>OZ038495.1:5185407-5212907 GCA_964036315.1 Acanthosepion esculentum
TGGTGGAATGTTCTGTGTGAATGTAAAACTTCCTGAGTATTTTTTCCGTCCGTCTTTATGATTATACCATTTGTATTATTCGTTTTCATAGTTCCTATTTGTTATGGTCCAAGGTTAGGACCAAGGAAGAACAACACGAACACAAGAGTAGAAATAACGAAGATATATTACACGGAATAATAATACAAGATGTGGAAGGTGTTAGTATGACTGTCAGTCTGGTTTGGAGTGAACTACTATCGGCTCGACTCGATTCAATATTTATTACTGAATAATACAGCAAATGTGGCACAAGGCCGAAAAAGGGGATAGGGAAAAGAGACTGTTTTAATTTATAACTTAGCTAGCCACAATCACGTACAAAACAATAATCCTAGCACCAAAACAACACATTCATACATACCATTCTTACTAGATCCACCAAAATACCTAAATAGTCCCCATATGTACAAATCGTTGTCTGTGGAGGGAGGGGAATAAAAACAAGTTAAAAACACCCCAATGATATATATATACAATATGGTTATAAATTATATACAAGAAACTAAACAAAATCATGTTAGTAATAAAAAAAACACAAAAACTTAAATGTGGCAGAAAAATCAGTTATCTAGACGAAATCGATGCGAGACTATAAGAATATATAAACATTCGTCCATTCCAAGCACTCACACAGACATGCACTCATTAAACACAAAAAACAAATACGAAAAACACGCACGCGAAACGAAAGGCGGCCCGAATCTACCAGAGAACTGAAATCACTGACCACCTAACGAGGGAGTGAATGGGAAGTTAAACTAAAGGAAAAAAAGGTGGGGGGCAGAAATAAAAGGGGCCAATGAGCAAACACACCTTAGCTAAGTTTACTGGAGAAAAAACTAAAGAGTCAAAAACCTACTTCTAGCCTTAATCCAGGGATGGGTTACCTACGTTTAAACCAGGGAAACAATATCCTGATGCCTAACCGGCATCAAAATGCCACTCTAGGTCAGCCCCTTTTACTCGACACATACGCGCAAGATTCACCCACCTTTTGACAAATTCTGATGAGATGAGCCGCCGCCTTTCCGTCATGATCTTGACTTTAAGCTGATGCTTAAAGAACAAGATCAGTTGGGAAGAAGTGAACTCTCGCCCTCAAAGAATTCCTTCTGACGCGTCGTCCAAATCACGACTCTCATAACACCTAGTAAGCAACAGAACACATAATGTTCAGCCTTCGTCATCTTCGGAACCACATTGCTACAAACAGAACTGGCTTCAAGGACAAAGAACTTTCCCCGCAGCATGCGAACCATGAGGCCTTCAACAAACTTGCACAACGGCACTACCGCCTTGCAGTGAAAGAAGGCGTGACCAATGGTCTCGACTTCTCCAGTACAGCGACGGCAGTTTGGATATTTCTCCAAGCTTGCTGAACAAAGTCTGTTGGCGACCCAGAGGGCCCCACGAATCACCAGCCAGGTGAGTGATGCCTCATCATTACTGAGGCATTTCAACCCAGGCGCCCAAGGCCATATCGAGCGAGCCTCCTGCTTCGTAAGACCGAGCTCGTCAATCAGATCATCCTGAACGCCCCCCCCCCGACTAACACTTGATACAATGCCCTACGAGACAACGTCTGCACATTGGAGAGGCCATCCGACGCCCGTAAGAGGTGTTTCAGAGCACGACGACATTCGCGGTAGAAGGAGCATTCGGTTCGGGGTGTACGGCCGGCCTACTCCCGGCACGAGTGCACATTTCTCAGGGATGGGAAATGTTTACGCACGTCTTCCTTCCAGAAGGCGCCATCCTCATCCGATCCGCGACACATTCGGTCTAGAAAGTTGATGCGAAGCATATACTGACGAATCTCAATGCTAGGCATACCCAGACCACAAGAAAGAGAACAGGAGCGTTACTAATAATATTAGTTTCCAAGTCCATGCTACCTCCCGAGGGTGCTCATTCCGGTACTTATCGACAAGATCAAACTCATCGATAAAGTCCCGAAATGGTTTCACGTCCCGGTTGTTAGTACAATAGAAAAAATTTAAAAACTACACAAGAAAAACTAACGGATATTAATAGGAAGAAATTAAAGAAATAACGAGAAATTAATCGTTAGTCACAAACGAAAAACACAGACAGTATTTACAATAATAAAGAGAGCGAAGATAAATTAAAATAGAAAATTTTAAAAGAGAAAATAAAGAGAAAGAAAAATCAAAAAAGGAAACTAGAATAAAAGAGAAAGAGAAAAAAAATTAAGGAGGCAAAAACAAAATTAAAAAAATGGGAGGGTAAAAAAGGAAAAGAAAAATCAAAACTTTTTTTTTCTTTTTTTTTTCTTTTTTTCCAAAACAGTCGTAAAAAGGCAGTAAATAAAAACGAACTCAACCAAAATGTTGTTCAAAACAGTTCCAAAAAAACCCAGTCAGGCTGCAATTTGAAAACGTAAACAATAATGTCAGACGGATCGAGTCGATTCGTCTCTCTCTCTCTTGAGAGGCGTAGTATACATAGTGTTAGGAAGAGTTCATTCTGTGGTTATAGGTAAGGACCCATAATACTATTATATCTTTGTTTTTGCTCTTGTGTGTCTATTTTTAATGAGCCAGTGTGCTAACTTCCTAAATTTATCTTGTCTTTTTCTCTACAAAGCGACCATTTCTGCTTTGCTGTAATTTGGCTTTCTTTTATTACTATTATTAATAATATTTTGCCATACGATAAAAAATGTCACATAAAATTTGCTTAGACTGCAATTCAAACAAATCGCCCAGTGCAATCCAGCGAAGGCCAGCAAACTAGATCTGACAGTGGCGATAGTTGTGAAAAGAAAGAGGAAAACATGGTGGTGGATTCTCGTGTTACAGCAGACCCCACAAAATAAAAATGAAATCTTAAATAAGTACCTCGACCTTGCCAAGAAGTTGAGGAAGTTGAGGAAGTTCTGGAATATGAAAGTGACAATCACGCCAACGCTAGGGACGGCCCCGACAATTGTAGGGAAAAGGAAATAGGTAATGGCGATTTGATGACGAGACGACAGGGTTACTGAAAACCGATACAAGACTAAAATTGCAGAAGTACGGAGGTGACCAGCTATTTTATAAACTCCTGTAAGCATCATTTGTAAGATGAGAGAATGTCTGGTTGCCAGAAAGAGGAATAAGCCAGGAAGCGAAATACGAATTGGTGATGTCGAAATCAAGCAAAACAAATATTAAATAGCTGGGACGTGTTTTAACAGGGGATGGAAAACTAACACTGAACTCCAAAGGTGCAGTAGTATAGCGAAAGTTGCCTTCAAATGTTACGCAAAGTAAGAAACTGGAAGATTTCGTTAGAAACAAATAAAAGAGTGCTGAAGTGTTAAATAAAATAAGTCCTCTTCCATGGCAGTGAATGTTGGAAAATATCCTCACAAGTGAATAAAAGGCTTAAATCAACAGAAATGTGGTTCTGCAGAAGGCAACTGAGAATGCCATGAACTAATCATTTGAGTAACGAGGAAGTTTTAAGCAAACTAGAAACGAGAAAAGGATCAGTTTAAATTTTTAGGGCACATAATAAAGAAAGAGGGCAGAGAAAATTTGATACTCACAGGGCAGCAGATTGAAGAGAAGAAGGGCAGAGGAAATCAGCGATTAACCTAGCTCACCTAACCAGCTTGTTTCAAAATAGATGGTAGAATAGGTATTGCGAGATATAAAGAAAAGATAACTGTTACTGACTGCTACAAAGGATAGGACATTTTGGAGAGATATGATCGCCCATTTCCTGAAGGGACAAGGGGCACAGAAGAAGAATAGGCCACCAGTTGGTACTAGTGTGAACACTCAGTAGGTGAGCATAATAATGATTCTTTCAGAAGATGATTTTGGCAACAAACCTATCGTTGTTACGTCATCTAATTTACAACTCAAGAGAAATCATCGGTAGTTAAAAGAAGTATATATATATATATATATATATATATATATATATATATATATATATATATATATGTGTGTGTGTGTGTGTGTGTGTGTGTGTGTGTGTGTGTGTGTTTGCTTTCCTGCCGGAGAGCGCATATTTTTTACGAATATTCAGGCCGGTAGACGAAAATAAATGAATATACTGTTTAAGAAGTAAACGGAACATTTAAAATGATAAAATCTGTCGGATTAATAAATAAACGTCCATGGCTTTTTTAGAAAATTCATTACGTTTGGATACGTGACTTAGCAGTCCTGTGTATGACGATAAACTATAACCGGCAGCAAGGTCTCTGATTGGGAGATTGGATGTTTTGTGGAGTGTGGAACCACCTCTAAGTTAGTGTGATTCCCAGATCCACGCTGACCCGGGGTGGTATCATCTGTTAGGGTCCCACCTATGGGAAAATAGTGAATCCCCAAGCAAAAACAAAACACTATAGAAGTATAAAAATGAATTTTTATAGTAATACCAGCAATAAATGTTTATATAAAACAATATATATGTATTACCAACAATACATTTTCAAAACAGAATTACCAACAGTTCATTTTATAGCAAAATGACCAAGAATACATTTTATCTTTAGTAGAAGGCATACAATAGTGTTCAAAATATATTTAGTTGAATTCATAAAATTTTTGTTCAAAATATACAGTTTAAATAAAAATGTGTTGGTATGCCGCTAAACAAAATCAACCAATGAGACTGAACAGATATAAACATTTCTAGTTTCTACGACGAGAAGGAATTCACAAATATGTGAAAAACCAACAGCACCTGATTATCTTAGCTCATGTTTTATTTTTTGACAAACCAGTTTGAATGGGATTGAAGTTTACTCAGCGTCTATGCGTCATATTGCTGCATAACTCTTTTCACATATATCGTCATAATTAAATGTAAAAAGTTAAACATTAATAATACTGACCTTAATTCTTGAGTTTCTAGAGCACGATCTTTAGTGGTTACTCATATTTGAGCAATCGTTTCTTTTTACTCTTTATTTGCTGCGCTAACATACCTCACCTAGCCATTAGCACATCGGTCATCGATTATTATTTTCAGTGTTTGACATGGAAAAGCTAAACATAGGAATTGAATTAAAAATCGATCTGTCGTTATCCGATTCTTTCGTTAAATGCATAAACGAAATGATCCCAGGGACCTCTCATTACAATGAAGCTTACGATCATATCGCGTTGAAACACCGAACGATCACCGAAGTTAGGCAGCAGAGAGCCTGGCCAGTACCTCGATGCTAACCGCTTGGCAATACCAAGCGCTGTAAGATTGGATGTGCCGCTGGTATAATGGATAACGGTTCCGAACTGCAAATCAGAGCCGAGTTCAATTCCAGTCGTGTTCGTTATATTCACTTGTCAATACTCTTGGTTAAGGTATGAACCCCCTCTTATCTCCATAGCTATGGGTTTATTAGTAGGACTTGTATCAGTAAATCAAAAATCAACCCCAAAAAAGTTCCTACAATCTAAAAATATTTTCCAGCTTTAAATAACCTGAAAGAGGTTGATAAGCCATGAAAAACATGCAATCAATCGATCTATGCCATTACTGTTTTCTTATACGATATGCTACTCAAATATTGAGAGAATTTAAACCGCGTGGCACAAATCGAATGTTGTTCAGATGTTTGCCGCTACTTTTTATAAGAATTACGTTTTATGAGATCATTGTATACATGCCGTAGAAGAATGATTTGAAACTGAGGATAGAAACTTGGTATTAATTATTGGGTAAGGAATTGTTTTCATGGTCAGAATTTCCGAAGATTTTGGAGAGCACTTTGCCCATACAGGAATCTCGAGGCCTATGAAATTGAGGATATTGCACCCTGTAAAAATGTAAATCTGATGCGGTGGCAAAAACGGAAGGAGAAACAAATTAGTTAACGTAAAAAAATAAATTAAAAAAACATTTTTTTCAAAAATGAATTACTCGGAACATAGTGATTTCCTTAGAAGAATAAAAGCAGATTAAAATAGATTTCTTAACTAAAAAGAAATAATTTTTTAGTCGTTGTACACACATTTTTTTGTCCTCAATTTTTGATCTGATGAGAGAGGACCGATAAACCGGTTTAGCTCTGAAGAGATGGGATCGATAAACCGGTTTAGATATCAGAGGGGACCGATAAACGGTCTTAACTCACAGGATATATGACTGCTAAACAGGCTTAGTTATGAGAGAGGACCGATAAATTGGATTATATACGAGATAGAACCGATAAACTGGCTTAGATTTGATGGGCTAGGACCAATAAACCGATTTCACTGATAGGATTGATAATAAGTTTAGCCCTGAGGAGAGAGGATCTCGATAAACTGGCTTAGCTGTTTTAAATCCTTGTTATATTTCGGTATTACCAATTTGCGGTAATATGTTTTTGTTACCACTCTTTTTTGTTATAAATTGTTTTTGTGTTATGAATCGTTTCTTTTTCTTATGAAATGTATTTTAATATGTCTGCTTTTATTACTCTAATTAGTTATGAGTCATGCGTGATACACGCTTAGGCGATCATGTATCTTTCGATATATGACTGACGAGGCAGATTTTTCCCGCAGTAGGTTGCCATTTCTTTCTGCCGTAGACCAGTTGCTATCCAAGGCTATAGAACCCAGTCTGTCCTGCTATTTACCCATAGCTGTGGAGAGAATAAGAGGATTCATACCTTTCGCAAGAGTATTAGCACGTATGTGAATGTAATGGATTCGACTGGGGTTTGCTCTAATATCGATTATTATTCAGAATATCAATAAAGATAACAGTCGTTGTTTGAAAGCGATTTTCAACTCGTAGAACATTTTTCTGTACAACTTTTGATAATACAGAAAAAGTTATCAATGTGTAAAAATCTACATTAAAAAAGAGGTAAAAATTAGGAGTACTTGGCATTAAAAGAATAACAGGTAAAATAACGATAATGATTAAATTTGCTATTAATCATTAACATTAGATAAGCCGATGGCACTGTTTTTGAGAGCGAATTCAGAATGAAAACTAAAACAACTCTTAAAGAAGCTAGCAAAGCGGGAAGAAAAGACTAAATATGAAAAACAGATGTTAGGTCGTCAGCAGAAGTAATTAAGAATTGTGAGCTTCGAATTGACGATATGAGATTGATAGTATCTTGGTAGTGTAGTAGCAGATAACGGAAAATATGACACGGAAATAACGAAAAAGACCATTCAGAAACTAAGAAAAGTATTAAGAAATAGAAATATTTCATTAGGAAAAAAAGACTTGTTTTAGTTTCTGTATTGACATTATTTACATCGTTCAAACTTTATTGCTATATTCAAGACGTTTCGGCCGTTGTACGCCCCGGCTTTCATCAGGTTATATATGTATGGAAATGAGAACCAAACAGGGTAGATTGTTCTAATTCCACATGCCGCACCTTTTGCGGATATCTCAGTTTCCGTTAATACCCTTTAGTAATCCTTAACTCTTAAGTTTTTGTTCCCTCTCTTCTGGCCAGGTAGTGAACTCAACTCTTTGGGTCAAATCACTTTTTGGATTATTTAAAACAATGCTTTTATACACTGGGCTATGTGTTCTGGTATAATCTAACCCCGTGGACTTCTGTTCGAAATTCCATCATATATCCCCTGAAGAAGGCTGGAGAGTACAACGGCCAAAATATTGTGAATATGACAATAAAGTTGAGGACAACAGTTCCAACAATATAAATAGTGTAAATAGTTACAATAACTAATCTCAGATAAGATATGAACTCGAAAGGCACTTATCCTTAAGAAAAGATAACTTCTGGGAAACGCTATGAGGAAGGACGGCTTGTAAAATTTAATACGCACAAGATACATTGATGGAAACGGATGTAGATAGAAACTGTGAAGTTTACCTAATGGATTTTTGTGAATGGTGGCAAAGCAGAGACAAGTAGAGATTGTAAATAATCAAACATATATAGCTTATAGCTATATATAGCCAAAATGGAAGGAACTTGTGGAGAGCCATGATCATCCACATTCTGAAAGGACACGGCATATAAATGATGATTATTATTTAAACAAAAAGTTGTGAAAATATGACAGAAAATCAGTTGATTGGCCAGTCTGAAAGTTCTGGGTTGACAAAGTTTGGCTGAAAGGAATTTTTTTGAGATTTCTGATGATGACGAATATATGGTGGTATAAGTCTCTGGGGGTTGTTCATATAACAGTCGACCTGAGTTCAGAATCATTTTTATAATGTTAAAGTGAATCCCAGGAAGAGTTAGGTTAAGTGATCGCCTAATTTACTTTTTGTTCACCGAAGAAATATCTCCGCTAATGATTATTCTCTGAAAGTAATAAAACCTTTGTGAAGGTCAACAGGAAGTCTCGGCCCAATAATAGTTGAGAGGTCACTAGAGATTAAATTTTGGACAGAATTTGAAAAAGACATTTGTTTGCTTAAAATTAAATCGATTCAATCAAATCTATGTGCATACGAGGGACAGACTTAAACAGAGTAAAAACAATATTTGAAAATCAACATGAATTCTGAACAAAAAAAAATTATATGGGAATTTTTTTAACAGGTATCAAAACACTCGATTAGATTTCTCCATTGGTCCAGAATCGATGATTTATTTATCAAAATATTTCACTTGATGGTTTGAACATAGACATACGGAAATTGAAGCTTTTCGCTCATAAACTTTTATATACCAATCTTAAAGAAGCTTAAAGACGGTGGATAGCGGCTCCAATTGAGGAATCGAATCCCAGTCGAGTGCTAATATCATTAGGAAAGGTATGAATCACCCTCAAATTGGACAGTTTCTGAATTCAAATTTGTCAGGCTGTCTTGTCTAGACAACACAACTGTGACTGTAGTAGATGTGGTTTCCCTACGGAGCTACATGGATTCGTGATCGGAAACGACATATGACGATGTGCAATGGAGATAGACTAGAAAGATCGTGTTACGTCAATCTGTAATATTTAATCTACTTACACGGGAAGCCGCATAAAATAACGTTTGAAATGTAAAAAATATCGGATTAAAAATAAATCCATTAACTTTTTAGAAATATGTATGCTTGCATGTACAGCAAATTATTATTTGCTTACATATTTATATGTTTAGCTTTATATAACTCCTAATCAAAAGTTTCCAGTCAATTTGTTGGACAAGGTAATATGATATGGCAATAAATTTGAATTCATTCTTTTTAGACTTTCACTCCACATACACTAAGTCCAACCCCAAATGCCAACGCTTAGAACCAAAACATGAATGCGTTCTCTTTTTCAATAGAACATTTTTTCTATTTACCCTTTTCTAAGTGTGAACCTTGATATTATCACGGCAACAGAAGGTTGCACAATCAAAAAAAAAAAAAATCTAACAGCGACATGGTCACACCTATATTGCATAAAACAAATAGAAACAATACAACGCCAATAAATAATAGATAATTTGTCTGTTTCAAAATGTGGCAAACTGACTCAATATGTTTAAATTTAATTTAGCCGAGTGGTTAAAACAGCGGACTTCTAGCTATGAGGTTTAAAAACACATTTCACCGACTGGATTTTCCAAATTGATAATAACAAGCCGAACACAATACAGAAACAAAATATATTGGAAGATATAAAATGACGTAAGTGAGGACTTGCTTGCTGACTGGTGTAGTTGCGTACATTTTTGTACGTGTCCGAACATATTCAAAAACTCGTATTTTAGATCTTGATGTTTAAAACTTACCCCAATACCTGTTCCGATCTTCTTTGAGTTTCTCTAACATAAATATGCTTATTGAAAAGGTTTGGTTTTAAATCTTTTTTTAAAATCTGACCTATCAAATATAGTGGTTCTAAGCGTGAGTACCTGGAATTAGTGGCAAAATATCTGCTAAGCACCGATAATTATCAGCGCGATTGTATTACCCCAATCTACCATTTTGGCATCGGAAATCGAAATATCAAAATGAAAAAAGTATGTCTAAATTTATCGATCCTACCTGACATTTCGACTTCAATCACTTTCTCACCGACGTGACGTGGCTTCCCTCTGTCTTTTCTACAAATATTTTCGTGGCAATTGTTATAATGAAGTTTTCTTCTTGGTACCTCGGCGCAACCATATGTTCTATTCTAATAGTTCTTTTTCTAGTACTTCTTGCATGTGGAATTCCTTTTGGATTTCTGTTCCCCTGCCATCTAAAATCTTCAAAAATTGAAATGCAATGCCATCTTCTGTCTTCTTGAAACCTGTTCTTTTATTGTCCTTTCTCTTCATTTCTCTCCTCATTTTCTTTAACCCCTTCTACTAGTGGCATTTTCCCCTTGTTTGGGGTGTAATGATTAAAAATATATTGAACTTGGAACTTTTCGCTACTGATGTCCCCCGAGTTATGTACACAATTCATTCATAGGTTTGTCATAAAGTCAAATTTGTAGGTATGCCGAAACATTTATATACCGGTCTTATTTAGCTATAGTTAGTCAAGCTGTTGAATGTTGGACAAGTAACTGATAGCGTACAAACTTGAAGCGACAGAAATAGGGTTCCACTGACGAATGCTTAGAATACCATGGGCAGAACATGTGAGTAACGAGGGCGTTTTAAGGACAATATAGTCAACAAAGGAACTGATACAATTAGAATGACACAGTTGAAATTCTGCGATAATGAAGAAACAGATGCTTTATCATTTAACACTCACAGAGTATAATGAAGGCAGATGAATCATGCGAAATAGCGAGTAACCTGCTTCTTCTTTATACCGCATCCCTTCAGGACATAGGAAGTTGTGGAGAGCTGTGATCGCCTATCTCATTTGGTCTTTATCTGTCTTTCCTCCATTACAGTTGTCCTTCCGTCCCCATTTACACAAACTCGTCAGGTACGTGGCCCGCTGCCTTCACTTGTCTTGCACTCGATATGCCTCCCCGTGAGGTTTAAGTTTTCCAATACCACCTTTCTCATTATGATTCCAAAGTATTAAAGCTGTCTTTGTGTGATTCAGGGTATAAGCGTTTTTTCTTCTCTAGGTTTTCCCCGTCCGTGGGGGGTGAGTAATCTACCTAAATAATTTGCATGAGTTACTGGAAGAACAAATGTCAAATAGAAAAAGTTAAAAGGTCAAATGTTACTTAGAGCAAATATATATATATATATATATATATATATATATATATATATATATATATATATATATAAATATGCACGTGTGTGTGTGTGTGTGTGAGAGAGAGAGAGAGAGAGGTGGATGTGTATATATATATAGATAGGAAGTTGTGGAAAAGAATGATCACCCAATACCTGAAAGGACATGGTATATAAAAGAATGTCAACTATTTGGCCTCGTATCTCGTATATATTTTACAATTCTGTGTATTTAAAACACTTGAGGATGCATTTTCAAATAAAATAGAATATATAATATATTACACATTATTAAATAATACTACAGTGTTTGACAATCGTAAAATAAATTTAAATATTTTAAATATTTCGACAGAATGTCTGTTTTCTTAAAGTTATATTTGAAATTATTTCAAGTATAGAAATATATGAATCTACAAAAAATGTCTTTGTACAAACGTTGCTTGATTGTAATGAATAACGATTGTACTGTTCTTGTTGAAAACGAAAAGTTTGCAAACAATTTTACTACTACTAATAATTAAATTTCCTAATCAGACTCCGTGTTATAGTGAGCTTCGTATATTTGTACCTGAACGTCACTTTGTTGGCATATTACTCTCCCGCTCAATAATAAGTAACCACAGAGGGCTGTGTACAGAAAGAGAGAGAGAGAGATTGATTTCATGTATATACGTTGGCGTGCAAGGACTTTAAACAGCTCTTAAAACCTTTTATGTATAAAACGTATGGCAGAGAGAGAGAGAGAGAGAGAGAGAGGGAGAGAGAGAGGAAATTTATTTTCTTCTGATATTAAAAAAAAAAGGAAAACGAACCTGCTGAAAGGTTAACACTTCAATTTTTAATGTAACAGGCTTCATGCCAGTTACTTCGTAAGCATGAACTGTCCGCATCTCAGACATTTTTCACCCGGTAACTATCTATCTGTGTCAGTCTGTTCGCATCCACGTCTGTTCATATCTGTCTTTTTAATCGATTCCACCCCAAGCAAGGAAATAATGCCACTGAGACACAAGAGGTTACTGGGTATGGAAGAGAGAAATTGGAACATTGCTAAGGAGGAAGAACAGAAGTAGAAATCACCAGGAGGACAGTAGATAGCGATTGACACTGCCTTTAAATTTTTGCTGATTAAAGTTGGCTAGAAAGCATGGAGCCGGAAGGGAGTTCCACAAGCGAGAAGTGCGGGAAAAGAAACTGTTTGCATAGAATTTACGGTTATGTCTAGCCAGCTCAAATTCTAGTACTACGCTTAAGTTAAAAACGTCCAGGTATCATAGCGAAAAGGTCATCCGAGCAGTTACCATGAAATGTAACAAGGAGGCAAGCTTATAGCGGTGAGAAAGAGACTGAGGCAGAGATGCCAGAACAGTGCCAATAATATTGCTGATTCTTTGGATTTTATCCAGGAGCTCTACTCAATCTGATTAAATATTCTTCACTCTGCTGTCTTTGTTATTGAATTTGATAGACAATGAATATTCGTAAATCTTTTACGTACGTTCACTTGTTTATGCACATTGGAATGGTTGGCTGGATCAAGATTCTGCAGAAACTGCCCACTGCTTATATATCTACCGTAGTACCTTAACAAACCTAATATCAGTGTCAGTTTTGAAGTATAAAAGCTAATCCTTAAAGTAATTCTATTATGGGTTTTCACACTGAAGCTAAAAGGGCGGTGGCTGCTTCACACACCAACACAATAATTCACGCTTATTATTTATATATTTATTTCGATGTGTATGCAATTTACTTCTAGGAAAAGAATCTCTTATCTTAAACTTTCCTTCTGTTGATTTTATTTGATAAATAAAATAAATATTAAATTTATTGGATTTATCTTAATTAAGAACAAGTTGAAATGTAAAATGTAAATTGGGATAAAGCAATATTTCATATGCTATCGCCGCGTTAATTCAATTTCTTGATAACCCAGGTCTGTCTTCAAATATAATAGAAGCCCCTGGTAATGACAGTAAAGCACTGCCAAATTTGAGAGAACACTACTTATCAAATAGAAAACTGAAAATAAATTTATTGTATATAAACAGTTACAGCTAGTTACGTCTAGACATATTGTCAATCTAGTAGTACACTTGAATTCATGCAGTCGAGATACCGAGGACAGATTTGAAAAAGTTTTATGAAAATATAAAAAAATCAGGGTGAAGTCAGTTTATTCAGTTATGGCACCATCTCCATAAACAGCACATATGATTTTGCTGTTTGCATACAGTGTTTTCTTCCATTTTCTTGACAGCTAAAAAAGCACTGAATGGCAGAAATTAACTTTTAAAATTTAAATTTTAACGGACAGAAATTTAAAATTCACAATCCTTAGAGAAGTCATATAGGAAGACGTTTTGAAATATCACCTTTCACAACATGTATATACGTAATAAATAACCGCCACGTGTGAAACGAAATCCTGTATTCAAACGCCACCTATGGAATAAAACTACGAACGTTTGTTCGAATCAAATATATTACTACCGATTACCAATTAGGTGAGTAATGTTATGGGCTGTTTTTAAATTACAGAACTAACAGTATAGTATTCTTGTGGTGTCTTTCTTCTAATATGCCTATTGTAGACTCTTCCACTTATAAAGTATTATTAGAAAAGGAAGCCTCGTGGGAACAGTGATAGACTGTTCAACTGTCAAACTCTCTGCCTTTGGTAGAGAGGAACCCAGACGAAGCTTTGCCGAAGGGCAAAGTTTCGTCCGGGGAGGTAAAAAGACCCTGAAACCGTTCAAGCGGGTTCTAAGGGTATATTTATTGGCTGAGCCTACGGGCTCGGAGAACCCACTGTAAACTCGGCCTTATGCCACATACATACCTCTTGGGGGGATGTTAAATATTAACAGTGATAGACTGTTCTACCGAGGCTGTGAGTGTTCGCAGCTCCTGTCGAACTCTGTTTTGGCAGAGAGGAACCCGGACGAGGCTGTGCCAAATGGCTGAGATTTGTCCGTCGGTGTAGACAAACCCGAACCTGTTTATGCAGGTTCTATGGGGATTTTTTGGTTGAGCCTACGGGCTCGAATGACCCTCACGTTAAACTCGGCCTCGTGCGACATGTATCCCACATGGAAGGGGGAGGGGGGTTGTTAAATATTAACGGTAATAGACTGGACGGTGGTCCATCAACACTCCCAAGTAGTGAAACACACTTCTGTTGTATTTACTATTCAATACACTATTTAACTGCAACCTTTTGTTTTGTTAATTCTTAACCATATACTTGGTCACTACAAGAGTATCTTAGAATTCTACAGTTTAAGAAGGCCAAAATGTCAAGAAAAAATTATAGAATAAGCAATGGTAATCATTTTGATGAAAATAAACTGAGATTACATGTCCTCAGATTATATTGTAAAGAGATCCGATAAACGCAAATATCACCATGATACTATACAGAGTTGTGTTTATAGGATAACAATGATTAGTTACAAGAATGTAATCGATATAGCGGCTGTTGAACATCATATTCAGTGCGATATTCAATATTTGAATTTCAAGAAAGAATTATTTGTAATTTGTTTATAACTTGAACGCTTCAAAGTAGGGGAGAGTCTGTACTAAGGATATTAGGTGACAGCATCATAAAGGCACAATCAAGTAGTTTTCAACGCCAAGAAAACACACATACACACGCATATATATATATATATATATATATATATATATATATATATATATATACGTGTGTGCGTGTGTGTATTTAGGCAGCAAACCTTCTTTCATGTACATTTCATTGAATACGACAGACAAGTTGCTTTGATTTAGTTTTTTATACAATTTCTCATGCGATCTAATAATTTTCTTATTTTCGGATGATAAATTATATAAAAACTGTCCGAATGTTCTTTTATCCGAGCGCTTTCGGCTATACATTTAACCATTTTCAAGGATTAAATATTTTAGCTGTTAAATAAGAAATAGTTTGTTGTATGTATGTTTTATAAAATGTTTTCATTTTTCAAAACACGTTCAAGATATTGTGTCCATATTCAAAGCGCTCGGATAGAAAGACCATTCGGACAGTTTTTATATAATTTATCATCCGAAAAGAAAAAATTACATCGCATGAGAAATTATATAAACTAAACTAAATAAAAGCATCTTTTCTGTCGTATTCAATGAAATTTACACACACACACACACACACACACACACACACACACACACACACACACACACATATATATATATATTTCCAAGAGGATAGAATCCAAGTAGAACTCAATATCCAGGACAGAGTAAGAAAATAATATAAAAGGCTAAAACACTAATATTCCATGGAATATTAGTGTTTCAGCCTTTTATATTATATATGTATGTATTTGCAGACAGAATTATTCATCTCCATTCCATAATCTATATAATAAATGCTAATGGTAGTGTGTTACTGTGTCGCACTTTTTCAGATTTCCTCCTAAAGTCAGTAGCCCAGCAGATCATACCATTTGGGAATCAAGCCGACTCCGTGAGAAAATTAAAAACATTCCGGGCCGGATCCGCAATCCTAAAATTTGGGTTTCCCGTGATTTTTTTGCGACGAATTTTTTGCACGATAACAATTTTTATAAGTTGGAAATAAATTTGGGAATCATTGAAATTAATTGCGAAATACAGCGAAAGTCACACATGAAATGAAAATAATTGACCGGCGTACATCAAATTGGTTTTAAGTGGCGACAGAAAAGGTTATCGTTGAATTTTTCAAAGGTAAGCTTAAATATTCAGGCAATACTTAAATGCAGCGATCAATTTTGAGTTCTGTAGTTTATTGTTGCCTATCGCATACGGCAACAGTATGCCTTGCAAAAAGAATTCTCCGCCAACAGACGACCAGATTGCAATCAAAAGAGCCAAAACTGCAGCGAGGAAAAGAAAGTCCCGAGCAAATTAAAACCCCAGATCAAACGACATCCAGGCGAGTTTCCAATGCTGAGAATATGGAAAGACTTAGGGACACCACACTCCTAAACAAGCCAAAGGCCCACAGAAGAGCCCTCTACAGGGGCTAGCTTAAATGCTGCCTAACAGAACGGCTTTTAAGCTAATAACAAATAAATCTGTAAAACCTAAAATTTTCATGGAAACTTTGTACTTTTTTCACAAATGATAAAATAATGGATCTGGTAGAATGTCCAGTGAGGCGCACAATAATTTTTTTTTATTTTAATGTTCAGCAATAATACAAAAACACCAAAAAACATTTAACATAAGATCAAATTATTTGTCCTCTTGTCTCAATAATCAATTGTGCAAACTTTATTCTTGAGTATTGCCATTAATCGTTATTGACAGTTTCATACCGATCACTAAACATTCTTCATTGACAACAGCTTACTGTTACTTCAAATTCCATAGATTCTTTTATTTATTCATCATATATGTCCATCCATATTCTATGGGGTTTAGATCAGGACTTTGTGCCATGTACTCCAATACCTTAATTTTGCTGTCATCTAAATATTTTGTAACGATTCGTGTCGTGTGTTTCGAGCTATTGTCACGTTGAAATGTCCATTGACGCTGCAAAAAGAGATTTCTTGCACATTGTTTTATAAGATTTTTATTAGCCAAATACTGCTCTTTATCTATCATAACCTGTACGCTCACTAGATCTCCTGGTCTAGAAGCGGCAAAACATCCCCAGAGTAAAATGTTGACACCACCGCCCTTAAGAGAGTATTTTTGGTTTGTCAGCTTCAGTCACTTTTCTCAATACATAATGGGAGTTCATGTGACCAAACAATTCTAGTTTGGTTTCATCTGACCATAAAAGAGAGTTCCAATATTTACTTCCATGTTTTAGATGTTTTAGAAATAAGCGTTTTATGTATTTAGCCTGAGTTTTCCTTGGACGACAAGCTCGAAGTCTTGCTCAATGATAGCATCTAGTCTCCGTCGATATATTCAACCCTGATGTCCTTAAATCAGGGACAATGCCCTTTGTCGTTAAGTGAAAATTCTAACAATTTTCCTTTCCATTCTCTCAGAAATTAAACATTTTCTGCCAGTGCTTAGTTTATCCTCAACATAATGAGTTTCGTTGTACTTCTTGATAATGCTATGAATTGTCGATCTACGAACATTTAACTGCTTGGAAAGTGTTGTATATCCCACACCTTGTTTGTACGCATCAACTATCTTCATTCTGAGCTTCTTGCCAAGTTCAGGGGACTTCGCCATGGTTGCAGAACGAATGAGTTATCGCGTTACGTGACACTCACATATTGTCTTCTTCATTACCTTCTTTGTATTAAATGTCAAATTAAGAAAAAAAACATTACAATTACCATAGAAAAATATTATTGCATAATTTTCATAGGCATGGGGGGCAATAATTTTGGATTGCACTAATTTTTAGAAAAAATCTTTAACTATCAATATTATAGATCGAAACTTCTAAAACTTTTAAAAGTTATTCAAACCTAAATACGAAATCTACTATTTATGGTAAATACATACATACATATATATATATATATATATATATATATATATATATATATGTGTGTGTGTGTGTGTGTGTGTGTGTGTGTGTGTGTGTGTGTGTGTCTGCTTATATTCTAAAGAATCAATGGATGTATTTTAATCCGTCTTTTTTATTATTTCAAACATTATTATAATGGATACTCGCATTTGAAACAAACGACCCTTTTTAATTTTGTTTAAAAAGGTGTGTATTACGTGTATTGTCCTGCGCATTGAAGAAATCCCAATAAAGAAAATGTGCTCTCCGACAGGGATCTCGACTGCCCCCACCACTTTTTTGAAGGTGAAACCACAATTTGATCGTGTGTGCTTTATCACTCAGCTACAAAAAGCGTCACAGTTCAGCCAGATAATAGTGGGAAAATAAAGGACAAGAAAAAGGCTTTTATTGACGGACTCAGTTTTATGTATATATATATATATATATATATATATATATATATATAAACGATAGGAGACTTTAAAACAACGTTTTCTTTCAAAATAGCTACTAACACAATGTGGTATAATTAAAGCAATAACGAAAAAGGAATAAATATCAAAACAATAAAAAATAGAGTATGATCAACACAGTTTAACAACAACTAGATACACCGAATGTCAAAATTTAAAAATAAATGCGAAGAATCTCCCTATCATTAACATTTCAATATTAGTTGTAACAACATTTTTTCTTTCTATATATAAGCTTGATTTCATTAAGAAGATACTTTTTTAAAATAAGTTCTAAATTAATAGGAATTGGTGTTCCAAGAGCTTGCATGATTCAGGAAATGGAATAAGTTTTCAGGTTGATATTTAGCCTGAACTGCCAAAAAGTTCTTTGTTTTGAGTGCAATAAAAACATAAACAAATAAAACCCAATGTACGTTAATCCTTTAAAACGCATGGCAGTAAAGACCACCAGTATTTAAAAAATCAAGAGTTAAACTTATTCAAACTTTCAAGCGAAGCGATCCTGAGAGAAATAATCCTACAAGGATATTTTATTGATGGATACAATCTTAAAAATTTCTGTTGAGACAAAGAAAGGAAACTGCAGAAACTCCCAGGGAACATATGAAAAGAAAGAAAGGTCTAAACATAAAATTGCAAGAAGACAATGCGTTTGATTGTCAACATGAAGAGCCACACAGGATATGAACTACGAAACAAGAGACACCAAAATCAAACAAGTCCGAAAATTTAAATATCTGGGAAGTGTTTTAACGGAAGACAAAACACTTTCGAGATAATTAAATTTTCGCAAAATATAGCACCGAGATCCGAAGGCAGATTGGAATAACGAAAGAGGCCTTCAAAAATCTAAGCAATGCATTAAGTAGCACAAAAAAAAAATGAGAATGATGAGAAAACCATAGCAACGAACTTGTGAGCAATGGGGAAGTTTTAAGTGAAGTCTGAACAAAAAGGACACTAATACTTAGAACCAGAACGAGGCAGCTGAAATTTATCGGACACATAATGAGTAAAGATGGTTGTGAGAATTTGGCCCTCATCAGTCATACTGAAAGCAAGAGGGTGACAATGAAACAGCGAGTAACCTACCCAACAAGCATGTGTAAATGGATGCCAGAACAGGATAAGCTAACATGAAAAATGTTATCCATTATTCTGAAATATTGGGGAAACCTATTGATATGCCTGTTCCCTATATAGAACAATAATATTAATAATGGATTAAGAGGTAATCTTTAGAATTATATATGAATTAAACTGTTGAATACCGACTTGTGAAAAAGGAAAATCATTTATCATTTAATAGTCATAGGGAAGCATTTTTCTCTTCCATCAGCAAATGGCTGGTTCTCATCGCGTATTCTTGGTTTCACGTTTTCCACTGACATGAATCAATTGTCAGCTCTGCTAAAATAGTTGGTTCACTGTGTCGTGCCAAAGAGTTTTTCTCTTTAAAATTCATCTTGTACATTTAGAAATCTCTCAGTTCTTCCTGCAATAAATATTCTTTGTAATATCTGGTCTGGTGCTCTGGCTATATATCTCGGGATTCTTTACAAAAAGTGTCTGTAATGTTATCGGTCCTAACCTAGCAACACACTATCACACTGATATGGTGTGGCTTCCCTCTGTCTTTTCTATAAATATTTTCATGGCAGTTGTTCTAACGATCTCTCGTCTTTGATACTTAGACCATATGAATTTAAACGTACTACTAGATTGGCTGTTAGGTCTCATCGTTTTATTGTTGAAAAAGTTAAATTCAACCGTAGGTTCTATTCTCACAATTTATTTTCTCGCCTGTGAAACTCTTCCGGCTTCTTGCTTCCCTGCCACCTACAATCTTCAATAATTTAAATGCACCATCAGTCGTCATCTTCTGGATTCTGTTCTTTTATTATGCTTTCTCCCCACGAAAGTTTTCTTCATCTCCTACACTCCCAGTAACCCCTTGTGTCTTAGTGGCATTATTGCCTTGCTTAGAAGGAAATGATTATTTTAAAAAAAAATGAGATTATCTGATATATTATATTAATAAGATGTGTTATAAAATTAGCTTTGGTGTAAATGACTGTAAAAAAGAAAAAATATTTAGAGTATACACTTATAAATAATAAGTGGATGTGCAGGTAGTGTAACAGTTGTCGGCGGAAAAAGGGAAATCGACGAGCCGAGTTCATATTCCAGCCGAGTCTGTTTCGTTCACTTTCGAACTAATGCCCTTGGGGAAAGCAGGAATTCCTCTGTTATCTTCTATGGGTTAAATATGTGGTACCCCAAACATTTTTTTTAGGCCGTCAACCTAAATACAATTTTTGCCTGATCCGGCGACCGTGAATAAGGTAAATGACGAATTTTTGTCTGGTTTTACCTTCCCGCATGAATTAAAAATTAAAATAACACTAAAACTATGAATTAAACTCACTATAATTTTTTAATATATTATTAAGAGGAAAGATTGAAAAACAATATCGTGTAAAAATTATGTTTTACTGTTAAAAAAATAGCAAATTTTAAATTTTAAATTTAAAACTTTCAGCGGAAATAATTATTTTATTACGGTTGAATCACCAGTATTTTTCGAAATTTCACAAAATATAAAATTACCCGATTTTAGTAATTTTTTTAACGGCTTATATAAAAAAAGTTTCATGATATTATATAATCAAACATTTATATAGGAAATTTTTTCCCAATTTTTGCCCCCCCCCTTAAAAAATGGTCAAAATGGAAGTAACTGTCTGGTAGCTGAAGAAAATACCATGTACAATTTTTTCCAGTTTTAATTTTCAAAATTGATATTGCGGTTTGTTTTTGGCCCTCGGTGGAGGAGGGTGAAGAGGGTGGCGTCGAACGTTTAAAAACACATAATCCCATATATATTTTGCATTTTTTTTTTAATTTATATATTTTTTTTAATATGTCCTGAAAAAAATTACTAAAATCTGGTTATTATTTGATTTTTGGAGGATTTTCGAAAAATACGTGTGAATCACCCGTAATGAAATGTGATACGGGAAAATGGCTTCCCCTGAAACTTTAAAATTTCAAATTAAAACATTTCTATTTTTACAAACTGTAAAACATAATTTTTACATGAGGCTTTTTCAATCTTTCCTTTTGATATTACATAACAAAATATATTGAGTTTCATTGATATTTTTGGTGTTATATGAAATTTTAATTCATGGCTGCGTAAAAAAACAGCCAAAACATTTTTCATATCTACACAGTATGTACAACATGTGATAATTAATTTTGATTCATTACACTTATTTACAATTATATATTTTTATTGAGTAAATTCATATTACTAACACACTGTTTTTTTTAATAAATAGAAAAAAAAGCAAATTTTCATGAAAAAGTTTATTACATGAATTGGTAGTCAAAATTCACAAAAACAAAAATGTTTTTTTCAGTGACTACCATGGAACTGCTTCATTTTGTGAGAGAGATCTTCTAAGTTCGGTTTGATGTTGATTGTTAAAGCACAATGCAGATCTTGTTGGGGATCCAAGCGGTTCCTTGCATAGTCTTGATCGTAACATGTGTTGGAAACCCTTGTTCACAGAGATATGTTGTTGAGAAAGGGAGAAGAATTTTTCCAGACTCCCTTGTCTGAATAGATTAACATTGAATCTAAAATACAAAATTCTGAATACATAAGATTTTTAAAGCGTTGTTTCTTGGAGGTCTATAAATTCTTCTTGAAACCCTGGAATATCTTCAATTTCACTGACGTTCACAGTGAAAACATTTCTGATCCAGCTATGCTTCTTCATATCAACATTTTCTGGAAAATATGTGTCCATTTCTTCTTGAAGATTTTTCAGATGATCTTCGAAAATGTTTTCGATGTCAGTAAGAGATATTTTTGAGGAATCTTCCAAGATCCAATTTAGTTCTGGAAAAGCTGCCGTTTTTACTTTAGCCAACTTCTCTCTCCAGAGAGCTAATTTTTCTTAAATGAGAATTTCCCCCAGTGTCTACCATGGTATGATTTCAGCCCTGCATATCTGAATTCAGGTTCAGTCTGAATTTAGTTCATTCAGGTGCATTAATATGTCGTTCAAATAAGCAAGTTTTGCCAGCCAAGCAATATTTTTAAAGAAGTCTGAAAGAGAATATTTTTCTCACACAGGAATATTTCAATTTCAACATTTAGTTCAATAACTCTTGCAAGAATCTTTCCTCAAGACCTGTGTTTTATAGCCCTGGACATAAGAATTGGATCACAGAAAAATTACTTTTATTCGGGCGGGAATGAATCTTACGGATTCGAAATTCATACATTTAATATTTAACTATCTGACCTGAATTAAGGTAAGAAAAGTGCGCCAAGCCTTCCTGCTTACAGACCTTTGTGTTATTCTAAATTTTACTTCGTAGTGTAAACTTCCAACTGTATATGGTAATAAAATATCGTAAATTACACATTTTTACGAGACCATCTGCAACGCTCAGAAAAACCCTTAATAGGGTCGCGACCATGGGTTTAGGAACCCCAGGATTAAATGGTAGCATAGACTGGACTATCTAGAAAAAGGAAAACTTTAAATTCTAGACAGTGGAGAAGGTAACAGGAAACCACTGCTATTTTTCCCCAATAATTCTCAGTCGGAATGAGAACTCGGAGAGTCAAGGTGGAATTTCGTTCGGGTTCGACACACAAATACATTTGGAAAAGGCAAGAATCCGTCTCCTCCTCCCAACTACGGGTTAAATAGTAGAACTTGTATATAGGAAAATTATTAGTATTCTCACTAAAATTGTTAATACAATATTCACTCGTAGAAAAAGGTATGAGCCTAAACTACTTGCAGTCGTGGGAAATGAGTGCGTAAAACCGCATTCGAACTTCTTCGTGCTTATATGATAATGTTAGGCGGTCAGATATGATTCCTGTACTAAAGATTAACAGTGATATATCAGTGTCAAGGGACATAAGGCTAGTTAGGAAAGCAAAGAAGACAGGGAAAAGGCATCTTAAATTGAGGGTTGATATAGCGTTCTTTTGGTGGTGGTAGTGATGGTGGTGGTAGTGGTGGTGGTGGTGGTAGTGATGGTGGTGGTAGTGGTGGTGGTGGTGTTGTTGGTGGTGGTGGGGGTTGGCTTAAAAGAGAAGTTAATTCTGTTGATGGGAGTGCGGCACTTGGAACAGTAGCAGGCACAATCCAAAAATGAATATGTACAATTTGGGTCTGTACTTCGAAATTAAATCCTTCAGAAAACAATACTTCTTGGAACAGCCAGAATTTTGAGAATGGTTTTGTAGATGAAGAGAAGTGAAGAAATGACAACGCCCTTTTGTCATATGTTAAATCACGGCATAAGATCTACTTGAGACAATAACATAATCATAATAATAATGGCATGAACACCACCCAGACCCGGTTATGGAGATAGGACCTGTAATAATTTTATGGGACTACACAATACACACACAGACAGGACAATCAAAGCTAATCGCCCAGACATAGTTATTAGAGACCGCAAAAAAGTCTCCTTATTGATATGACAATCTCTGCAGATTGCAATGTATCTTTGAAGATCTTGAAAAAGCTATTAAAATACATGGACCTTGAAATCGAAATCTCAAATATGTGGCACATGAGAATATCAAGAATCCCTGTTGTTGTTGGAACACTCAGATTGATTGGAAAAGATTCCAGTAGACTCATTGAAGGGATTCCTGGAAGTCCATGCCTTAAACAAATACAATAAAATTGTGCTCACAAGTACAGTCCACACCTTACGAAGGGCTTTATCTATGTAAAATAAGTCTTTTTTTTTCAAAACTGCTCAGTAGAAAATGTGATGATGTCATTTCTGAATATATTACTGGTTGGGACCCGGAAAGTAATGAGTACATACCAGAAATCAAAGGAAACAGCACTAACAACAACCCCAATAATAATAATAATGATGAACATTATCCTGAATCTGTAGTTGAGGGAGTAGGTGTTAGCATCCTCTTGGATTTTTCTATCAACACAGATCGAACAATACAGGTAAATCGACCAGGTATTATTATCATAGAAAAGAAAATGAAAATGGACACTGGCATGAGCGTATCAAGTGGCAAAGGAATCTCTGCGAAGGTTCCTGAAAAAAAAATGTAAAAAAATTGAAGGAAATAGAAAAAAATGGCATTTAAATACAGAATTTGTTTCTGCTTTGGGTCTGATAAAGAAATGAATCCAAGAACAGCTCCACAAAATCCGCGGGCACCATCAATCTAAAAAAAACCCAGAAATAATTCTAACAACTTCAGCTATATTACTAAGGCCTTTGTCCATTTAAGTATTTTTTTAATAACTGTCTTTTGTTTAATTAAGTTCAAACCTGTAAAACTTATCCTTCGCTTTGGTATGTGATTATAAGACAAATGCAGGTAAAACCGAAGAATTAGAAATACATGTAAATATATACGTAAATATCTACATGTAAATATATACGTAAATATCTACATGTAAATATATACGTAAATATCTACATGTAAATATATACGTAAATATCTACATGTAAATATATACGTAAATATCTACATGTAAATATATACGTAAATATCTACATGTAAATATATACGTAAATATCTAAATGTAAATATATACGTAAATATCTACATGTAAATATATACGTAAATATCTACATGTAAATATATACGTAAATATCTAAATGAAAATATATACGTAAATATCTAAATGTAAATATATACGTAAATATCTAAATGTAAATATATATCTCTTCAAGACAAATGTCAGTCGTTATATATCCTCATAATATCCACTTCGTAACACCCACTCATACATTTATATCACACACTTCAGCATTAACATTTTAATTGCACTCTTATACTTTGAGCAGCTTGTATTGGGTGAAATTTAGTATAAAATATATTGACCTTGTGCTGTACTCCACTAAATTTAGGAAATTGTAATAGATATTATTAGATGTCGTTTTGTTTTGGCTCACGACCACAAGTATGGGACACTTTATCAAGATCGAAATGGCTACTCAGCCATAATGATCCTGTTAAATTTTAAACTACGCCATGGAGGTAAAGTAAATTGCAATATGTGATAAATAACATTATTCTGTGAATTTATTAATATTTTGTAACTTGCATTATTCACATTACTCGGTCTTATCCTCATCTTCATTGCCATATTCACAACGTTTCGGCTGTTTTACGCTCCGGCCTTCTTCAGGTGATTCGAATTTCAAATCGAACCCTTTATTTCGTCCACCGGGGTAGATTATTCTAGTTTCACGTGCCATGCCTCTTCCGGGTGGCTCAGTTATTTCCCTTTAACTCAACTCTGCAAGTTTTTTGTTCACCACTGCTGTGGCCTGGTATTGAACTCACAACACTTTGGGTCTAGTCACTGGATCTAACCAACGGCTTTATTCGCTGGGCCATGTGGAACTAGAACAATCTACCCCGATGAACGAAATAAAGGGTTCGGTTCGAAATTACAATCACCTAAAGAAGGCCGGAGCGTACGACGGCCGAAACGTTGTGAATATGGCAATGAAGATGAGGATAATTGTCCGAACAATGAACAATGCAAGTAATCATAATACCTCATGTCAGAGATATAGACAGATATTGTTAATATTTTAATTATTATCTGAAATATATATGAATAAATATCATAATTACATGCATAAAATACAATATTTTATTTAATTCAGCATTCAGTTTGTTAATGGCTTCTTTAAAGCATCCGGGCTTTACTTTTTTCCGCTGAATATTTTCATATTCTAACAGTTGCCGAAAGAAATGTAAGAACTCGTCATTCTAACTCACCCTAACCCTGATCCCTCATCCTTCACTTTCAGCAACCTGACCCCGTCTTGTCGCTCCACCTTACTTAACATTCACCAATCGTCAGCCTTCCATAAATGGAGAATGGGGAAAATCCCTTCGGTGGACTCACAGAGATAAAGTGGAGCATACAGCAGTCGCAACAGGAATGCAAGTTGAATGAGTCAAGCAAAAGAAATGTTTTCACCATCAGAGTGGGGGCTTTTCTCTTTGCTTTTTTAACTTTTGGCCTCGAAGATTTCATTCCGACTTCTTTTCTTTTTGTTAAAAAATTCCACCTTTTCTTTCATTCACTTAATGCTTTAATCATTCATTCGTTTGCTGTTTTATTTAAAAGCCATCTCATTTATTCACAGAATTTTTATCATTCTTTCTTCTTCCTTTATATTCTTTTTCATTCTTTTTTTTTTATTCCTTCTCGTTTTTTCGTAATTTCTTTTCGTTTTCATTTGTTAAATTCTCAACTGTTTTTTTTCTCTCACTTTTTCTTTCTCTCTCTTTTCTTATTCTTTCGTTTTTTTCTTTACGTCACGATTTTTTCTATTCCTCATTTATTCTGTTTCTTTTTTCTTAATTTTTTCTCATTTCTTTCTTCTTCATTCTTGGATTCCATTCCTTCGCTTATTCGCTTTCTCTTGACACTTGTCATTTCCGCATGTGTATAGTACAATTATATTTTTGGAGTATAATATATTTAAAATTATTTCAAAGTAAATATAAATGAATTATTATATTTAATTAAATTTTATATTTAATATAATTACATTATTAAATATATATTTGAAATATGACATACTTAAATTTATTTATAATGAAATATTAATTAAATAATATATTTAATTAAATTTTATATTTAATTTAATTAAATTATTAAATAGCATATTTTGTGAGTATAAATAGGGAGTGAATATTTAAAATTAAAATGAAAGAGGGGAGGTGCATATTTAAAATTATTTAATATTAAATATATTTAATGAAATTTTGTATTTAATATAATTAAATATTAAATATATTTTTAGCACTATAGTTTTGTATTTTTTTCGGCATTATATTTTTGATGAGTTACAATTAAATATTAATGGCATATTGCATTTAATTAAATTTTACATTGAATATAATTAAATCTTTGCAGAAAAAATTGTATTTAAAATTATTTAATTGAAACCATTGTACACACGCATGCTCACACTATGATGACGTCATTCTTCGTACACTTTAAGTAAACTTCGATATTTAGAGTTGTATACTAATTCTCTTAGGCGACTAGCTGCGACCTGTTTCAGCTAGACAGTCGAACTCTCTGCCTTTGGGCAGAGAGGAACCCGGACGAGGCTCCGCCGAAGGGCAGAGTCTCGTTCGGGGAGGTAGACTGTCTCTGAACCCGTTTTTATGGGTTCAAATAGGCAATATTTTTGGCCGAGCCTACGGGCTCGGAAAACCCACGTTAAACCCGGCCTTCTGCCACATGCAACCCTCGTGGGGGGTGTAGCTAGATATCACTAATTCTCTTAGGCACCGGAGATTCGCTTATCAGATAGCACCTTGCCACTGTAATAAAATAGGAAGTTTAAAGAAT
>OZ038495.1:5217907-5265407 GCA_964036315.1 Acanthosepion esculentum
TCGGCTTCGGTCAACTGCATACAGGCAGAGGAAATCAATATAAGTTATCTATCAGAGATACCATTAATATTTTTCATTCTTGGATAAATCATTTTTTTTAATTTTAAATCATTAAAAGGTCGAGAAAAAAAAGAAAAAGAAAAAATTTCCACAAAAGTATAAAAATGAAAAAAAAGACACTCACAGTCCCTCCAACAACCGCAAAAAGCTCATAAATGCTCCTTTTGTCTGCACAAGCTCGAGAACTGTGTAGAATTATCATAATCGGTGGCAAAGTCCAGGCTACCTAGCAAATCCTACGAGGCTGGCATTCCGTTCCCACCCCTTCACCGTTGAAACTGTTAGATGTAGACGTCTTTTCTACTCCAATAGCTTCATGTCTCGCACATCTCGCCTGTGGAACTCCCTTCCTTATTCCTCTTTCCCTGACAAATACAATCTCCAACTATTTAAGTGTAACGTCAATCGACATCTCCAGTTGCCTTGATCTATCCACTTCCCTTCTCCAAATCCTTTCACCTTTCATTCCTATCTGCTCTCGCTCCAAATCTTCTGTAACCGCCTTGCCTTGATCGATCCACTATCTTTCTCTACATCCTCTCCTTTACCACTCCTATCTGCTCTTCCTCCAAACCTTCTGTAACCCCTTGCGTGCTAGTGGCTTCCAGCCTTGCTTGGGGTGATAAGCTTTAAAAAAATGCTGTCCAGTGGACTGCTTGAGTAATTCATAAAGATTGCCTTTGACTATTTAAACGCAGTTAGGTGGGAACATGTTGCGAAATCCGCGTCTCCAACCTCAGATTGGTTCGTCCTACGTACGCCACTTCACGTCGGCATTTAAAGTTTTTAGACAACTAAATTTTTTTGATAATAAGATAAACGATCCTTACTAAAGGAAGGGAACGCAGATTTTATTTGAAAAACTGGGCGCAACTTAACAGCATTGTAACACGAAGCGATACAAGCTGAAATTCTATCAGTTAACTTTGAATAAATAGGGCACCGAATACGTCCCAAACCCACTGATTCCTTAAAACGTTTGATTTTCCTATCTATAACACGTTTGATGGCACTGGTGGGGTATCCATTATTTTCAAAATTGAAAAAAAAAAAAAATTACAGAAGGAGTTGAATTTAGCTTTGATGATACGATGTATATCCAGACTGATGGTGTTGCTATGGGTAGTCCTTTGGGCCCTATCTTAGGCTATTATGAGTGACTTTTGTTTGACAAGGTCCATAAACCCTGTGTTTACATGAGGTATGTTGATGACACTTTCTCTATTTTTGATTCCGCCAGTGATGCTACTAATTTCTTGGCGGAACTTAATTCTTTGGGTTCATGCCTTTAGTTTACTATGAAGGTTGATAGTAATGGGACATTACCCTTTTGGGATGTTCTTCTTGAGCGTAAGAATGGGTTTTTCTTTACTAGCGTTTTTCGCAAACCCACATTCACAGGCTTATATACAAGTTGGAATTCGTTTGTCCCCAAGTCCCGCATGATTTGGTCTAATCTCGACCCTGGGTGATCGCGCATTGATGATCTGTTCCACTAAACTGTTAGATGGAGAACTTGTTAATATCCAGAAAATTATTGAAAATAATGGATATCCTACCAATGTCATCAAACGTTTTAAGGAACTAGTGGTTTTGGAACCTCCTCCGCATTTCCTGTGTTTTTTAATTTAAATTAAATCTCCCGTTGTAAGCCTGATGAGCGGGAGCGAAACCGGTTGCTTCGCCCGTTTTTAATATGTCTAGTAATATCAAGCTTCATATATATATATATATATATATATATATATATATATATATATATATATATATATGTCATTCACAGACAGTACTGTTTCGCTGTATCACAGCTCCTCAGTGCGACTAGAATTCCGAATGCCAGGATTGAAACACAACTAATTTTGTGTCAGCCAGAGCTATCTTCACTCGGTAGAGTTACACAACTAAATCTAGCCTATTGTTTTTACAAATGTAAACACATGCCAATCAGCCAAAGTGCTCCATTCATTTTACTGAAGAGCTTTGCATTAGTGCACTTGGCTGTTGTTTATAGAATTAGCATATCACTCAACAGTGCTCAATTGAAATGTATTTTCAAGAGCTAAATTATGTCATTCACAGACAGTACTGTTTCGCTGTATCACAGCTCCTCAGTGCGACTAGACTTCCGAATGCCTCAAGCCAGGATTGAAACACAACTAATTTTGTGTCAGCCAGAGCTATCTTCACTCGGTAGAGTTACACAACTAAATCTAGCGTATTGTTTTTACAAATGTAAACACATGCCAATCAGCCAAAGTACTCCATTCATTTTACTGAAGAGCTTTGCATTAGTGCAGGTGGTTGTTGTTTATAGAATTAAATTCGTTTGGAAAAATCAGAGGACTTGTTCCTCTTAGCTAGAGATTGCAGGGTATCGTTAGTTTGGACCACTGGGAAGGTATGAATCTATCACTTCCCCACCTATGGGTTAAATATTAGGACTTGTATCTGGAAAATCATTGTTATCTCCAAGAATCAATTAATCAATGAACCAAAGGATGAAACTGCGTTTTAAGACTCGAGAGAAGGGACCAGTTAATCATATTTTCTTAAATATTTCCTTAAATGAGAGACAGCAGCCTCTATAAAATTTACTTTATATTAAATATTGTTTCCTAGAAAGTGAAAATATCACATGAGGTCGCGATTTAATCCGCTTTCCTATGAGGAGTTTTGTCTACATTAATTTTGATCGTGAGTCGAGGATTGGAGGGGTGCGTAGGAGGGTAAACAACTTCCTGTAAGTTTTCATTGGAATGTTGGCGGAAAGAAGAAAGGGGAAACGTACATATTTGAAGGAGCGGCAGACAGCATCAGCATTAAGAAAAAGGGTCAATGTTGTTTTAGGGGTCATTGACCCGACTCATACGTGTGGAGCCAGTCATTCGAACCGGTACTGGCGAAAAGTTCTCAGTCCGCTTTCACCAATACAAGGCTCGAGAGCCACTCATGGCAGAGATTACTCTTAAAAGGATAGCAATGTTTAACGTTTGTGCTAGCAGAAAAACAGTGTGTCAAATGGACGGTTAGACCCTGGACATCGTATTATATATAATGCCTTGAGGAACATAGGGCCACAAGATATGGTTGCGTTTTCTATAACAAGCCAGTTTTAAAAACAAATGAGTAGATTGTTAGCCTACTGCACAACCACCAACCTGGAGATCAGGTTTCGAATTCAGAGTTGTCCTTCTTCTAGACTAGTTGCCACACAAGGCTATAGAACCTGGTCTGCCCTGCTATTTTCCCATAGTTGGGGGGAGAAGAAGAGGGTTTATACCTTTCCCAAGGGTATTAGCACGTAAGTGAATGTAATGGATTCAACTGGAACTCGGCTCTCCGTTTCCTCAATCCGAGTCGCTATCTATTACTCCACCGTGTCTCCAACACCGTATTAATGGATACATTTTGGGGATTCAATCTAATAAATAACGTTTCATATCTCTGCTGTCGTTTCTCAAGAATAAAGAAAATGTATAAATTCATTTTCATATGTTTTGGTTTTATTAAAAGGATAATCATCGCCTTTTAAGAACAATAAACATTGCCCAGAGGAAGGAATACATTAATGGTGATGCAAATGGAATTGAGAAGACAGAAGATAATGACTGACACTGCCTTTAAATTTTGGAACATCGAAGTTGGTTAGAAAGCAAGAAGCTAGAAAAAGTTTTAGAAGCAAGAAGTGCGAGAGAAGAAACTGTTAGCAAAGAACTTACGGTCATATTTTGTGAATTCAACTGTAAACAGATGAAGCCATCTTGCTAATCTCGTACTGCGATTAAATTATGCAGTTACCTTGAAAGTATTTATAGAACAGGCGCAGGGATTAATGGATATATTTTACATTATGGTGGATGGGAAAAATAAATTTTGACACAGCGTTTTGTTTCTGTTTATATTTCTGAGTTTATGTACATTATTTACATTATTCGGACTATTGTCCTCATCTTTGTCGCCATATTTATTACAACGTTTCGGCCATTGTACGCTCCGGTCTTCTTCAGGTTGTTGGAATGTCGAAATGAACCCTTTATTTCGCTCACTAGGGTAGACTGTTCTAGTTCCACGTGTCATGTTTAATGGATGTCAGTTATCTCCTGTTAATTCCCCTCAGTAAGTTCTCCACTGCCTTAGCTGGGTATTGAACTCACACTCTTTGGGTCCTGTCACTGGATCTAACTAACGCCTTTATCCACTGCGCCATGTGTCATTGAGGACGTTTTATTTGCAGACACGAAGGTTAAATATTGCCGAAAAGTTTATAGTCAAAGAGTTTTGAGATATAAACGAGAACGGTTGTTGGAAGTGAAGATCGTGATGATAAGTAGGACAGATAACGATTGACCTTTTATTTGAGGCGGTTACGATTTTAGTGTTCAGAAAACATTCACACTGAAATCTGTTCCAGTAAAAGTCCGTGGGGAAAATACAGTTGCAATGTAAAATTCTCCTTACATTTGGAGTACTGTGGAAATGAAGGTGATTTGTCTCCGTGAAAATATCGTGTTCTAGCTTTAAAGGTTTGAATTAATGAATGAAGCCCATCTGAATATTTGCCATGGAAATAGCGAGAGGTTGCAGATGGAAAAATAAGTCTTTGGGTAAACGATTTTGAAGTCAACTAAGACCGGAAAGTGAGAATTAAGCCTCTCCAACCCTAATATGACAGCATTAATCGGTGTTTGGACTAATCTTGTAAGGAAAAAGCAAGCGAGAAGGAGTCAGGTATTTCTTGGAGCCACGGAATAAGTCTGTGGAATCTTCCACGTCTGCCAGTTACCCCCGCTGGGAAATGTACTCTTCCTGTTGTGATTATCACCACCATCATACATACAAATTATTGCAACGAGCATTCATTGGTTAATCTCCTCCAATATAGCTCGCTGATTGGTCAGTTTCGACCAATCAAGTCGCCTGCACGCGACAAGTCTGTTTTCGCGCCAACTAAAGTTGATCCTGTCACGTGATACAACATACTATAAAGACCAAACACGAGTAATTCTCGCTCTCTTTACTCTTTACTCACTCGTGCGTCTCATCTCTGCTGCCAAAATGTGACCCTTAAAGAACTCCCGTCTTGACTAATGCAGTCAGACGTAAAAGAACTTTACAACAATCACGCAAGTACAATTCTGGACACTTACCAACTTGTTCAATAGACAATCTCTAACATGCAACATACTCATTCTTATAAACTACAGTTTAATAATTAATTCTACCTTTATGAGCTCAGGTACAAATATTTCTTAAGTCTTAAGTAAATTACAAAGACACTGAAAGAATGAAAGATTCAATGAAAAATACAAGAATTTAGACTACAGCATTTTAAAAATCTGCGTCGATTCTGGCTTTTATATGCTATCCCGCAATGAACACTACAGACTTATGGAACCTAGCAATTCTAATATTCTAATCATGAGAAATGGAGGTTGGCTAGTTGTTTTGCAACATATTTCAAATCGGAATGATCTGCTTGCCTTAAAAATTAGCCTTTGATGTTCATGCTTTTACACTAACCATTCAATCCGGTGAAATACGTGACTGTCATATATATTCTCAATATGTTAAACAATTGCCCGTTGCACATCTTAATTACAATCAATATTCGCTCTCGCGTCATTTTGTCATGCTGACAATTTCATGCAATTCAAGGGAAGCAATTTCATCAGAGGAAAGTACATTTGATGCTGACAAAAAGCAAATTTAAAGAAAATACTGCCAATTTATTTTTTAGGCATAAAAAAAAGAAGTTAAATAATATTAAAACATGTTTGGGAATTTTAAATAAATGCTTATATATTTTTTATTCAGATGAATAAAAAGACTTTAGAAATGTTTTACGAATTTTTGTTAAATGAAATATTTATTAAAATAATTTACTAAAAATAGATTTACTATTGATCAATTTTTGAATGTGACAAAAATCAAGAAGACATACAGCATGATGATGAAACGACATAAGTAATATATATATATATATATATATATATATATATATATATATATATATATATATATTTAAATAAAAACAGACCACTTTAAGGTTCCATATAATAAATTATTTCACCACAGCCCTTTTAAAGGACAGCGGATCACCAGATTTTATTTCCAAAGGTTACATTGAGCTCTCTGGATTTTATCCTCCTTGGGTCTACCCATACGGATTACCTATTTTTTCGTAAACTATATATATATATATATATATATATATATATATATATATATATATATATATATATATATATATATATATACAGGGTGTCCATAAAGTTTGTGTGAACTTTAAAAAAAATTATAACTTTATTTGTATTTGCGATAGAAATAATCTGTAAAAAATGTTATAAAGTTTAATGTACCTAGTTTTAAGTTTAGCTAAAATAATTAATGTGATTTCAGGCATTACTGTAAATCAGTTGGCAAATGTTTTCCGTGAACTGCAAAATCGTATTAACCTTCGTATTGCTAATGATGGAGGACATGTGGAAACTTAAATAAAATTTCAATAAAACCTTAAAAATATAGATTTACTTCTTTCTAATCCTTTTTACAAATTATTTCTATCGCAAATACAAATAAAGTTATAAATTTTTTAAAGTGCACACGCACTTTATGAACACCCTGTATATATATATGAAGAAATATAGTTTTAAGGTCATATGCTATATTTATGGGATAAAGTGCTCAATATCAGAGTTAAAGCGTATGTAAATAGAGCGTGAAACTGTCTGTCGCCTTTGAATGTTGACGTCAGTGTTCACTTATATATATATATATATATATATATATATATATATATATATATATATATATATATATCGTGAGAGAGAAATTAATAGATAGAGAGAGAGAGAATAATCGACAGCGGAAGAATCATATTGGTAATCAGGCGTATACACTTGCATTTATCAAAGGGATGAAGATTTTATAAAGAAATATCTAAGATGTCGGGGATATTGACCGAAGACTTCAGTAAATGCTTTGATTCTTCCTTTAAATATAGGGATTTGAAAGAGAGGCACTTCATATGTATTTTATTTTTTCGGGTCTAATTATCTCCCTTACATCCTCCGCCGCCATTTGCAATTTTGTAATCGAAAATCTTTTATAACTTAAGTATAAGCCGAGTTCCTAGGGGCCCGTTCCCACCACTTCGCTAAGGCTTTAAAGTCACATAGCCTTCACTGAAAGTATGTTAGTCATTTCATAAAAAAAAAAAAAATAACGTGTGTCACATTTTTTGTACGTGGGGATGTGGGTAAGGAGGTAAAACTTACCAGTCATTTTTCTTTTTGCATACTGAGTTAAATATATATATATTTAAATCATTTCAACCTAAGCAAGGCGATAAAGCCACTAAGATTCTGAGAGTGAAAGTATCTAAGAAAAATCATTACCAAGGAGCGAGAACAGGATTCGAGGAGACAGAAGATAATGAGGATTTTTTAAGCGTAGCTTAAGTGTGGCATAAGGCCGAAAGAATGGGGCACCCAGTGTGGATCGAACTCACTATTCAGATGTGACTGATCTAGCAAGACAAGCTTGCCGACCTTTAAACCACGTTGAAGTGCCAGAGGATACGTATGATAGCGACTGATATTAAATTTAAATTTTGGAAGTTGACTGGAAGGCAAAAGGCTATAAGAAAATTCTACAACTGATAAGTGTGGATGAAGAAACCTTTAGCATAGAATTGACGCTTTCACCCCACAAGTTCAACAGTGATATTTTGAGATCTAGCTGCCAATCTAGTCAGTCAGTTATGTGACATACGTGATGCATGTATTAGCTATCATGTATCTTTTGATACATGATTGACAAGCAGATTTTTTTTCCTGCAGTAGGTTGCCATTTCTGTCTTTTTAAGACTGACCTGGATTGGTGAGGCTGGCGCAATTTCTGCTAAGCAAATCTCGTTCAGTATTTCACAATGTTACTTGTTCTCTTAATGCATGTTCTCATCTCAGCCGATGCTAAAATCTGTTTCAAAACCAGTTCAGTCATTTAATCTTATAAATATCAATGCGACGTTGAATATAGAAGAAGGACGACTCGGCTTTTGGAAAGGAGAATTTCACCGCATGTTTCGGCATTTATCATGAGGCGTCCGCTCATTGATAATTGGCATAAGTTGTTTGCGGAGCACCTGATAATATAATCGTTTGTGTGTTACATCGTACTTTGAGAACACGTTTTCTGTACTGTGTAGAGACACTCATAATTTAATCTTAAAGTGCTTGAAACACTTTTCATTAAGTCTAGGTACCCTTCATTGTCCAAACAGAAGAAATGACTGCTTCGTTTTAATGGGACCTGTGTTTAAATATATTTTCGTTGGCAAATTAATAACGTGTATATTTGTATTTTTATTTTTTTAAGCATGATTTAGTCTTATTTTCTTATCTTCAATCAAATTTTGATAAGAGAAGAGCGGACTCCTTTAACTCTAAGATGTTTTTATGTGCTTACTTTTTGTCTCTGGATTTTTTAAATTCATATTTTAAATAAGCCGATTTTCCTCGCCTTAATGAATTCTCTTTTCTTTCTCTTATCAATCTTAATTTCTCTTTCACTTAATGGAGGTAAATAATATCATGTCATGTCGGGTTGAACCTGATAATGGGTATGCTATAGAAGAAAGGTTTATTCTCTCATTTGCATTTCCCCCATTATGGGCATTATTATATCCGTGATATAATAGCACCTTCTTTCACGGAACGGAACGAATTGTCTGAAAGGAAAAAGAATGAAAAACATATTTTGTTCTCAGAGAGATTTTTATATACGCAAAACTATATATACATATTTACACGTGTCCAACGCAGAGAAAATATAACACAAGCAAGCAGAGTGCAAGGAGAACGAAAAGATATGGATTTTTACACAATATGGGGATTCATCTGTGTTTTTAGAGAACCCATATTTAAGATTCCAGATTCAAGCGGGCCAGATGTATCTGCTATGTCCCGAGCGAGGACATCTTCCGCGAACGGGAAGCGGCTAGTCTTGAGTTTTTTCCAATATGTGGACTCTGAGCCAGAGATATTTTCTCTATCTGAGAGGGATATATTAACATAGGAAAACAGGGCCTGGGGCTTGTAAGCAGCTCCAGGTGGATGAGGCAGATTTAGCCTCAGGCCCGGATGAGAGTCCTGAGCCAAGAAGACCACTAATCTGTTTGACTCCTTGAAACTGACTGAAGGACTGCTACTTTTGTCACTATGCAATCACGTCACTAGGCGGCCATCATGTCAGTGACGTGACTCATTACCTCCACCAATGGGAAATAATCGTCTTTTGTATCCCTATATGCAGATCAGAAGTCACAGTGAGAAGACATTCAACATTATCGTTCTATCCGTGTTGGTGTTGTTACATAAGGCATGCTATGTTGAAAAGAAGAAAGAGAGAGAGGGGGGGAGGTGTTGTCGTCCTTTTATAGAACAGAAACAGCGCCACTTAACGGCGTTAAAGAAGACCAAGTCAGAATAATATGTTCATACATGAAAAACAGAGGGAACTACACAGAGAGAAAGAAAGAGAAGAATCCATTGAAATTTTATCTGCGCCCTTGGGCCTAAGCGTGACTGTAAAAGTGGGCAGATAATTGGTAACAGTTGCCTTGAAGTCTTCAGTCGCCAAAGCGAATGCGTTTGCTGATATTTAGGTTGACGATTTCAAGCCTAGGATGTTTGAATAACAAAATAGAATGATTCGATTGGTCCATTATACTTCCTCTTTGCCATGTGGTGTGTTTCTATACTACATCCGAGCGGGAAATTGATTCATTGAAACTTTCGAAAATTTACAAAACACGAGCTGTATTTTTTGATACATGTGAGTGTGTAGCCACAAATAGTTGACCAACAACGAAAGAATATTAATTGGAATTAATTGACTTTAGTCATAGCAACAACATTAATACATTTAACAAAAAGTTAACTCATTTAAGATGTGGATACAGTCTAATATATATTCTATAAATCTTACGTACTTCGCGAAATTTAGGACGAAAAATACCTATGCATTATAGATGAACAGTAAATCTTCCGCAACAATTGAAGCATGAACGCAGATACAAGCAGAGTATACTGCGAGTGAAAACGACAGAAATTTTCAGAATACAAAATTTCCGAAAGTTAATAAACTTATTAAAATTAAATAAAGTATAAAAATCCTTTTATTTTCTTCTACTTTTCTTATTTTTTCTTTACGAGTTAATTTTTTTATATTGGTTTCTTTTATTGAAACATTTGAAGTATTTTAGGCTTTCTTTTCATGATGTCATAGCATAAAGTTTTAGGGCTTATTATAACGGTCACGTTGTAGGTAGCGAAGCAAGATAAATTAATATAATACAATTACTTCCCTTAGATAAATTGTATTACCTCCCTTTATAAATAAAGTTGAAGTCAAATGTAAATTATTCAAGGGAAATAAATCTATACTTTTACATAAAATTATCGAACTTGAACATGAAAAGTCAACTGTTGAACCGAAAATAAGATAATTTGATAATTTCGTTTGGCACAAGGACATCATTTTTTTAGCTTCTGCCTAAAATAATTACATATAGGCTTTTGAAATTGCGCTGTTGGAATTTCTAAAGATGTTTTGATCTGTTGTTCTACCCATTGAAATTTTACACTAGTGGACCTGATGGCGTTTTTTTTTGCTGATGAAAAGACATGTCACCTCACTACTCGTGCTACAGAATTTTTTTTTCCGATTTTTAGCAACGCTGTTTCCTTGATGGTTTCAGATCTTCCTCGGACTTTATCCCATTTTTTATTTTATAAGGGCCAACTGGATTTGTCATCATTAGTGATAAACCCAATCATTATATTCACGTCGCACTAATTTTTTTTTATTCCTCTTTAACAAACTGATAATTATCCAACTTTTCCACGTTTTTCGGTTTTGTTTTAATTTTCTTTATTTACGATCGCCACATCTGGTTTCCAAGCTTGAATTCAGTGATCAGTTTGAATCTATTTTCTGGTCTTTCTGCATTTCTATAGAGGGTGACGGTCATTTCTATGGAGAGTAACGATCATACTACAGTCGTTTGTACAATTACTACTTGATCACTCGTCTCACGTTTGACAATAAAACAACAAAGTTGTAAAAACTACAAAAAGTAGATGTAATCATAGTAGTAGTATCAACAGCAGCTGAATAATAATAATAATAATAATAATAATAATAATAATAATAATAATAATAATAAGCAGAACAAGAAGATAAAAGAATAATAATAAGAAGGAAAAAGAAAAAGAGGAAGAAACAAAATAATAACAATAATAATAATAAAAAAAGGAAATTGAAATAATAATAATAATAATAATAATAATAATAATAATAATAATAATAATCTTCTGACTTGCTACCACATGCATCATCCCAAAGCTGATGTTGATCGTCTGTATGTGCCCAGATCCGAAGGAGGCGGAGCATTATTTCAACTAGAACTGCCCTCCAAAACTACAACAATTGGCCTTCAAAGATATCTGAAAACTACAGGAGACTAGATGATGATCTGTGTCAAAGAACATAAAAGTAATAAGCGTCGTTATTCCGTAATAAAGGAAGCTAACAAATTCGAAATGGATTTTGAAATAGGAGCTGAAATACAAGTAAACCGGAATACAGCGACTGAAACTGCAAAATACTTAAAAAAAGAAATCGAACGCAAATGCAACCGTCCAGGTACAGAAACGATGGCAAGATAAACCGCTTCACGGGGAATATATTCTGCCAGAACCAAACAAGCTGATTTAGTTAAACCCCGTACCCACCAGTGGCTACGTAGTGCAGGGTTCAAAGCTAAAAGCGAATGTTTTATCTTTGCTGCACAGGACCATTGCGTGTTAATTAGAAATTATCAAGTACACATACTAAAATATTGTGTTACCCCAAAATGCAGATTCTATGATAAATATCCAGAAACAATTGATCATCTTGTATCAAGTTGCACGGTATTGGCACCAATTGAATATAAAACTCGGCATGACAGTGTTGGCCAATATCTGCATTGGAAAATCTGTAACTTTTACGGGAAGGAAACTAAAAGAAATTGGTATGAACACCACCCAGGGCCAGTTACGGAGATAGGACCTATTACAATTTTATGGGACTACACAATACACATAAACAGAACAATCCAAGCTAACCACCCAGACGTTGTTATTAGAGAACACAAACAAAAAAGTGCCTCTTTATTTCTATGGCAGTCCCTGCAGACGGCAATGCATTTTTGAAGATCTTCATAAAGCTATCAAAATACAAGGATCTTGAAATCAAAATCTCAAAAATGTAGCACATGGGAACATCAACAAACCCCGTTGTAGTTGGAGCTCTCGGAATGGTTGGAAAAGATTCCAGTAGACTCATTAAAGGATTTCTGGAAACCCATACCTTAAAGAAATACAAAAATTGTTCTCCCGAGTACAGCCCACACCTTACGAAGGGTTTTATCTATGTAAAATATGTGTGTGCGTGTTTTCTTTTTTTAATTGGTCAGTGGAAAATATCCTGATGCCATTTCTGACCTTAGGTCTCTGGTCGGGAACCGGGAAGAAATGTGTACACACCAGAAATCAAAGGAAATACTACTATTATTACTACTGCTGTTGACGCTACTAATAGTACTACTACTACTACTAATAATAATAAGTTGTCTAAATAAAAGGACCTAGAGATCGAGATTAACAGGATATGGGGAATGAAGACAGACTGTACCAATAGTAATTGGAGCTCTGAGCCTCGTGAGAAAAGGAATGGACAATTTTATTGTGTCCCAGGTAACATCAACATACAAGTTGCCCAAATAATCGCCATACTAGGAACATCACATATACAAAGAAAAAGTGCTATCAATTTAATGAGAATTCTCCTATAAGGCTTAAGGACCATAGTTTTGGCCCCGGCTCTACAGGATATAAAGCTGGAAACATAAGATGCACAAATAATAATAATAATTTTAACTAAGTAATTTTATCTATGTAATTTTTTTTTGTCAGTGTGTCATGATGCCATTTCTAACCTTAGGTCTCTGGGCGGGACCCGGAAAGAAATGTGTAAACGCCAGAAATCAAAGGAAATAAAAAAAAATAATAATATTTATTTTTAAATGGGTGAAGAAATACAATTAAAACATAATACACCGACAGAAACTGTAAAATATTAAAAAAGAAAGGAAAGACAAATGCAACCAACCAGATACAGAAACAATGGCAAGATAACCCGCTTCATGGCCAATACTCTGCCCGTACCAAACAAGCTGATGTAGAGAAACCATCAGTGGCTACGTAGTACAGGGTTAAAAGCTGAAGACAAAGGTTTTATCCTTGCTGTACATGACACTTGCTTACTAGAAATTACCACGCACACATGATGAAAAAAATAGTTTAGCCCAAAATGCAGATTCTATGATAAATATCCGGAAACAATTGACCATCTTGTATCAAGTTGCACGGTATTGGTACCCACTGAATATAAAACGCAGCATACACCGAGTGGGTCAATATCTGCACTGGAAAATCTGTAACTTCTACGGGAAGGAAACTAAAAGATATTGGTATGAACACCACCCAGGGCCAGTTACGGAGATAGGACCTATTACAATTTTATGGGACTACACAATGCACACAGATCAATCAAAGCTAATCGCCTAGACATTGTTATTAGAGACCACAAGCAAAACAATTGCCTCCGTATTGATATGGCAGTCCCTGCAGACTGCAATGTATCTTTGAAGATCTTCAAAAAGCTATCAAAATACAAGGATCTTGAAATAAAAATCTCAAAAATGTGGCACATGTGAACAGTAACAATTCCTGTTATTTGAGTCCTCGGACTGATTGAAAAAGATTCCAATAAACTCATTGAAGTACAGCCCACACCTTACGAAGGAATTTATCTATGAAAAATATCTTTTTTTTTTTGTTTTTTTAATCGGTGGAAAATATCATGATGCCATTTCTGACCTTAGGTCTCTGGTCGGGACCCGGAAAGAAATGACTATACACCAGAAATCAAAGGAATAATAATAATAATAATAATAATAATAATAATAATAATAATAATAATAATATGATGATGATGAAGAAGAAGAAGGCCCCATACAGAGAAAATGGAAAATTCTATCTAAAGATACGAGAAATATTCAGCCTTTCTGACTTTAATTCAACGTGGTTTTGTTTTTGTTTCATCCAATTAAATACACACCGTGATCTACCTCTGTGTCCGCATCTGATTTGCCAAACCTGGTTATTTAAAATGAACCACGCAAATACTAATTTCAAATGTCAGATGTCGTGTGGCCGATTCATTTCTCCATCATGGGAAGTCGATATTCTAATTCTTAAAATAAAGTTTGTTTTTAGATTTTCAAAGTTTTTCTGTCGAGTCATTATTTAAAAAACTTTATTTTGAAATCATTCTGAAAAATTTTAAATCATGGGAATTTATACTAAATAAAATTTATTAGTGATATAAAAAAATACCGTACATATTTTTGGCGATTCCAGGAAGAGAACTTCACTCTCTGCTCAAATCTGCTTGCTATTCCTACGAAAACGCGACAGACTTGTTGGAGATTATAGCTATCAGGGAAACAGGGAGAGGGGATGGGGTTCCACAGGCGAGAGGTGCGAGACATGAAGCTATTGGAGTAGAAGAGACGGCTACATTTAACAGTTTCGACAGTGAAAGAGTAGAAAACTTAATTTTATGAAGTTTGGGAACCAGCGAAAGCAGCTCCCCGGAGCAGTTACCATGAAAGTATTTGTAAAAAAGACAGAGGGAGGCGACGGCCCGTCTGTGAGAGAGCGACTGCAGACGAGATGCCAGATCAGGGCCAATTACGTTGCATATCCGTCTCTGGATCTTATCAAGAACGTTGACACAAACATAAGGGATGCACCAGACCATATATGGCAGCAATACCCCATGCAACGGCGAATGGTTGATAGCAATACTATATTATGTGAACCCCAGGTTTAATAATTAAGTTCGGTAATGCGTAAACAATACTCCAGTTTCAAGCTTCACTACCACAAGCATGGCTATTTCATGTCTCACCTGCAAATGATGTGAAGAATAATTCACAGAAATAAATGTCTTCTGGTAATTGTAGATATACATTTTAAATCATTGTTCTTGAAGTCAAGCTCTTCCCCTTCAGCCTAAGACTGTTTCTGCATCGACAAGATCAGAGAAATAAATCATGGAATATAGAACAGTGCCGACTTACCGGAATACTTTCGCACTAAGTAACCAGGGGTGGATGAATAGGAGCTCAATCGGATAACAAAGCTAATGAGCCACATAAGCCAGCTAATAATCCGAATTCTAAAGAACGAGCGTAAAGCAGAATTAAATCGGATTTAGCAAAAGTACAGTGTGTTTTTTGGAACTGGAATTGCTATATTTGTGACCAGGATGCTATCGGAGAGAGCAATACAAAAGCCAACTTATCTACATTTATGTCTTATAGATTGTGCATTTGATAACGTTGGATACAAAAATCTATTTAAATTGCAAGGAAAACTGTGTATATTCGGAAAGGATGTTAGCGTAAACCAGGACCAAGACTGAGTGCAATCACCTGCATATGGATAGAAAAATGAAATGAATAGGTACATAATAGAAGCGGGGTATGAGACAAGGATTTGTCTTCTCGCCAGATTTATTCAACCAATGCATTACGTCTATCTTAAGGGAGCTGACGAGCTTAGCAGGATTCATAATAATTAATAATATAAAACACGCATGCGACACTGTGCTGATGGTAGACACAGAATCCTAGACGAGGTAGTAAAGGCTGTAAAGATGTCAAAACTTCTTATCTGAAAACCTGAAAAAAAAAACTCAATTAGTTTTGTGATTTTAAGATAATAAACATTTTTGGGATGGAAAATTATGCTGTTACACGATTTAGGCGATATAAATATATATATACACAGACACACACACACACACACACAGACATATATATATATATATATATATATATATATATATATATATATATATATATATATATATATATATATATATATGATAAATTTACCTATTTAGAAATCTAAATCTAATCTCTATTATATATATATAATTTTCTTTTTTAAAAATATGATTGCATCGCGACACAGGAATGTCTATGTTTCAATACTGAAATTAGAATTGTAAATTTAATTATAAAAATTAAACTTAATCTCCAGAGTTTCGTTCCATTGTCAAGCGATGCTAGGAATAACATTCTAGCATCGCTTGAGAATGGAACGGAACTCTGGTTTTTAAGTTTGATTTTTATAATTAAATTAACAATTTTAGTTTAAGTTTTGAAACAGAAATTTCTGTGTCGCGATGGAATCATATTTTTTAAAAAAGTAATTATAATATTATGCCTTACTGTTTGTATAAAGCACTGATTTAAAAAAAAAGAATAATTACTAAGAACACAGGATTATAAATCTTACTGTTCTTTCTTATTATTTTAATATTTGTATATATATATATATATATATATATATATATATATATATATATATATATATATATATATATATATATGGGGGTCGGGAGAAATATCTTTCACATATACCTCCCAGAAATACCTCTGACATAATGGTAAGACTTTACCTAGATTAAGATACCATTGTTACTAATGTCCTTCTATTATGTTGGAGGTATTTCTGCAGCAACTTATCTATCTATATATCCGTGTGTGTATGTGTGTGTTCGCGCGTGTGTGCAGTCGTGTGCGCTTGCGCATATGTGTGTTTGACAACCGGTATGATTACCAAGCTACTTTAGCCATCAGTTGGGTGACCTGTGACTTGAAACAGACGCAAAAACTTTGCAGTCCCGACTATTATTCTCAGATTCGGTTACTTTTAAAGGCCAGAACAACTCGTTACATTGTGACTTTTGTGGTTACTTTTAAACTAATTTGGGATAACATGGCCTGCTTATGAGAAGAAAGTCAACAAAAAATAATACATATCGACAGCCTTTCAAATGTAGTCAGATTCACAAATTGCAGTATAATTGGGCCTACTTGTTTGTAGATCATTAATATTTGATTAAAATGTGACTATCAACCTAGGGTTCTGTTTTGCTTCCATCTAAGTTATAAACTGATGTAATGGAATAACCTGTCACCCCCATGAGGTACTACACTATAGGTAGTAACTACCTATTAGTATCTGTAAGTCAATGGACTACGGGGCTGTGCTGTCGAACACTCTGCCTTTGGGCAGAGAGGAACCCGGACGAGGCTATGCCGAAGGGCAGAGTCTCGTCGGAGACGCAGACAGACCCGAACCCGTTTATGCGGATTCTACGGGGAATTTTTGGCCGAGCCTACGCGCTCGGTTGACCCACGTTAAATTCAGTCTTGTGCCACATCTACCCTCGTGGAGGCGGGGAGGGGGAGCTAGTAAATACTGACTAGCTGAGATCTGTTACTCAGCTCTGAGCTGTTGTGGAACTCTCTGCCTTTGGGCAGAGAGTAACCCGGACGAAACTCTGCCCTTCGGCATAGCCTAGTCCGGGTGGTAGACAGACACGACCCGTTTATGCGGGGTTTACGGGAAGTTTTTGGCCGAGCCTACGGGATCAGATTGACCTATATTAAATTCGGCCTTGTGCCACAGCCAACCCCGTAGGGAGGTTGGTAAATATTGCTAGCTGGGGTCTGTTATTAGTTCTTAGCTGCTGTCGAACTCTCTGTCTTCGGGCAGAGAGGAACACGGACGAGTCTATACCGAAGGGCAGAGTCTCGTCTGGGGCGATAGACAGACACGAACCCGTTTATACGGGGTTTACGGGGAACTTTTGACCGAGCCTACGGGCTCGGATGCCCCATAATAAATTCGGCCTTGTGCCACATCCTACCCCGTGGGGAGGTTGGTAAATATTACTAGCTGGAATATGTTGAGTACGACTCAGACTTACGCGAGAACTACCAACCTTCAAATATTAGCACTCACTACTGGATTGACTTGCGACGACCTTGTGCATAACTGTTACCTTTATTCTTATTCTAGTGATTTTTTTTACAATAAACCTTTACTTATTTTATCCACCTTGTTTTTCAAGTATATATTCTAATTAGCACGGAATATAACATTAAAAAATCCCACACTTTTTGCCATAACATATTTAATAGATTTATTTTATCTAGAAAACGTACTGACTGAGCTACATTAGTATTAAATCTACGGAAATTTGAAAATGTCTACTTGCGTCTTTGAAGGTGCTAATTTTAAAATAAGCCGGACTAGGATCACTGGTAAAGAATGTAATTTCAAAATTTATTAACTCTGGGATTTTACTGGTAGCTTGAGTTATTGTAGTCCAATTTGACGTCCCTGGTTAGAAAATTTGTAATAGTTTAGGTGATTGTAATTTAATACGCTGAGTTTATTTTTTGCATAATGCTCTGTGTGTGGATACCTAGATAGTATCTAACTTATTACTATACCGTAATAGTCAACAAGAATAATTAGCTAAAGATTGTCCTATTGCTTCTCGGCTGATTCAAGTACTGAATCGAAATGAGAATAGTTAAACCAAGTAAGTCATTCAAATATGACTTCCTTTCTGATTCGCTGTCCACGAAGCTCTTTATTTGGATATCTTGTTCGTTTTCTTGCTACTGTCTAAGCATCTGTTTTGAAGCGGCAGGAGTTTATTAAAGTTGACCTTTGCGTTTCTACAAGTGAGAAATGCCATATTCATAATGTCAGGAATTATTCAGAACAAAGAACTCTCGGCGAGTTTAATTGTGAGCCATAATTTCGCAGCATGCGAAATTTTATTTTTCTCCGACATAATTATTATTATAATTCTTTTTTATAAAAGAAATATTTTGTGTTTAATTTCGAAAGATTGCCTCCATCCATTTAGGAAGTCTTCTCGCCACACTCACGTACAAATAAACTGTCTGTAACGGTAACAAAAAAAAAAAACAAAAACAAAAAAAATATCTCACGTGATTTATTTCTTTTTCCGATAACAAAATAATGTCAAATAGCAAAAAAAAAACAAACCCAAAAAAAAAACCAAAAAGTAATAAAACAAACGTAAAAAAAAATATGAAATTGATTTTTTTTTTATTCTGCGCATGTTTTATTTGACTGAGATTTTTTCCTTTTTCAGAGCTTTTAATTCATTTCTTGACTGGCAAGGTCGTCCAGTGTTGCCCGCCATAATAGTTGATCAGGCTCATTCTGAATAAAGCTCTTCACGAAATCTACTTATATATAATACATTTATATAATTCAACTATATATATTATCAAATATATATATATATATATATATATATATATATATATATATATATATATATATATATATATTGAAGACAGGCTTACGGAGGTGTTGAGGTGTATATATTTGAAAAAGACAGGCTTACGGAGGTGTTGAGGCCTCACACCTATACACACACCCACACACAACATACTCACTCACTTTCCTAATGAGCCAAATGATAACACACACCCACAGCAATATACAAGCTAACACATATACTCACTCACTCCCTTAAAAACCAACACACACACACACACACACACACACTCACCAGAGACTAAACAACTAAATAACACACACACTAAACTAAATAACACAAACACACACACACAAACACACACAAACACACTTACCATCCCCTCCCCAAACACAAATAAACTACTGAACTGACCAAAAAAAAAAAAGGGAATATAGCTCTTATCTCAAATGACAACTTAAAAGAGACTGTTTGACCAACACAAGGAATGTTAAAAAGATAAAAAAATAAACAATAAAAAAAACAAATGAAAACTACAGACAAACGTTCGTTTTCTTCAACAAGACATTCATTTCTGTAGTTTACTGCTATAGCAAGCAGAGACATTTTTTTCTCTCCCGATGATGGCCATGTTGGTCGAAACTAGTCGAGGAATATAAATGAAATAATAATAATAAAAGCATAAGAATATTAATCTACAACCCAGTGTGTCTGAAGATTTTAATTGATTTTTCTAATAATTTTTATCGTTCAAAATATAATCATGAGTAACAGACACGGGACTGAAGCGAAAGCCGAGGACATAACTCCAACAGAACCAATAAACACCGAATTATTGGCAATCCGCATGAACAGAGCAACAAATAAATTAGCCAGGTATGAATCACACCAAGAATACATTAGGATATGCCTGAAGGAGCAACTGGTACCAACTAATTTCAGGGTTGATTTGGTACCATCAATAGGTAACCATAATGATGCATTTCTAGCATCATGGTACCGTAAATTAGAAGACTTTTCCAGGGAACTCATGCAGGATACAATACTGTTCTGCCAGGAAAGCATAACGGCAACAACCATGGAAATAAACCTGCTCGATGAACAAATAAAGAAAGAAACAGAACCAGAGGAATACACCAACATAAAGAGTATCGTAAAAGCTCACACAGACCAAACAGTGAGGGAACTACAAAAAACGAAAGCGGAAAAACAAAGAAAATTAAAATGGAACATTTCCTCCAGACAGAAGAACAAAAGTGAAGCCAAACCGAACTCAGACAAAAATGAACGCCCGTACCACGAAAGACGACCAAAAAACACCACACAACCAATGCAAACACTAAACAGACCAAACAAATACACCAACAGACAACCACCAGCACCACAATCAACAATAACAACACCGCCACCATCAACGATAGCTAGAATCTCAAAACAAACATACACACAAAACAAACCACTGACTTACGCGGACATCCTTAGGGTGCCGCACAAGCATACACACACCAAAACACAGCAGCCCTTCTACAGAACGCATAACCCCATTAGACATCCCAGACCACCCAGATTAGCCCCCAGTAGACAATCGACAGCAAACACACCCAACCTTCAAAAAAACGGAATAAGCCCCCAACCAGGACGCCTGGACGGGGGTATAGCATCCGTAATAGGAGACATAATGCAAGCTTTCGAGCTTTTACGAAAGAACTTCGTCATGCTTGCAAATTCAAACTTGACCCATACGGGCGGGTTATAAATTTAAGTAATAACAAATTCTCACTTAATACCTTCAAGTTACTAAATAAAGGACTAAGCTTTTGCCTTAGCCCCCCAAGGTTTGATAAAGACACCTTGGCAAAGGACCTGAAATCCTTCTTCAGAAGAATACGGCTAAAAGCCCACTACGGGAACAATGATCAAACACCTTCCATACTTGATACATTAAAAGAGAAGAACACTAAATACACCCCACAAAACACAGACACTACTATACAAACATTTGAAATAGCCGTAACAAATGACATAAAGAAAACAATAACACGTAAGCTGCCACGTAATAATATTTCTGAAGGGGAACGTATAGCCCTCGACAGGCTGATACATAGAGATGACCTAGTCATAACACAGGCCGACAAAGGGGGTGCCACAGTGATCTGGGGGATCAAAGAATACATTAAAGAAGCAAACAAACAACTAGCCGACAAAGAAACCTATAAAAGCTTACATACAGATCCCCTCCCCGAATACCAAAAAGAATTAACCAGCTCACTAAAAATAATGCTTCGCAACAACCTAATCGACAAAGAAACATGCACAATACTTACACCCACAAACATTACACCTGCTCGTTTCTATCTCCTCCCTAAAATACACAAAAACAACAACCCAGGAAGGCCCGTCATTTCATCATTCAACTGCCACACGACCAAAATTTCAAAATATGTAGACCATTACATACAACCCCTAGCTAAGGAAGTAAAATCCTACATCAGAGACACAACAGATCTACTAAACAAAATTAACCACATACAGACAGTTCCAGAGAATGCTATTCTAGTGACTATGGACGTAAGGTCACTCTATTCAAACATTAAACACTTCGAAGGGCTAACCGCCCTTCAGGAAGCACTGGCTAAAAGAGGAAAACAAGAACCTTCCACAGAAGTTATCATAAAACTCATGGAGCATATTCTCACATTTAACACTTTTAATTTCAATGGAGCACACTACCTTCAAATAAGAGGTTGTGCCATGGGCACCATTGCAGCTCCTTCATATGCTACAATATTCATGGGAAAATTTGAGGAGACCCATATCTACCCCCTCATTGGTAACGACTGCGTATTCTACGCAAGATATATCGATGACATATTCTTTATATACACGGGCAGTAATGACAAACTCACCCAATTTCTCTTGACCCTAAACACGGTACACGACTCAATTAAATTTGACTACGAAAAATCCAAAACATCAGTAACATTTTTAGACACTCACATTTACATAGATGAAAACAGGAAACTGCAAACGACACTACACACTAAAATCACCGACACCCACAACTATCTACACTTTAAGTCTACCCACCCTAAACACCTCAAAGAGAACCTTCCCTATTCACAAGCACTTAGACTCAGAAGGATATGTTCCCACAATGAAGAATTAAACAAACACATTGAAAATCTGGAGCATCAATTCACAACACGTGGCTATAAACAACACCTAATCAGGGAACAAATAAATAAAGCAATTTCCACACCTAGAGAAAACACCCTAATATACAAGATTAAAACTAAATCTAGCCGCATTCCTCTAGTAACCACTTTCAACCCCACTCTGCCTCCACTATCCCAAATAATCAAAAGTCGCTGGGAAATACTACATCTCAAACCAGACCTAAAAAAACTATTTAAGGAACCCGGCCTTCTAGCATATCGTCGACCTAAGAACCTAAAAGAAATCATAGGTAGTAACCGCATTTTAGGGGACAAAGTAATCCGTGATAAACTAACAACAAAAACAACAGGATTTTCCCAACCATGTAAAAACAAAAGAAGTTTATGTTGCAATCACGTCACACACACGAATTCATTCACTAGCTCAGTCACTAAATCTACTTACAAAATCTATCACGACTCTAACTGTAGAAGTCATAACGTAATTTACCTCCTAGAATGCACACTATGCCAGAAACAATATGTAGGAAAATCTGAATGGCCCTTTCACTACAGAATCAATAATTACCGCAATCGAATTAAGTCGACTCCCCATGAAAAATTATTACCTGTAGAACAACATTTCCGCATAGAAAAACACAATTTCAAAACCCATGCCAAATTCACCATAATTGAGAGAATAGAAAAGCCCAAAGCAGATAACACTAGAAGAATTTTAGAGTTCCATGAAAATAAGTGGATACGACGTCTACAAACCCTGTTTCCAGCCGGGTTAAATCATAAATTAAACAATATAGATAGTAGCAACACATAACCCTACAAATCAAAACCTACCCACATTCCATACCCATAGAAAAAAGACAGGCTTACGGAGGTGTTGAGGCCTCACACCTATACACACACCCACACACAACATACTCACTCACTTTCCTAATGAGCCAAATGATAACACACACCCACAGCAATATACAAGCTAACACATATACTCACTCACTCCCTTAAAAACCAACACACACACACACACACACACACACTCACCAGAGACTAAACAACTAAATAACACACACACTAAACTAAATAACACAAACACACACACACAAACACACACAAACACACTTACCATCCCCTCCCCAAACACAAATAAACTACTGAACTGACCAAAAAAAAAAAGGGAATATAGCTCTTATCTCAAATGACAACTTAAAAGAGACTGTTTGACCAACACAAGGAATGTTAAAAAGATAAAAAAATAAACAATAAAAAAAACAAATGAAAACTACAGACAAACGTTCGTTTTCTTCAACAAGACATTCATTTCTGTAGTTTACTGCTATAGCAAGCAGAGACATTTTTTTCTCTCCCGATGATGGCCATGTTGGTCGAAACTAGTCGAGGAATATAAATGAAATAATAATAATAAAAGCATAAGAATATTAATCTACAACCCAGTGTGTCTGAAGATTTTAATTGATTTTTCTAATAATTTTTATCGTTCAAAATATAATCATGAGTAACAGACACGGGACTGAAGCGAAAGCCGAGGACATAACTCCAACAGAACCAATAAACACCGAATTATTGGCAATCCGCATGAACAGAGCAACAAATAAATTAGCCAGGTATGAATCACACCAAGAATACATTAGGATATGCCTGAAGGAGCAACTGGTACCAACTAATTTCAGGGTTGATTTGGTACCATCAATAGGTAACCATAATGATGCATTTCTAGCATCATGGTACCGTAAATTAGAAGACTTTTCCAGGGAACTCATGCAGGATACAATACTGTTCTGCCAGGAAAGCATAACGGCAACAACCATGGAAATAAACCTGCTCGATGAACAAATAAAGAAAGAAACAGAACCAGAGGAATACACCAACATAAAGAGTATCGTAAAAGCTCACACAGACCAAACAGTGAGGGAACTACAAAAAACGAAAGCGGAAAAACAAAGAAAATTAAAATGGAACATTTCCTCCAGACAGAAGAACAAAAGTGAAGCCAAACCGAACTCAGACAAAAATGAACGCCCGTACCACGAAAGACGACCAAAAAACACCACACAACCAATGCAAACACTAAACAGACCAAACAAATACACCAACAGACAACCACCAGCACCACAATCAACAATAACAACACCGCCACCATCAACGATAGCTAGAATCTCAAAACAAACATACACACAAAACAAACCACTGACTTACGCGGACATCCTTAGGGTGCCGCACAAGCATACACACACCAAAACACAGCAGCCCTTCTACAGAACGCATAACCCCATTAGACATCCCAGACCACCCAGATTAGCCCCCAGTAGACAATCGACAGCAAACACACCCAACCTTCAAAAAAACGGAATAAGCCCCCAACCAGGACGCCTGGACGGGGGTATAGCATCCGTAATAGGAGACATAATGCAAGCTTTCGAGCTTTTACGAAAGAACTTCGTCATGCTTGCAAATTCAAACTTGACCCATACGGGCGGGTTATAAATTTAAGTAATAACAAATTCTCACTTAATACCTTCAAGTTACTAAATAAAGGACTAAGCTTTTGCCTTAGCCCCCCAAGGTTTGATAAAGACACCTTGGCAAAGGACCTGAAATCCTTCTTCAGAAGAATACGGCTAAAAGCCCACTACGGGAACAATGATCAAACACCTTCCATACTTGATACATTAAAAGAGAAGAACACTAAATACACCCCACAAAACACAGACACTACTATACAAACATTTGAAATAGCCGTAACAAATGACATAAAGAAAACAATAACACGTAAGCTGCCACGTAATAATATTTCTGAAGGGGAACGTATAGCCCTCGACAGGCTGATACATAGAGATGACCTAGTCATAACACAGGCCGACAAAGGGGGTGCCACAGTGATCTGGGGGATCAAAGAATACATTAAAGAAGCAAACAAACAACTAGCCGACAAAGAAACCTATAAAAGCTTACATACAGATCCCCTCCCCGAATACCAAAAAGAATTAACCAGCTCACTAAAAATAATGCTTCGCAACAACCTAATCGACAAAGAAACATGCACAATACTTACACCCACAAACATTACACCTGCTCGTTTCTATCTCCTCCCTAAAATACACAAAAACAACAACCCAGGAAGGCCCGTCATTTCATCATTCAACTGCCACACGACCAAAATTTCAAAATATGTAGACCATTACATACAACCCCTAGCTAAGGAAGTAAAATCCTACATCAGAGACACAACAGATCTACTAAACAAAATTAACCACATACAGACAGTTCCAGAGAATGCTATTCTAGTGACTATGGACGTAAGGTCACTCTATTCAAACATTAAACACTTCGAAGGGCTAACCGCCCTTCAGGAAGCACTGGCTAAAAGAGGAAAACAAGAACCTTCCACAGAAGTTATCATAAAACTCATGGAGCATATTCTCACATTTAACACTTTTAATTTCAATGGAGCACACTACCTTCAAATAAGAGGTTGTGCCATGGGCACCATTGCAGCTCCTTCATATGCTACAATATTCATGGGAAAATTTGAGGAGACCCATATCTACCCCCTCATTGGTAACGACTGCGTATTCTACGCAAGATATATCGATGACATATTCTTTATATACACGGGCAGTAATGACAAACTCACCCAATTTCTCTTGACCCTAAACACGGTACACGACTCAATTAAATTTGACTACGAAAAATCCAAAACATCAGTAACATTTTTAGACACTCACATTTACATAGATGAAAACAGGAAACTGCAAACGACACTACACACTAAAATCACCGACACCCACAACTATCTACACTTTAAGTCTACCCACCCTAAACACCTCAAAGAGAACCTTCCCTATTCACAAGCACTTAGACTCAGAAGGATATGTTCCCACAATGAAGAATTAAACAAACACATTGAAAATCTGGAGCATCAATTCACAACACGTGGCTATAAACAACACCTAATCAGGGAACAAATAAATAAAGCAATTTCCACACCTAGAGAAAACACCCTAATATACAAGATTAAAACTAAATCTAGCCGCATTCCTCTAGTAACCACTTTCAACCCCACTCTGCCTCCACTATCCCAAATAATCAAAAGTCGCTGGGAAATACTACATCTCAAACCAGACCTAAAAAAACTATTTAAGGAACCCGGCCTTCTAGCATATCGTCGACCTAAGAACCTAAAAGAAATCATAGGTAGTAACCGCATTTTAGGGGACAAAGTAATCCGTGATAAACTAACAACAAAAACAACAGGATTTTCCCAACCATGTAAAAACAAAAGAAGTTTATGTTGCAATCACGTCACACACACGAATTCATTCACTAGCTCAGTCACTAAATCTACTTACAAAATCTATCACGACTCTAACTGTAGAAGTCATAACGTAATTTACCTCCTAGAATGCACACTATGCCAGAAACAATATGTAGGAAAATCTGAATGGCCCTTTCACTACAGAATCAATAATTACCGCAATCGAATTAAGTCGACTCCCCATGAAAAATTATTACCTGTAGAACAACATTTCCGCATAGAAAAACACAATTTCAAAACCCATGCCAAATTCACCATAATTGAGAGAATAGAAAAGCCCAAAGCAGATAACACTAGAAGAATTTTAGAGTTCCATGAAAATAAGTGGATACGACGTCTACAAACCCTGTTTCCAGCCGGGTTAAATCATAAATTAAACAATATAGATAGTAGCAACACATAACCCTACAAATCAAAACCTACCCACATTCCATACCCATAGAAAAAAGACAGGCTTACGGAGGTGTTGAGGCCTCACACCTATACACACACCCACACACAACATACTCACTCACTTTCCTAATGAGCCAAATGATAACACACACCCACAGCAATATACAAGCTAACACATATACTCACTCACTCCCTTAAAAACCAACACACACACACACACACACACACACTCACCAGAGACTAAACAACTAAATAACACACACACTAAACTAAATAACACAAACACACACACACAAACACACACAAACACACTTACCATCCCCTCCCCAAACACAAATAAACTACTGAACTGACCAAAAAAAAAAAAGGGAATATAGCTCTTATCTCAAATGACAACTTAAAAGAGACTGTTTGACCAACACAAGGAATGTTAAAAAGATAAAAAAATAAACAATAAAAAAAACAAATGAAAACTACAGACAAACGTTCGTTTTCTTCAACAAGACATTCATTTCTGTAGTTTACTGCTATAGCAAGCAGAGACATTTTTTTCTCTCCCGATGATGGCCATGTTGGTCGAAACTAGTCGAGGAATATAAATGAAATAATAATAATAAAAGCATAAGAATATTAATCTACAACCCAGTGTGTCTGAAGATTTTAATTGATTTTTCTAATAATTTTTATCGTTCAAAATATAATCATGAGTAACAGACACGGGACTGAAGCGAAAGCCGAGGACATAACTCCAACAGAACCAATAAACACCGAATTATTGGCAATCCGCATGAACAGAGCAACAAATAAATTAGCCAGGTATGAATCACACCAAGAATACATTAGGATATGCCTGAAGGAGCAACTGGTACCAACTAATTTCAGGGTTGATTTGGTACCATCAATAGGTAACCATAATGATGCATTTCTAGCATCATGGTACCGTAAATTAGAAGACTTTTCCAGGGAACTCATGCAGGATACAATACTGTTCTGCCAGGAAAGCATAACGGCAACAACCATGGAAATAAACCTGCTCGATGAACAAATAAAGAAAGAAACAGAACCAGAGGAATACACCAACATAAAGAGTATCGTAAAAGCTCACACAGACCAAACAGTGAGGGAACTACAAAAAACGAAAGCGGAAAAACAAAGAAAATTAAAATGGAACATTTCCTCCAGACAGAAGAACAAAAGTGAAGCCAAACCGAACTCAGACAAAAATGAACGCCCGTACCACGAAAGACGACCAAAAAACACCACACAACCAATGCAAACACTAAACAGACCAAACAAATACACCAACAGACAACCACCAGCACCACAATCAACAATAACAACACCGCCACCATCAACGATAGCTAGAATCTCAAAACAAACATACACACAAAACAAACCACTGACTTACGCGGACATCCTTAGGGTGCCGCACAAGCATACACACACCAAAACACAGCAGCCCTTCTACAGAACGCATAACCCCATTAGACATCCCAGACCACCCAGATTAGCCCCCAGTAGACAATCGACAGCAAACACACCCAACCTTCAAAAAAACGGAATAAGCCCCCAACCAGGACGCCTGGACGGGGGTATAGCATCCGTAATAGGAGACATAATGCAAGCTTTCGAGCTTTTACGAAAGAACTTCGTCATGCTTGCAAATTCAAACTTGACCCATACGGGCGGGTTATAAATTTAAGTAATAACAAATTCTCACTTAATACCTTCAAGTTACTAAATAAAGGACTAAGCTTTTGCCTTAGCCCCCCAAGGTTTGATAAAGACACCTTGGCAAAGGACCTGAAATCCTTCTTCAGAAGAATACGGCTAAAAGCCCACTACGGGAACAATGATCAAACACCTTCCATACTTGATACATTAAAAGAGAAGAACACTAAATACACCCCACAAAACACAGACACTACTATACAAACATTTGAAATAGCCGTAACAAATGACATAAAGAAAACAATAACACGTAAGCTGCCACGTAATAATATTTCTGAAGGGGAACGTATAGCCCTCGACAGGCTGATACATAGAGATGACCTAGTCATAACACAGGCCGACAAAGGGGGTGCCACAGTGATCTGGGGGATCAAAGAATACATTAAAGAAGCAAACAAACAACTAGCCGACAAAGAAACCTATAAAAGCTTACATACAGATCCCCTCCCCGAATACCAAAAAGAATTAACCAGCTCACTAAAAATAATGCTTCGCAACAACCTAATCGACAAAGAAACATGCACAATACTTACACCCACAAACATTACACCTGCTCGTTTCTATCTCCTCCCTAAAATACACAAAAACAACAACCCAGGAAGGCCCGTCATTTCATCATTCAACTGCCACACGACCAAAATTTCAAAATATGTAGACCATTACATACAACCCCTAGCTAAGGAAGTAAAATCCTACATCAGAGACACAACAGATCTACTAAACAAAATTAACCACATACAGACAGTTCCAGAGAATGCTATTCTAGTGACTATGGACGTAAGGTCACTCTATTCAAACATTAAACACTTCGAAGGGCTAACCGCCCTTCAGGAAGCACTGGCTAAAAGAGGAAAACAAGAACCTTCCACAGAAGTTATCATAAAACTCATGGAGCATATTCTCACATTTAACACTTTTAATTTCAATGGAGCACACTACCTTCAAATAAGAGGTTGTGCCATGGGCACCATTGCAGCTCCTTCATATGCTACAATATTCATGGGAAAATTTGAGGAGACCCATATCTACCCCCTCATTGGTAACGACTGCGTATTCTACGCAAGATATATCGATGACATATTCTTTATATACACGGGCAGTAATGACAAACTCACCCAATTTCTCTTGACCCTAAACACGGTACACGACTCAATTAAATTTGACTACGAAAAATCCAAAACATCAGTAACATTTTTAGACACTCACATTTACATAGATGAAAACAGGAAACTGCAAACGACACTACACACTAAAATCACCGACACCCACAACTATCTACACTTTAAGTCTACCCACCCTAAACACCTCAAAGAGAACCTTCCCTATTCACAAGCACTTAGACTCAGAAGGATATGTTCCCACAATGAAGAATTAAACAAACACATTGAAAATCTGGAGCATCAATTCACAACACGTGGCTATAAACAACACCTAATCAGGGAACAAATAAATAAAGCAATTTCCACACCTAGAGAAAACACCCTAATATACAAGATTAAAACTAAATCTAGCCGCATTCCTCTAGTAACCACTTTCAACCCCACTCTGCCTCCACTATCCCAAATAATCAAAAGTCGCTGGGAAATACTACATCTCAAACCAGACCTAAAAAAACTATTTAAGGAACCCGGCCTTCTAGCATATCGTCGACCTAAGAACCTAAAAGAAATCATAGGTAGTAACCGCATTTTAGGGGACAAAGTAATCCGTGATAAACTAACAACAAAAACAACAGGATTTTCCCAACCATGTAAAAACAAAAGAAGTTTATGTTGCAATCACGTCACACACACGAATTCATTCACTAGCTCAGTCACTAAATCTACTTACAAAATCTATCACGACTCTAACTGTAGAAGTCATAACGTAATTTACCTCCTAGAATGCACACTATGCCAGAAACAATATGTAGGAAAATCTGAATGGCCCTTTCACTACAGAATCAATAATTACCGCAATCGAATTAAGTCGACTCCCCATGAAAAATTATTACCTGTAGAACAACATTTCCGCATAGAAAAACACAATTTCAAAACCCATGCCAAATTCACCATAATTGAGAGAATAGAAAAGCCCAAAGCAGATAACACTAGAAGAATTTTAGAGTTCCATGAAAATAAGTGGATACGACGTCTACAAACCCTGTTTCCAGCCGGGTTAAATCATAAATTAAACAATATAGATAGTAGCAACACATAACCCTACAAATCAAAACCTACCCACATTCCATACCCATAGAAAAAAGACAGGCTTACGGAGGTGTTGAGGCCTCACACCTATACACACACCCACACACAACATACTCACTCACTTTCCTAATGAGCCAAATGATAACACACACCCACAGCAATATACAAGCTAACACATATACTCACTCACTCCCTTAAAAACCAACACACACACACACACACACACACACTCACCAGAGACTAAACAACTAAATAACACACACACTAAACTAAATAACACAAACACACACACACAAACACACACAAACACACTTACCATCCCCTCCCCAAACACAAATAAACTACTGAACTGACCAAAAAAAAAAAAAAAGGGAATATAGCTCTTATCTCAAATGACAACTTAAAAGAGACTGTTTGACCAACACAAGGAATGTTAAAAAGATAAAAAAATAAACAATAAAAAAAACAAATGAAAACTACAGACAAACGTTCGTTTTCTTCAACAAGACATTCATTTCTGTAGTTTACTGCTATAGCAAGCAGAGACATTTTTTTCTCTCCCGATGATGGCCATGTTGGTCGAAACTAGTCGAGGAATATAAATGAAATAATAATAATAAAAGCATAAGAATATTAATCTACAACCCAGTGTGTCTGAAGATTTTAATTGATTTTTCTAATAATTTTTATCGTTCAAAATATATATATATATATATATATATATGTAGATAGATAGATAATATTAGTGGTCAGTATATATATATATATAGAGAGAGAGATAATATTAGTGGTCAGTATGTGTATATATATATATATATATATATATATATATATATATATATATATATATATATATATATATGTATGCGTGTGTGTGTATAAATTCCCACGAGGATAGAATCCAGGTTGAACTCAATGTCCAGGACAGAGTAAGAATATAATATAAAAGGCTCAAACACTAATATTCCATGGTTATAATTTATTACATTGGAATCGTAATCACGATACAATTCATCAAACCTACAAATATATATATATATATATATATATATATATATATATATATATATATATATATATATATGAAGTGTTTTTCATTAAGACGGATCAAAGTCAGCAGTAAATAAATTAGTCTTATTGGTGAAAATTTATTTATTTCTCTGTTGGATCATATTATTTAAGTCGTGGCAATCATGTGTGAAAAATAATATCACTCAAATTTCCGCCAAGGCTTCGGCGGCACACCTTCAGTCGATGTTCAAAATTTTTCATGACGTCTCTGCATATTTGCTCCTCAATCTCACCAATATGCCTTATTATCTCATCCTTCAGATGTTGAATTGTTGTTGGATTGTTGGCAGAGACCTTACTTTTGAGATGACCCCAAAGAATGAAATCTAAAGGCGTCAAGTCGCACGATCGTGGTGGCCAATCTACTTGGCTGTTTCGAGAGATGATGCGACCTGGGAACTTCTCATTGCATTTCTGCTTGAACGTCCATTTTCGTAATAGGCTTCGACAGTTTTAACAATTTTTTTGATTCTTACTCTTTCCATGGTTGAAATTGCCAAGGACTTATATTGTTAAATCTGAAAGAAAAGAAAAATCATTAGACGCTTAAACTTAATTCACATTTAAAATCGGTTCAAGTTATTAGAATACCTTTTATATATTAAGAGAGGTTTCGTTAAATAATTTAGACATGTTCTATCTACTTATTCTTGACGGGATTTTTTCATAATCACGGATAACACCGTGTTAGCTCATATTATGTTTATTCAGAGTACTTTCGACATAGCATAATGTCATCATCAGGATATTGTTAATTATAAAATAAGAATTTAGTGTTCATGTTTGTAATGGACAAAAATTGTTGTGGTCATCCTAAAATTGCCATTTTTATATGTGGAATCAAGAACACTGTGTTATGGCTTGGGTGACGCCAACACCGTTTAAGGGGAGGTAGCTAGGTATGCTGTGGAAAACTTCCGGACTTGAGTAGTTGCTAGATAAAGAAAAACTATTATTGACAAGCGCTAACATTTAATGACTATCTATTGTACGTGCGGTCCAAAATTTCTCACAATTAACAATAACACATTTCTAAGAAACATATTTCGGAGTACATCTTAACATTCGTTGTCCTGTTATTACCTGGATGTAAAAAAAAGACATATCTATTTCTATACCTGAGGATGATTGTATGCACAATCGAAAGCTTGTAGTAAAAAAAAGTCCTTATACAACTGGAATTTATAAACAGGGATCATAACATTCATCTACAGGTTCGAGGTTAATGTATTTTATTAAAAATTGTTTGCGAGAGTGATTCTTGCCAATTCTAAGTTGTAAATTCTGGAATTCTACATTTCCTCCCGAAACAAAGAAGTATACATTGGCAGATCAAATTTCTTTTGGTAATTATTACACAAGCTATATATTTTCGCACCTTTTCACACTGCTTGCTGTGTACACATGTGTTATAGTTTCTTTGCGTTGGACAAATGTAAATACGTATATCATTTTGTGCATGACTTAGCCGTATAAAATTCACTCTTATAACAAAGCATGTTTGTTATTCCTGTTTTTCAGTTATTTCGTTTCATCCGTGAAATAAGGTGTTATATCATGGATAAAATAATGGGGGGAAAGGAAAACTGCAATAATATCGATTATCTGGTGACTTTCCCGACGCGATGGGATATTATTGAACCTTTATTACTTGTTATCATATATACAACTTCTTTTTATCATTCAATCTTGGCATTGTTGGAAACTAGAAAACTTTGTTTCAAATTCGGAACTCAAGGTCAGCAGAATATTTGTCATTACCATAAATATCAATCTCCTTTCCTTTAAAAATTAAATTATTAAACAAAATTTAACCGTCTAAGGTCGAGTGCGTAATATCTATTACTGAAGAATGTGTGTTAAATCTCTATGTAATTTAGAAAGATAATACTAGAAAAATCCTTTAATAAAATATAAGGTCCTGTAAAAATATATATTTATTAAATTAAAATAAAGAGTAAGTAATATTTATTTTGTTTTGACAGAGAAATTATTAGATATTTTCTGTGTTGACTCAAAATGTACTCATGGAAACCCATGTTCTTAAGAAGATTTACCTTAAGATTTAGTTACAGAAAATAGGTTTTTGCTGAAGTTTCCAGCATTTTTATTAAGAAAATACTGAGTTTTCAGTCTGTAGATAAAAATGGCTGTTGGGAACTTTTGCACAACGACACAAAAAGAAAGTTAAAACAAGTCTTCAATATTTATGCCAAGATATAAAATCAGATTTCTTTTCAAATTTTAACCCTATTCACGTCTGACCAAGTTCGATTTCATTCTTCTGATAATCCCTGTAAATATTAATTCTATTCTACTGAGATCCATTAAATCCAAATCATTTAACCTGATAAATTCAAATAGGCCAATTAAATAGATTCTCCATTTGAAGTGAAATAAATCGGTGGTGAATGTTTCAGTTGGTGCTTTGATAACACCTTGGGAAGTACGTTGGGCAATAACTATAGTAAAATTAGTCGAAAATCGATGGTTTTTGTAGCAGCCGTCAAAGAATATGATTCTTGGCGTTCATTTCGTTATGTTTGATTACTTTACTGATTCGTTTTTTATAAAAAATTAAATCAGTTCAGCAGAAAAGCGTTTTGACAACGAATAAAGACGTAGGCGTTAGCTTGGGTCAGATGAACAGAAACGATTCAGGCAGACTATTAATCTCATTTGCCGTTCAGTATTAAAGATCTACCTTTTATATCCGACATAAAAAAGAAACATTAGTTCAGGAAAAAAATATATTGTTTAATTTTATTTAAATTTAAAATATCAACTTGTGTACCGCACTTCACCGTAGGGTTGATCCCCGTTTCCTGCGGTAGAAGTGTTCCAAGTGTAATGAAATGGTTCTGCCGAGACTTAAATGTTCATTGCTTAACATTTGATTCCCTCAAATGTTCCGCCATTTACTTTCAGCCAGTCTGTGGTATGCGGCCTCCACCCTCACCTTCCAGTCCAACACGCGGACCCTACATTCCCTGCCTGCGATGTATGTGAGACTCCCAAAATAATATTTGGGATTCTTGTTTATATATCAATCTGTCCAATATTGTCGTTCTTACGTTTGTCATTGTGGATGCAGGAGTGAGGATATATACTTCATCATTCACTAATTACGACTGACCCCAGATCAGCTCTCTTCAGGTATACGCGGATTCCTTGATGGGTTGCGTGAAATGCGCGCAGTATCTACTCTGGCATCATGCCGCACAAGATACCAAGAAGATGTCTGAAATTGCGAGTAATGCCAAACCTTATATATACGAGCGGCTTTCAATTTACCTGAAATGAAAATGCAGGTCGGGGAACTGAGGTTGCCCAACCAGGAGTACTTGAATCCTGTCAAGTCGTTCTCAACCATAAGGTCCAGAGATCTACTAGCTGAATTCAATCAGTTTGGTATGTTAGATCGTTAGGAATTCCTATGTAGCAGATTAACATCCAATCTAACACTTTCGCCCCAGCCCATCAACCTCTGACGTCTTACTCTATGGGTTGAGGTATCTACTCGGTCCTAACCGAACTTAAGGGAGTGGCCGTAGGTCCCCTGAGCATCCGTAGATCATTCGACCGGCCCACTGGTTTAATCCTGCTTCCTGCCCACGTTGTGATTGGTTTGATCCAGAAAGCAGAAGTGATGTCCGTCTATTCACTGTCGACTGAAGATGTAGACACGGCTGGGGAGTCTGCACTAAGAAATTTAGAATGCAGCAAAAAAAATTAATATCTGCAGAAAGCCAGACAAAAAACGATTCAATGGTTGAATTGTTAATGCCTTTTATATAGCAGAAAAGAATAGTAGAGAAAAGAAACCGGATACAGAAAAGGAAAGTATTTGACGTAAAAAACTCGTACACTGGATTCTAGACAGAGAGAGAGAGAGAGAGTGTATTGTGATTAACTTGTTCTTAAATCGTATCAGAACGATATACGACTCTTGCGATGGGGGGTAAGATTTCCGTGCGAGGTTTAAAGTTTATAGTAGCGTTCCTCCTCAGCAGTAGTAATATTCGTGGTAGCAGAAGCAGCAGTACCCATATCAACACTACCTGTCAGCGGACGCTTCGTTCCAATCTCTGATGTCACTTCCTCTCCTCCCCGAGTCTCCAACTCGACTCTCCACTGTCTCTTCATATGAAAGGAGACACATGGCAGTTTCTTTTTGGTCTATCAGAATTGCCAACGTACTTATTTCATTGGTTTAGTAACATTATTTAGTGAAACGTATGAGATTCTTAATTTTTTGATGCGACCGCGTGTAAGTGAAAGCGAGAACGTAGATAAGGGGAGTTCACTGCATTTGCACAGACTCCAAATTCGCATTAGACAAATGTGTTTAGAGAGTCAGATTCGAACAGGCTGCGAGCATGATAATGTTCTACTTTCAGAGAAAGTAGCGAAACCTTTTTGAAAAACATATTCTTGGCAGAGTTTCTTTTATTTAAACTGAAGCGAACAGACAGAAAGTTAGAAGAAAAAAAATTCAGCCAACTCAAAAACAAAAGCCGAAAGCAAGATAAAAAACAAACAAAAGAACGCTTTTAAGGAAGTTATCTAAAGCAGAATGTTTTTAGTCTTTGGAAGCTAATATAGGGCCGTTTAGGCTGAGGTTATCAGCGGTGCCTTTACGTTACACCTCTTCACGTGTTTACTATTTTCCAGAGGAAGAAATGACTTTTTCACCTTCTCTTTCTCTCTCTCTCTCTCTCTCTCTCTCTCTCACACACACACACACACAGACACACAGACAGACATACACACATAAATACATTAAACAACGTACACACGGATGTTACATTGTGGATTCGTTTACAATTGGTCTCACACGTTAAATATTGGAAGGAAAATAGATTGCACCCCCATGTATATCTTTCTTTCTTTCTCTCTTATATATATATATATATATATATCTTGAATGAAGATATGCTGCCTATATATATATATATATATATATATATATATATATATATATATATATATAATTGTTTATTTAAAAATTGTAACATAAATATGTTATAAAATCACTACAAAAATAGCCATTACGTTTCAACACCTCCGGTGTCTTATCAAGTGATGATGTTGAATGTAGAATAAAGGGTTTTAAAAGTTTCAAATTAATTAAAATAAAGGGTTTTAAAAGTTTCAAATTATATATATATATATATATATATATGATAAAATAGGCAGCATATATTTTATATTACAAAGAGTTAATCATACCTTGAATCAATTAGCAATAATATTGCTAACTGATTCAAGGTATGATTAACTCTTTGTAATATATATATATATATATATATATATATATATATATATATATATATATTATATATATATATATATATATAATATAGAGAAAACAACTGAAATGTTGCAAATTTAAAAAAAAAAATTGCATGTTCTTTTGTGAAAGTATTTATTTTATTATTTTTTACATATATATATTTGATATTTCAGATCAGCCCCGATCTTTCGTCAGAATTTTTTAAATTTTTTAATTTGCAACTTTTCAGTTCAAGAAAGTATACGTGGCTTCTCATTATGCTATATATATATATATATATATATATATATATATATATATATATATATATATAGGGCGCATATCTTCATTAAATAATATATAGATTATTATGTCTATTTATTTTTATAATAATCCTTTATAGTTCTCTAATTAGGTTCTTGATGTTAAGTTGATGTTAAGTTAAGACGCCGTAATTTGTCTTAACCCAAGTACTTTCGATCTCCTCCAAGATCATCTTCAGGAATGAATTGCGAAGACTAAGTAAATATAACTAGAATCGTTGTGATGGTGATTTTTACAAGCACGCGCGAATGTACTCTACTAAAATTATTTTAAAATTAACCGGTGTGGTTACGATGTTTTGTAAACAAGCGTTCCCAATGAAGGGGGATAACCAGAGATGGTAAATTGCAAAATGGTGTTAAATGTTAGTGAAATCAAATGCATTTTAAAACATTGTATGTAAATGAAAAATATATTTTTAAGGCATGCTATATTAATGAAAGAAGGACATATTATATGTAAATATAAGCCGTGATGAACATCGGTATCAACATTGAATGACGACTGTACTTAGAGACAAATGTCAGAACAGACACACACACACACACATATATATATATATATAGTTTTAAGTTATGCTATATTTATGGGATAAGGTGCTCAATATATAGAGATAGAGCGTATGTAAATATAAAATATAAAAGTGTACATTGATGTCAACACTCAGAGGCGACAGACTGTTCCATGCTAAACGCAATCATCAAGCCACACGTCCGTAATCTCTCTCTCTCTCTCTCTCTCTCTCTCTCTCTCTCTCTCTCTATATATATATATATATATATATATATGTGTGTGTGTGTGTGTGTGTGTGTGTGTACATAATGGTGGTTTTTTCCTACAGAGTGCGAAGCAGTTTCCATCCCTGCCGGATAGCACATTTTCTTTACTCAGAATGCGCAAGCCGATAGACGCAATGCACACTCTTTAAAACAAAATTAAAATAGCGCATCTATTTCAAGTACGAATATCCACTATAATAATGTTTGAAGTTATATATATATATATATATATATATATATATATATATATATATATGAATGCATGAAGGTGTGCCGTCTTAGAATTGTTTACTGAATAAAATTCTGATGTTTGCTCGTTTTGCCAGATTACGAAATATAAACATGTTTGCCGCTTCGTTGTTAACCTCTGTATTTACCATTGGTGTCATCGGCTTCTGACTTCAAATATTTCCTTTATCGTAATTGTGCAATGCAAACTGATTTATTCACTTTCAAAATGAATTACATTCAACTTTAAACACCAACTATAATTCTTATGATTTTACATCTAACCCTACTCATAGAATATATATCTTCTATATATAACTGTTACATGGTTCTTTAAGATGTGGCTGCTGTATATGGCCTTTGCCATATGACTTTTATTTTATAGCACCAGGGGAAAATAAACTATTGTTTTTGTTAAATTTCAAAATTCTCTATTAATCAGTTCATGATTTCTTCTTCACACGAGATAACACAAATTGGGTTTGTGACTCAAGTCAATGGAAATAAAATACTGGGTTACGTCATCATCATTTTATTTGCTACCTTCCTATTTTGGGGTCATTACAAGTAGTCATTCTTGTTAGTGTCAACGGATGTAGCATCTTGTGCAGCCTCAATATATTTGTTCGAGCATTTGTTTTGTTTCTCATCAGAAAGAGACAGCAAGATATTCTAGAAATCGTAATGAGAGAAAAAGGCTTATAGAATTTGACACTGACTGGAAAGCAAGAAAAGCAGTGTGAAGCAATGACTAAACTCCTTCAAGAGCTTGTGTTAACTGATAGCAGGATTGGGGCTCGGAGAAATTATAAAATGACAAACATTGTTAAGAGCTACAATGGATAGAAAGTAGTGGAGAGCCATGATTGCCCTCGCAGCGAAAAGATACAGAAAAGGAGAATAGCAAAAAGAATGATTTTAGTGCATACTAGTCGCACCAAAAGTTGTATTATATAAGTCAGAAGGATTTTATTGAGTTTTTAGTGAGTCAAATGTTTCTGGTAAAATACCGAAAACGTCACTTCTCTTTCGATCTACGAAGTGAAGCATTTGTGTTGACCGGTCTGTATTTATACGGGGAGATCGTTTGTGAACTTCCAGTACTGCCGGTACTGTAAGGAACCTCTTACATTCCGAAATATGTTTCGGCTTTAAATTAGCGATAAAGGGTTGATAATCGGTAAAGAAACAAACCAAGAAAATCAAATAATGCGACATATAAGCCTATGATTCTTATAGCTATTAATCCATCCAAACGGCTAACACATTCTAAAACTACCACAATTAAGGTTAGACTTGAACGGCAATTCATGTTTTACCGTCATCAGGACAACATTCATATATATATATATATATATATATATATATATATATATATATACAGTGTAACCCGGATATAAGAGACCCGGGTATAAGAGAAACCCGGATATAAGAGATATTTTCTTTGGTCCCAAATTAGAGCCATACTTACCTAAACAAAATAGACCAAACCCGGATATAAGAGAAACCCGGATATAAGATACTTCTTCTCCGGTCCCGACAACTCTCTTTTATCCGGGTTACACTGTATGTATGTATATATATATATATATATATATATATATATATGTGTGTGTGTGTGTGTGTGTGTGTGTGTGTGTGTGTGTGTGTCTGTGTGTGTCACTAGTTGAGGGTATATGAAAGCGTCTTTATGATTTTCAGCTTAGCGTGTGTTGGTTGATTGATTTTTTATCTTTTTGTTCTCATAAGACAAACATGACAATGCTGTTAAAAAATTGAAATCACGTCTTGTAGAATTCAGACACCTTGAGAAAATGACGATCCATCCCCGACCCCACAAACAGTGCCCACCAACATTTGCGTTCTCACTGATCGAGTAAAAATTATTTGCCTATAAGGGTGATTTTTTTTTCTAACAATGACATTAAAAACGAACACAATGGACTTTGGACTATATTACCTCGCGGATACACGAGTGAATAGCAAATTGTTATTGTGTTGAGAAGATCTAGAGTTCAAATAAATGCGCCCATTGTATTGAGTCAGGTGCCAAGCCGGCGAGTGTCCACTTTATGCTTGGAGCAATCATGAAGGTTGAAAGAGAGAGAGAGAGAGAGAGAGAGAGAGAGAGAGAGAGAGAGAGAGAGAGAGAGAGAGAGAGAGGGATTTAGAAAGAAAGATGTAGAGGAAAGATAAGGGAGAAAAGAAAAAAGAAAAATGAAAGCAGGTCTAAGGCCATAACGACGGAAGTTGTATTTGTGTGTGTATGTGTGTGTGTGTGTGTGTGTGTGTGTGTGTGTGTGAGAGAGAGAGAGAGAGAGAGAGAGAGAAAGAGAGATGAAGAAAAGAAAGCTTCTTAAAGATGAGAAATGCACACACAAGCTTCTATCTGTCTATTTTCTCAATCTGGCTTCCGCTCCGAGAAATATCTTCGGGAAGCCGTGGAAAGATATGAGAATAGAATTACTACCACACAATTACTCCATACATTTAATGAAACAATTAAAAAAATCCGATTCGAAGATTTTCGGTATATACGAAATGCCACTGAAAATTCTGTAAACATTGACCCTCAATGCGTCAATTTCAAAACCATCCCTTGTCTACTGTTTAAAGACTGCTTTTCAAAGCATTAGAGCAGCAAAAACGGCACCTGCGATATTTCTTCCATCCCGATATAAAGAACGAGAGGTCACCTTGAGTCGTTTAATCGCCGAAAGGTGTTTTCCACCTGGTCGACAATATTGTAAACTTTGCAAATCGATGTTTTTGCTTTAAAACTGGTATTAATTAATCGATGCTGTTAAAACTCATAGCCATGCTGGGTATGACGGTAAACTACATCAGCGTCCTGGGTAAGACGATAAAAGTACATCCAGCAGCAAGGCTTCTGATAAGATTTTAAGGAGCGTGGGAGCACACCTCTTAATTGCTTGTGTTCCCAGGTCCATCCTGACACGAGGTGGTAGCAGCTGTTAGGGTCCCAACTATGGGTAAACTGGGTCATAACACTATGAAAGTGTAAAAATAGATTTTAATACCAGAAATACTTCGTAAAAAAATTATTACCATCAATAAATTTTTGAAGAAAAATTATTAGCAATAGATTTTTGAAAAAAAATACCAGCAAAAAAAATCTTGTCGGCATTAAATAATCAATTGAGATTGATATGCCATAAACCAAACCAAACCAAACTAAACCAAACTAAAACTCACAGGATAGAACTATTTTATTTGGACAATATATCATCTTACTTTCATATTATATCATCTATATTATTAAAGCATATTGATCTTGTTTTAGAGTTGCCAAATTTTTTTAAAGAAGCTACCAAATAGAAGATTCATTTTTACTTATAAATAAATTCAAATAAAAGTCAAATATTTGACTGACACAATATACAAATTTGTTGGATAAATTAACATTTTATTATTTTATATAATATGGACACCTTGACATTTTATAACCATTATTCTTTCACTCATTGATTTGGTTAATTTTTCAGCTATTTAATCATTAATATTAGTTACACCTGCTTTTATTCCTTCCCAGCGAGATCGTTGTTTAAACATTGTTTTCAGTTCTTATATACGTAATTTTTAATGACAGGACATAGATATTCCTTTGGATTAATATATGAAGAGAAGCAGGGATCAACACCATGGTTTGGGTTGTCAACTGCATCACCCAGAAAATGTCCTGTCCAAGAACCTACAATAATTTTCTGGATTTGTCTTGATATTATCATGAATCTTGTAGGATTTTATAATTGTACTGCTTATAATACAAGCTCAAAGCATTTTTGCATCTGTTGTCTTCTAAGTTGTGTTAATTGGCTGTTCCCAGAAAGAACATAATCTCTGGTCCAGTCATTAGGTTCATCCAATATAATTCTGTATTCATCACTAAATGCTACTATTGAGAAACCATTTCTCATGCATGTATTTCGCACAACTAATTCGTTAGTCTTCATGATATTCACTTAGTTGCTTCCTGTCTTTCGCCAATGTTCTTCATACTCTGCATATTTCTCTCTGTTTTGGTTTGAAACATCGTTTTTTTCCCCAGTTGTTTCATTCCTTGTCAATTCATCTTGTTTTTGCTTATCATCCTTTTGATTGTGCCCAAATATCTTTTTGCAACATTCTTAAATCCAGTTTTATCATCTTGTTTTACCAGCATTTTCAATTGCGTTTTTCTTGCTCCATGATTTCTATTCACAATTCGTGTTTCCTTTATTCAATACCATTACAATATTTCGTTCCTATCTTCTTTCTATTTTGAATGTATATCTTTCTCATATCAATAGTCATATTGTTGTGTACCCATTGTACGTGGCTGGAGGTGTTGGTTGGTCTTATCGCGTCTGGTCGGTAATTGCTGCTCGTTTTATTTCAAAACTCTTCTTCTTTTGGTTGGTGCCGCGAAATATTCTTTGGGTCCAGAGACGAAAAGCATCACCAAAGAGAACTTTTAACTTAACTATTATTTCATTAACCACATCGATGTGTACATATTCTCAAGTGGGGGTTACGACACCCCTTATTAGGAAGCCGTTTCCAAACACGAAAATTTCACACGTCCATTTCCTTTGACATGTAGCAACCCACTCTCAAAAGACACTTCTCCATTGGGAGGGGGTTGGCAAACGCAATCTGACGCGTTCAGTTCTCTCGACGTCCGAACAACAACTCCCGAAAAACCTTAATCTATAACTCATTCCTAAGTTCGGCTCAGCCAATCAAAATCGACATCCCAATTTTGTCTACCATCTGACCTTAAAGGTCAGCCTCAGAATAGTCTAAATAAAAGATAAAAAATAAATATCAATAACAATATGAATATATTTATTTACAATATCATGAACAACTCTTGCGTAATAAAATCTCATGCCACCAAGTAAATTATTGTCAATCTTTATAATAAAAAAGATACTATATGATTAAATTTCATGGTATATTTATCACATAAATATAAATAAATACTGTGAATTTCACCAAGACTATTTTTTAAAATTCTAATATTATTTAAATTGACCTAACATAACCTACTGGCGCGTATACGTATTAAAATTTTTGGGAAATATATCAAACTTTGTTGAAAGATCCGATGAATAAAGCAGGTATAGATGGATATTGATGCCTTACTGCATTCCGTTTTTACCAGATGTATTGTGAAGTATGACTTCTTGAGTTATCCTCAAGCAGTATTGACTCTTTTCTCTTTGCCACTGGTGTCCAACGTTTTGCAAATTTTGAGGCTTTAATTCAAAACGACAACAGGAATGTTTCGCGATTGTCTGACCAGGTTGCAAGATGCCGACCACATTTACCATTTTGCAAGAAGCTGACCAGATTGCAAGATGCTAAACAGATCGTTTGTGTTTGTCACAATTTAAGAGGTTGTAACCAGCAACGCGAAACGATAGGAGATTCTTTTGAATGAGAACATTTTGTTTTGGTAAAGTTCAGGGATAAGAAAGGTTTTCAAAAGCAAAGAAATTAATGTTTCTGATTATACAGAGAAACTCTTTTTATTCAATAGCAAACATATGATTGAGAAAAGGGTAAATGTTTTAAAGATATTAAGTAAATTTCAAGAAGTGTCATTCGGTACAAACCGCTGGACATTAGTAAAATCACGGTGAATGTTTCCTGATATCTGTCGGTTTTTGTATGGATTATCTAGAGGTTTGTTCACAAATCTCGTCTGTTTGTTTTTGCATGGACCTCCATGTTTTTCAACCTTATGGATTGATGCCTTGTAATTCCGACCAAGATCTACTTAGAAATCCATATCCCCAGAAGCGAATTATCAGAAGCACTCTGGAGACCGCTGGTGGGTTTGGCTGATCAATGGTCGAGTTTGGATTCATGGAACATAATGTTACGAAAACGCATTGAATCATCTTTGTTTCGATAACCTATAACAAGAATAAAAACAACAATAGCACTAATGGGAAAAAAAATTCAACACCGTTTAGAATAATATACAGATTTACGCATAAACGATGCGAAAATCTTATCGCATTAATACGATTGTTTCATACAAGTTGTTCAAACTATTGTCCTCATCTTGGTCGCCATATTTTTTACAACTTTTCGGCCGTTCTACGCTCCGGCCTTCTTCAGGTGGTTGGAATGTCGAACTGAACCCTTTATTGTTTATTTTTCAGTTCGACATACCAACCACCTGAAGAAGGCAGTAGCGTAACGAAACGCTGTAATAAATATGGCGACAAAGGTGAGGACAATAGTCCGAATAATGTAAATAGTGTACATAATACCTCATCTCAGAAATATAGACAGATACTGCGTTGTTCCAATTTCACATATCATATACATGTGGATCAATCCTTTTCTGTTTCTACGCGCGCCTGCTTCTCTGTGTACAAAGATGGAGGATGACGAAGTTGAAAAAAAGGAAAAGAACATCAATAAAATAAATAAGTAAAAAAAAAACGATGTGTTTATTAGTAGCTAATTAAAAGGGTATTTATTAATTTCGTTATTAAATCCATAAAACAACGTCTGAATAAATTATTTTGTTCCAACACATTTCATAATTCAATTTTTCCAGAAAGTTATCTTTCTCGGCAAATAAATTCTCTATCTACTTCAAGATATTTCGTATTTTATTCGTTAAGATAATTAGTAAAAAAAAACAAACAAACAAACCAAAAAGCTGCATTCAAGGCTAATCTGAATACGCAGTGCCTGGGGATTACAGAGGATGAATTCACACTTCCCAGTGCTACTGGAACTATTTATGCCTGGTTACCATATAAATATCCAGTCTAGCGCCATCTTGATTGTATATAACACATCTTCTGTTCATTCATTTTGGAAGTTTTGTTTTAATTGTTACCTTTAGTTGATCTCATTGATAGCATTTTTGTTTCAATCAGCATTTTGGTTCTTCAAGAAGAACTCACAGCAAAGATTCCGTTTATAATTCCAAACTATTGATATAATCATTATCATTGGATAAAAACAAACCTTTGTTGCTAACGTTTACATTTCCTTGTTCTACAATCAGAGTTGCATTTCATTGATTGTCGCGCGCAAATATGATTCAGTCGGATTTTTTGTGCCCAAATTATGTGAAAGCCATGCATCAAAGTGACTGTTGCAATTGCAAAATGCAACCGCTACTTCTACTCCAATAGTTTCTTTTCTCGCATTCCTTCCTGTGTAACTCCCTTCCGTTTAATTGCCTCCCTGCTAACTAAAATCTTAAAAAGTTTAAATGCAACGTCAATCGCCATCTTCCACATTTTGAATCCTCTTCATCTTTTTTCCTTTCCGCAGTCCCCCCCTACTTAGTCTTTTCTTTTACTTTCACTCACTGTAACTCCGCCACTGCGTACTAGTGGCATTCCCGTCTTGCTTAGGGCGATATGATTTTAAAAAATTAAGCTCGTGCAAAATATTTTATACTTTAGATATGGTTATTATATTTTAGTTTTCTTCCGCGTTCGTTTTATCATTTCGTTTACAGTCAAATCCTCTCTTGATTTGGTTTCTATCAAGATACATTGCTCTTCTTGACCGCCGTGCATTATTAAGCGATAAATCCTCACGAATCTTGGGAAGCCATATTAAAACGTTTCGATAACTCATAAATCCTTCATCAATTGCCCCATTCATTTTAGCGTTTCACTAGCATTTTTCTTTTTTCTTAGTATAAAATCGTAAATATTGTTTATATTTTGCATTTTTAATTTAAGCATCGAGAAACACGTCTCAAACATTTTGGCAAAAAATCACGTAAGCAATACAATGAAAAGCGATCTTTTTGAATAAAGGCAGTTAAAAATAATTTACGTTCCTTACGTCATCTAAAAGAAACCATGGAACCACTAAACCCAATAATTGTTTTCTTCTTCTTATCTCCGTTTCTATCATAAACCCAATATTTTACTTACCTACCATACACTGTATAATATAAATTATGACAGATTTTATTAAGCAAGTCAATGGTTTCCTTATAAGATTTGTATCGATCTACTGATATTTGTAACATTTTCAGGATACAATTATATTTATATCATCAATACATTGACTAAGATTCGGCTTATAATGCTTGTTTTTATAAAAAAATATTGATAATAGTTTGTTTCATAAGTGTCAAGTTTTATTATACAAATGAACTAATTGAAACAAATATTTTTATAAATAAATTCAAAATATATGGACTTATCTGATGATAAATAATTATTCTAATTTTCCAGCGAACGAAAAATAGGGTTCAGTTCGACATCCCAACCACCTGAAGAAGGCCCGAGCGTACAACGGCCGAAACGTTGTGATAACCATGACAACAAAGATGGGGACGATAGTCCGAATAATGTAAATAGTGTACATAATACCTCATCTCAAAAATATACACAGATACTGAAAGGCCGAAATGTTGTAATAAATATGGCGACAAAGATGAGGACAATAGTCCGAATAATGTAAATAGTGTACATAATACCTCATCTCAGAAATATAGACCGATACTGAAAGGCCGAAACGTTGTAATAAATATGACAACAAAGATGGAGACACTAGTCCGAATAATGTAAAGAGTGTGCATAATACCTCATCTCAGAAATATAGACAGATACTGAAAGGACGAAATGTTGTAATAAATATGGCGA
>OZ038495.1:5270407-5347907 GCA_964036315.1 Acanthosepion esculentum
GTCTTTACCGTTTATTCTATTTATTTTTGTAGGAATTAAAATCTAAACTCAAATCGCGCCAAAAATATCATAGAAGATAAGGAAAATGCACCAGCCTAAAACGATAAATCACAGAACTGTAAAATCTGTCTTGAGGAGAAACTAGCTATAATTACATTCCCAGATCAACAAAAATTACTAAATAAACGATCACAAGTCATCACAAAAAATAAACACACTTTTACTACATTACGTACAATATCGGAAACTAACAACAAATACGAAAAACATGAAAAATAAATAAGTAAAGTAAAACAAAATAAACAAAAAAATCTAAATCAATAAATAAGTAAACAATGAACAAACTACGAATAGACGCATAAACACAAGTAAATGTAATAATAATAATAATCAACAATAAATAATTAAGTAATTGATTAGAAATAATGATTAAATTTTAACAAACAACTCTATACAATAGCAACAAATGACCGCATTTATATCCACAATTATTTCTACTGAATTGCCTCTAAGATAATTTGAAACATAACCGTCACTGTCCACCCATTAACCGTTAGGATAATAAAATAGACCATTTACCATTAATATATGGCCAGCATATATAAATAGTCGAGCCAAAACAATATAGGTAACCTGAAGATTGAATTTAAGTACGAAACAAACTGTCGCCACTGGGTATTGACCCCAGTGTCTCCTTTTATACTGACATACGCTCTATCACTGATATTGATTTATTAACCCATAAATATAGCATACATTAAAACTATATGTTTTTGATCTATCTATCTATCTATCTATCTATCTATCTATCTATCTATCTACACACACACACACACACACACACACACACACACACACACACACACACGTATATATATATATATGAAGGGTGCGATGGATACATTTTCGACTACACAATATCGTAAGTTCAGGTGGGCACCGTCAGTGAGAAAAATATCACCATGATGCAATTCCCTCCGCAAGAAATTTAGAAACGGCATTCTGTACTGCTTGGCATTCGCGCCGGAAGCCCCAATACGAACATTTCAGAGAGTTTGGGTGTCAATCTGAGTACAGTGAAGATGATTCGGAAAGAGTTGGTCATTTTAATGGTGATTACGAAGGTGTTTGGAGTGAATACTAATGATGGCGACGTTATACCTTCATTAATCTTTCCACACAGCCTCAAACTCAACATGGAGGCCTACATTAAATGCCTTGAGGGGGTAGTGCTGCCCTGCATGAAGAGGGTGACTGCTGAAAAACCCTTTCTGTGGCAACAAGATTCTGTACCATGCCACACAAGAGGATTCGAAATGAGTTGAGTGAGTGACTAGAAAGACTTTTGTGCCTCAAACTCACATCCAAGCTCAAGTGGAATACAAAAATACGATCCTTAAAAGCTAAAGATGCAGGTAACATGGTCGGCTCTCTGTATCGCTCCTGTAAGTACTTGACTCTGCCTATTATCTTCTACCTTTACAGGAGCAAGATCAGGCCATAAATGAAGTACCGTTGTCATATTTGGGCAATAGCTATCCAAACCTCACTCTCTAGCTTTGACAGGGTCCCAAAACTTCTCGAGCCCTAGTGGGTGACGAATTAATCTCCACCCCTCAACCTGTCTCCCAGAGGCGCGAAGTGGCAAGCCTCTCACTGCCCTACCGCTACTTCCACGGAAAGTGCGCAGACGAACTACATTCTCTAGTCCCGCCGAGGCAAACCTTCATGGAAAGAACACTTATTAGCAAACCACCCACATTCTCTCCGTATTCCATCGGTGAGAAGTAAGTTCCACACGACCAGCTCCATCCCGCGAACCACTGCCCCCTGGAACCGGCTCCCACGAGGATGTTTCCTCGATCACTACAATCTTACTGTTCAAGGCTCAGGTTAACCGTTATCTCTTACTCCTATGCACACAAATGACCCCCTAACGTAACCCTCTACCTCGAGTGGCTCCCGGGCCTGGTAAATGGTGAACCTTACTGTAAAAAAAGAAAGAATATAGAAACAGAAGGAGATACAGTGGAGTCAGCCGAGTATATGGAAACGTTGTAAATACGAAATAAATAAAAGATGAATAAAGTGTGAGATATAAAAAGAGAATTAGCGAGTGAGTTAATGACAGAGAGATAGGAAAGGAAATGGGTGGAGAGTGATGTGAAGAGAAAAAAAGGAAGAGCCAAAGAACAAATCCTTTCAGTTTTAGATGGTGCAGATTTTAATACCCAACGTGCTAACTGCTATCTGATTCCAGTTTAATTTTAAATAGAGAAAACGGCTTAATATGATCTTTTCCACAGTTCATTAAGTTTACATAAATCAATGTCTTGCCTTTTCTACTTTCTTTCTCGTTGTCGTTTTTATTCGTTACTTAGACGATTTACTGACGACAGAGAAAATAAGTGCCAAAAATCAAGAAAAAGTCGACGAGAAAAGAAGAAAAATAAACGAGCGAAACAGCCCAAGAGAGATTGCACAGTAGATAAAATATGTCGAGAAGACAAAATAGGCCACGTCACTCTCATATATGAGCAAAATAAGTTACACAGAAGCGAACTGTCAGATGATAGTCGTTAGAATTTCAGTTGCAACGATTCTAACGAAAGAAGTTGACTTTGTGACATTTGCCCCACTGATTCAAAAGCTTTGTCCACCCCCTAAAAGTTGATAAATAAATAAACGGAAACAAGAAAATAAGAAGAAGTAACAATAAAAAACAGCAACAAAAAAGCAGACAGTTTTCACTTTGACCTCAGACACAACATTTCTCCTTATACACAAGACTGCCGTCTAGAATGAATAAATGAAGGAATAATTACCAACAATCTGTATAAACTGAAGTTTATGCCGCATTATTTGCCTTGACAAATAAGCATTCAATTTGCCTATATCTAAATAATTCTAAGTCAGTTTTTATTTTCACAGTATCTTTCTATTTATTTATCTCAGTCTGTTCATATCTATCTATCTATCTATCTATCTATCTATCTATCTATCTATCTATCTATCTATGAGTTGAGATCAAATATAGATCGGAATCCGTGAAGATAAAGAACGTAAATAAAGAAAATTATTAAATAAATAAAAAAAGAAGAAAGATAAAGAACAAAACCTTTCTATCTATCTATCTATCTATCTATCTATCTATCTATCTATCTATCTATCTATCTATCTATCTATCTATCTATCAAATATATTGGGATCAAACACTTTGGATCTAGTCACTGGATCTAATCCACGTCTTTATTCACTAGGCCATGTGTCCTTGAGGATTGTGATTTCAATACAAGGCCACACCAGTGGTGAAACAAAAGATTTGGAGAGTTGAGTTAAAGGGAAATAACTGAGACATTCTGAAGAGGCATAGCACGGGGAACTAGAACAATCTACCCCAGTGGACGAAATAAAGGGTTCGGTCTGAAATTATAATCACCTGAAGAATGCCAGAGCTACAACAGCTGAAATGTTTTGAATATGTTTTGGTTTGAATATACCAATGAAGATGAGGATAACAGTCTGAATGTAAATAATGCAAGTAAAAAGCAAATAGTATATTCTCTAACAACTCGCACGAAATACTAATAGTTCTTCCTACTAAGAAGAAAATGAAAATGTGAATTACACCTCTGAAGAAGGCCCATTTAGCAGTAAACGAAACGTTGCTCTAAAAAACTAAAGATAATAGTTTGAATAACTCGCAGAATAATGGCAGCTCAAGTCTAAGAATTTCAGAACTCATTAATTATAGCTGTGTTTGTTCAGAACCAATTCTATTACAAATGGAAAATCGAAGGGAAGATATTGAATTTTTTTAAACAATCGATTAGTCAGTCTTTACTTTCCCCATTTTGATGGTCATCATCTTCATACTTTTCTTGACTTTTTCTTTTCTCTGTCTGGTAATAGTTTCTACGCACATATTTGGAGCAGCAAGACAATTAAAACGAAAGAAAAATTACTATTACAGTAAACATCTGAAATTACGTGATGCTGGTTCAATGGTAGGCGGGCCAATCATCAAATTGCACTTGTCGGTGTGATAAGAATGGGGACGACGAAAATCTTTCAAAAATGCAAATCGAATCGAGCAGCGAATCATGAAAAGAAGATAAAAATGCCAGAAGTAGAAATTTGGCTGCGCGTGGGTGTTTGAATTTGTACTTGAATTTTTGTGCTGTTTTTGTTTTTTACAGGAAAACAATTGGAGGAGAATGGCTATTTGGTCGACCAAATACAGAAGACTAAAAGAGAAAAAAGCGAACAACTAAAACAGAATGAAAGGAGGAAGAATTGAAGTAATAATAGAGCATTATTAGAATGAGTACAAGAACAAAGATTGGTTAGCATCATGATGGTAACCAAGAAGATGCAATGGCGACCAAGAAGGGAACCATGAAAATAATAAGCGTTAAACTGATGAAAATGATACATATTTATCTAGATCTTGATAAATTCCAAAGAAGAATCAGCAATATTATTGGCTCTGATATGGCATCTCAACTTCACTCACTTTCCCACCGGCGCAAGGTTGCCTCCCTCTGCCTTTTCTATAAATACTTTCAAGATAATTGTTCGGATCAACTCTTCGCTATGGTGCGTAACCTCTTTGAATTTAAGCTCAGTAATAAACTAGCGACGAAAAAGACAAAATAGGCCACGTCACTCTCATATACGAGCAAAATAAGTGACGCAGAAGCGAACTGTCAGAGGATAATCGTTAGAAATCCAGTTGCAACGATTCTAACGAAAGAAGTTGACTTTGCATGGGGGAAATCGATTATATATATATATATATATATATATATATATATATATATATATATATATATCTAAAAGCTTCCATTTTTGAAACCTGGTTATCAGTGTAGCGAAAAAAAATCATATTTTAAATCAATTAATTTATAATATTAATGCTCTGTAAATTTACATTGAGCATTATTGTGTAAAAATAAAAATATCTATAAGAACAGCGGATTTTATATCTTACTGTTCTTTATTTTTATTTATATATACATACATACATACATATATATATATATATATATATATATATATATATATATATATATATATATATATATATATATATGAAGAAATATAGTCTTAAAGTGTGCTATATTTATGGGATAAAGTGCTCAATATCAGAGATAGAGCGTGTGTAAATATAAAAGTGGACATGGAAGTCAGCACTTAGAGGCGACAGTCTGTTTCATGCTAGTGCAATCGCCTGACGATTGGACTAGCATGAAACAGACTGTCGCCTCTAAGTGCTGACTTCCATGTCCACTTTATATATATATATATATATATATATATATATATATATATATATATATATATATATACATAATATAAACGGCTCAAACACTAATATTCCATGGTTATAATTTATTACATTGGAATCATAATCACGATCCAATTCATCAGACCTACAAATTCAAAATTATATTCTTACTCAGTCCCTGACATTGAGTTCTACCTGGATTCTACCCCCTTGGTAATTTTTATATATATATATATATATATATATATATATATATATATATATATAATTTTTTAATTACTTACTGTAAATTAATTTATTCCTCTCCCGACTACGTAGTTTCGTGGTTCATATTCATTTTTCAAGGGTTAAAATGTTTTTATATCAATGTCCGTTCTTTTTAGATCTGCATGTTCTTATTCATGCCGACGTTCACTCGCGTGTCCATCAATCCGTTCAAGAGTAAACTTCCAAAAGTCAACAGACGCGTGAATGTTCATTCTCTCAAGCGCGCCCATAAACGCATCATTTCTAATGGAATTTTGCTTTTCCATTACATATGCATTTTTTAATAATTATATATTTTTTGTTATATATTTTAGTATTTTCAAAATTATTACTTTTCAGTGTACTTTTCTCTCCCTCCCTCTCCCTCCCCACTATATATATGTATATATATATATATATATATATATATATATATATATATATATATATATATATATATATATATATATATAAATATAAATTGCCAGCACAGAGTAAGAATATAATATAAAAGGCTCAGACACTAATATTCCATGGTTATAATTTATCACATTGGAATCGTAATCACGATGCAGATCATTCAAAAAATCTTGATGATTTGGATCGTGATTACGATTCCAGTGTAATAAATTATAACCATGGAATATTAGTGTTTGAGCCTCTTATATTATATTATATTATATTATATTATATTATATATATATATATATATATATATATATATATATATATATATATATATATATATATGTTTGTGTGTGTGTGTGTGTGTTTTATATTTCAAATATAAATCATTATTATTTAGTTAATTTGTATTATTCAAATTTAATTTTAGTTATATGACATCAACATTACTGAGTAAGTTGCGATAATATTAGGCATTTTTAAATAGATGTTTCACCCCAAGCAAGGCGATAATGCCACTATGAAGCAAAGTGTTGCCAAAAGTGAAAGAAAATTAGAAAACTTTAATGAGAAAAAAGGAAAATAAAAGAACATCCTTCTGAAAGAGAAATGTCGATTGAAGTTACATTTAAATTTTTGAAAACCGTAGTTGACAGGAAAGCCAGAAACTGGAAGAGACTTCCATAGACTTCGAAATGCGAAAGAAGGAATTATTAGAATAGAACTTAGGCTACATCTCGCTATTTCAAGAGTCAAATGATGAGACCTAGTTGCTAATCTAGTACAACCCATCAATTCATGAGGTCGAGGTAAGAAATATTATTATTAGTAGGATTAGGATTTATTTTTTATTCTTGAAATGCAATTGTCATATTGGAAATACTTTTCTTTTCAATAAGAATATATTCATAGATATATAGTCATATTGAAAATAAAATAAATTACTTTGTTTCTTTTTGAAATTGTTATATTTACTGGTCGTCCAATTTAAGAAATGATACATTCCAAGATGAATTCCAAGATGAATTCCAAGATGAATTCCAAGATGAATTCCAAGATGGATTCCAAGATGAATTCCAAAATGAATTCCAAGATGAATTCCAAGATGAATTGAGGATATTAATTGTTTTATTGCAGTCGATCATTTATTGAATTCGCGTTTTTATTTTTAACGATCTTTTGTATTCCAGAAGGTAATTAATTTTAAATCCGTTAATGTAAATATAAGTCAAAGAAAGATAAAAAAATATTGAGCCAATTATTTATTATTTTTCTATAAAGATTTTACAAGAATCCGCCTGATTTTACCAGAACGTTCATTTGCGTTTAGACAGCGACATTTTTCAAATACTTAATTTTAACTCCGTTTGAACAACCTGAAGTCGGCACGGTTAGTGCTTTAACAATTTCCAAAGCATCCGCTGAATTGTGCTTTTGTTGATGCTGAGTTTCAACGCACCCCTTCGGATTGAGTTTCCCTGGCTTTGCGCGAACGCCGGCTCCAGGAGTACGGAGTTATCAACAGTGATGGTAGCAGCAGGTCTTTCGCTGCGGGGTTTGTCACAAACAGATCCCGTTTCGAGAAGCGTGGGAGTAATGTGACGGCCATAAAGCTTCTCAAACTCGCGCTGAACTGCAGTCGGGGACTGAAAAGCTTCTTGCCAGGTGCCAATTTTGCAACGCTGCTCCAACGTCAATTGGCGAGCAGTGGGCAAGGGAATGTTACACTTATAAAAACTGCAAAGTCTGCCAAATCTTGATAGCCGCATGTCTCTCTGAAATATATCAGAAATGAAAAAGAAAAAAAGAAAATGTATGGTGACTTTGGGACACCCTGAGGAATCATTATTAAAATGTCTTCTAAATTTGTATATGTGACTTTTTTCATCTTTACAAATTTTATAAATTTTGGAATGTCTAATCGATTTCGTGAGTGACTAAGAATTTATTAATGCCCGTTAATCTTTACTTAAAGTCTAAAAAAGGAATGCGTATAATAGATGAAACGAATTCATGGAAGGTTTCTTCCATGACAACCGAGAAGCGAAAATGACAATACGTAACATGGAAATAGTTGTAGTATTACAATTTGAGATCTTCATTGGCCGAAATGAAGAGAAACAAATTGTTAGGACTAGATCAGATTGTAATAGAAATTATATCAGTCTCAGACCACTTTGGTATCGATAATTACTGAGATCGCGAATAAAACATACGATGCCGGTGAAAGACTGGAAGACGAGAGAAAATCTATCTTCAAAGCAATGCAAAGAAGTCAGGTGCAAATGAATTCAAACTTCATTGGAAAACCCGCTTAATAAGTCAAATAACTAAACTTATCATTATGACGCTAATGAAAAGAGATCGTATCAGAATTAAAGCAAAAACTGGGCAAGAATATTGTAGCGTAGTTCAAGATATTGAAAAAGGGATGCTAATACTGTCAGAACCAGAATTATAAATGCTTAACGAGTTGCCGGAATTTGTAATCGAACGTTTTGAAATCCATATCAATAGACGGTTCTTATTCCACTGCCTAATAACTCGTTTAAGTTAATTCTTACTAATCATTATACACTTTTGATGCAACATTTGCTCATTCCGCCGAACAAGAGTACAAACATTTCTCTGTCCAATACAGAGATTAAACTCAAGATCAGAAGATAAACACAGGATTATAACAATTACTCTAGACATCTAACTGCTGAAACGTTGTAGAATGAACCAAGAAATTGTTTTGTAACCCCAGTTTAAAGCACCAATCATTTAAGTGGTTGCTCCTGCCTATTAGTACAAACAAGATCAGGATATTAGCCTGAAGAATGGGCATTAAGGTAATTCTTCATTTCAGATATCATTAGTTACATATAAATACTATTTTGCATTTAATAAATACTATTTTGCACTTAATAATTATATAAAAATTGTTAAACCGCTTTAAGATTTTGCAGGGAATGGTATATATCGTCTGCTAAAGGAAAGACGTGAGCAGAGTGGGGAGGGTTAGTGATCATAAAAAGAAGATAATAAAAATTTGATTTCAAGTGAATTATTTCAATGTTTTCTAAGCACAGATTTGACGTCTCTTTTGTCTTCTAGGTTCCAAAGCAATTTATTTAAAAAAATACTTGCAATTATTTTTTTTTATAAAAGTATGCGCTAAGCTGGCTAGTTCAAGAAAAAATATTAAAATAATTTTTTAAAAGTTCTGGAGAAAGAAATGAATAAATACAAACTTTATTTGATCAAATCAATATTAAAACTGTTAATAATTCGTCGTTGCTTTAAAATGCACTTAATTTTTTAGAGAAAACTATGTCTAGAGACGCGCAGGATAAGTACAATTTCTTGTAAGGTGTACATCTTGTCATGAGATAATTTAGGTAAGCGGTGAAATAATAAAACAATTATGTCCTTTGGAGTGAATTTTGTAATTCACATTAAGGAAAAAAAATATTCACAAGTGTAATTGTATCGGAATATTTATAGATTTTTGTGACAGAAGATATTCAATCGCCCTGTATTCACCCACATCCACACCCACACACACCTACCCAAATCACACACACACTCGCACGCAAACGCGCGCGCGCACACACACACACACACACACACACACACACACACACACACACACCAAATAGCATGCAGATACAGATATGATATGCACCCATACACACTCTGTACGAAAGTGAACATACATTAAAATCATCTCGGAACATTTCTATCTATCTATCTATCTATCTATCTATCTATCTATCTATCTATCTATCTAAGCATATTCATATCTATCTAAGCCTTGCATTATTTACATTATTCGAACTGTTATTCTCATTTTCACTGCCATATTCACAACGTTTCTGCCGTTTTACGCTCCGGCCTTCTTCAGGTGATTGGAATTTCGAGCCGAAGGCTTTATTTCGTTCGCCGGGGCAGACTACTTCAGTTCCACGTGCCATGCCTCTTCCGGATGTCTCAGTTACTTCCATTTAATCGGTGGACGAAATAAAGGGTTAAAAAACCTTTAAAGCAACAACCAGTTATTAACTGTTTTAATATTGATTTGATCGAATAAAGTTTGTATTTATGCATTTCGTTCTCCAGAACTTTTAAAAAATAGTAGTAAATTTCTTAGATATAATCTTCAACCTAAACAACGGGACCTACAAACCATACAGAAATTCAGACAACAACCCAATATACATTAACAAAATCCCAACTACCCACCTAACATATTCCAACAAATACCCATATATATGGATCAAAGAATTTCTTCAAATTCGAGTAGCCTAAAATATTCACTGAAAACAGAAAAAACCCAAAGAAACTGCGCACATTCAAACAAACTAGATTACAAAAACGAAAACAATTCTAACAAAAAACAACAGAAAAAGAAACAAAATTTGCCCCCCCCCACAACAATACAATAAAAACGAAAATAGGGAAAATATTCTTCAAAATAATTGACAAATACTTCTCTGAAAAATGCAAATTATAAAAAAATCATCAATATAAATATAATCAAAATTATTTACAGCTGAATGGATAACATGGAGAAAATAATAACTAAGCACAATAAAAATGCTCAACAAAATCAATAACAATTACAACAGCAATAACAATAACATCCATCAAAAGAACAACACCAAATGCAACTTAACAATAAATGTTTAACCAATCTCCTAACTTATAACATTAAAATAGATGAAAAAATTATATCGGCACCACAGAAAAAAACCTTAAAAAAGATATTATAACCACAAAATATCCTTTGAAAGTAAAAAACAAAACAATAAAACACTAATTACATATGGAGCCAAAAAGAAAACAATATCCCGAACAAAATCAAGTGGGAAATTATAAAACGGGCAGCCCTATATAGTATTGACAATAAATATTGTAAATAATGCTTACAGGAAAAATTAACAATAATTAGATTTAGAAACCAAAAAAAACTTAAACAAGACAACTAAACTAGACGGTAAATGTAGGTATATAAATAATTACGTACTTTGGTATCTAAGCACTAATTAAATATAAACAAATAAATAAAATAAATAGAATACAAATTTTAGATAAATAAATGAAACAAATATAATATAAACTTAATAATAATAAATAAATAAACGAACATATAATAAATATACATATCTACACGTGCATCTGTGTGTATGTAAATATAAATATACACACACATACGGAAACACACACACAAACAACTAGAAAAGAACAAACTACCTCCTATAATTAATACCTCAATATATAACATATAGGCAAAAACTAACGAACTATTCGCCAATAAATAAAAATAAAAGATTAGATAAACGACAACATATGATAGAACCAAATATTTAGTTTTACATTTTTTAAAATATGTTTTTGGTAAGTCGTCTAACCGATTTCATTTAGTTTCTTTTTCTTTTTGTTAATGTTTTAACACATTTGTTATTGTATATCCCACATTGTTATAATTGACGAATGGTGAAATGTAAATTTAATCTGGATAATCTAGCGATTAAAGCACTTTCTATATAATTTCGTCTTAGTAAATTATTTTCCTTTTTAATTAAAACAGCATTTTTAAAATTGAAATTCTGGTTAGACTAATTACAGTGAGCCACTAATGCATTGCGTGTGTTGTTTTGTAAAAGGTCTCCTTTGTGTTCATATAATCTTTTGTTTAAATTCCTCGAGATTTCTCCTCTGTGTTCTCCTGTGTATTCTCCGATGTATTCCTTATGGCAATTATTACAGTTATGTAATTTCCTCTTTCACGTTTTAGTTTATTAATTTGGCTTGTATTAATTAAGTATTTTATTGCTTTAGAAGTTGTAACACATTTTATGATAAGCGTAGATAAATTCATTTTAATTATAGTTGAGATAGAGTTGGTGGATAAAGCAATATATTTTGATTCGTTGGGCTTTTCAGGAAGAGGTGCTTATCTATTTTGAAATATTTACCAGCTATTTTTTTCGTTTTGCGTACGAAATAATTAGGGTATTGGAGAAGCATAAATAATATTTTTAATATATTTCTCCTCTTTATGAAAATACTGAAGGCTACAAATTCTGAGTGCTGCTCTTAAATAGAAAACGATGATCATTCCGAATTTCATTTTGTTGTTATGGTGAAGATAGAAGTTACGAGGTCATTGTTTTTTAGTTAATTTACGATTGTTACTTAGTTTTAGGCTATTGTTACTGCAGTGTAACCTATCTAGCAAAGCTAAATTATTGTTTGTATCTTTTTTAACCTAGGGAAAGTTGTTGCTGAACAGAATAATCAAACGAAGGTTGGTAATGAACGATATTACGTAGGACAAGAACAACACATATAAGATTCGCCAGAGGCGCGTAAAAGAAGTAGACAACTGCTAGAAGTGAGTGAAGTGAATTTCAGAATGAATCTCCAACTGCAGACCAACATACAGTATTTACGTGAATGGGAACATTACCCATTATCGTCCGTATGTATGCTACAACGATTTCATAAGTAAATTCTCTTGTATATTAGATTTTGTTTGCTTTATCTAAAAGGTCAGGTAAATTAATTTCCCGGGGATATATTAATAGAACGTCATAGGTATATCAGAAGGATGTTGATTGTTTAGGTAAAATATCTGGGAAAGAAAATCATGCCAAACACCACTTACAGGTGAACTTGTTGATACTTCAAATTTTGTTTGCAAAAATGATTGTTAAATGTGAAATGGCATTTATCAGTGTCAGGATATCTTGCAGAGAGACAGCAGCCAAGGGCGTGGATTAATACACGTACCAATGGAGGTAATTCAAAATGAACAGAAGCGTCCCCAGCAGACGTTCTGAATCCCCCCTCTCGGCTTGGTGACATTTTCGTGAAGAGGAGCATCGCACTAACTTGCATTTGTATATCACACACACACACACACACACACACACACACACACACACACACACACACACATGCACGTGCGTGCACAAACGTATATATGTATATATATATATATGTGTGTATATATATATATTTATAAATAAATGATGTATGATGCTAACTTTGTTGTATAAATCAATAAAACAATACAAAAATAGGAGATTTAATGTTCGTATTTTTGCGCACATTGCATTAAAAGCCATTAAATGAGTCTAGACTGAAATGTCATAGAGGTGATTTCTGTTTGGCTGTCACTCCTAATTGGTTTTGCACCAGCAAACCGAGGCGTGCATTTATTTATCTGCTTGACACGTTAAGCTGAAAACAACAGCAAAACAAGTTAAAAGTGTCTGAGACAGCCAACGGTAAACATTGCCCGACAATGGTATTTCGAAAATGAACAAAAGCGGCAACGACCATAATCATGCTATGAAGCTTTATAAATGCCATCATCTGCTCTGGTCGGATTTCTTTTTATTTCCCTCGAGGAAAGGAAAGGCGTAGAATATCACAAGAATTTTCATGTGAGAACAGACAAGTAAGAACTAGAGTGGCTCTCAATTCATTAAGTTCGATTGAGTTAACATTTCTGACATCATATATGAAGAAACCTTTGCCTAGATCGGATACAGGTCGTGGCAAAAGCAAACTGTGATACACAATTCTGCAGTAGCGTACGATTACATTTTCCTTTAAGTTTTATCAGCAGAAAGAGAGTTATGAATTTATTCTTTTGTCTGTTTCTCAACTAAAAACGGAAACAAAAAGACTTAGAAAAATTAAAGATGAAAGAATAGAAAAAAGCATGGGCTTACCTCGCAATTCAATCGAAAAGATGCTGTTTTTTGCAAATGATCCAATGAAAATTCAGTGTTAATCAAGTATTTAAAACATCACATCGCTATTTTATTTTAAATTTTTGGTTAAATAAATTCCTTTCGGAACAATATTTAATGCAGTTCAATTTGCCTGAAAGAAGGGTGATGCAGAAAGATAAGAAAGACGAATAGAGAAAGAGTGAATGTCTGCTCAAATTTCGGATGAAATATATTAATATTAGTGAGTTTTCCTATAGAAAAACTGTTTTGTAACCTCAGTCCACAGCATCAACCACTTGTTAACGAAGTGGTTGATGAGGTTCTTTCATACTAACCATAAAATCAACTTGGATTCAGACGAATTGGAAGGAGAAAAGGCGAAGAAGAAACTCAGTTTAAGGTTCCATGGTTAACCATTTGGTTAACATTTGTTGGGTATTGTCTATTCCTGCAAATTCCAAAATGAAATTCTAAAAATCAACCGAGATTTCTATGCATTCAGAGGAGAAAGAGTGAAAAAGGGAAAAAGGAAGAAATGAGTTTTTCGTATTAACATCCTTGGTTTCTGAATCTAATAATGATTTAGCTTGAAAAGAGACGAAGGATTATTGCAAAGAATCCTAAACAAAAAGACGCAAGGAAATCATTTTCATCTGGCTGATTTCTTTTACTTTGACACATTCTTTGATTGCTAGGAAATTGTAAAAAATATAATGAATAGAAAGTCGCTGAGTAGGAAAGATTTGAACTTTAAACAAAGCATTCTTAAAACCGAAAAGCGTACATATCTTAAACAGAGAATTAAAATCGGTTAAGATTTCAAAATAACCCTGGGTTAATTAATTTGGAATAATAAAACAAGAATATCATTTGCATAAGTAAAATTGAAAAAGGAACTTGTTTTAAAAATAAAATTATTGGAATTATATAGCAATGTTGCAATTAGTAAATAAAAACATTTTATATTAACCGAGATTATATACACATTAGGAAGAGATTACAAAGTTGGTGAATGAAAGACCGATATACCACATTGTTCTGAGATGTACTTCTGATTCCAAACTTCCTTAATGAAACTGAGAGAATTCATTTTTAAAGAAAGTTCGGGGAGACGGTGAACTCATTTTCAAAAGCTCAGCCTCAATATCAATTGATTAATAATAAATTCTATTTAATTTGTTAATAGCTATCATTAGAATCGTTATTGTTGACAATTGGAGATAAACTTTGTAATACTACGATATATATATATATATATATATATATATATACATATATATATATATATATATATATATATATATATAAATATAGGTAACTATACTCGTGTCGAAAAACCTTCGAACTCTTGATTTAACAACAGCCAAATCAATCACGAAGGACTATATATATATATATATATATATATATATATATATATATATATATATATATATATATATATATATATATATATATATTCTGAGCATTTCAGTGTTGAAATGTGACCGGATATGAGTTTTGAGGTCAGGGTATTTCTTCTGTTTTAGTTTTGACAGGATGATAATATCAGGATTTTTACCTTTCTTCACATTTCAACGCAGAATCTAGGCTGTTTGTTTTTCTTCACATTTCACCGTACAATCGAGGTTGCTTGGCTTTCTTCATATTTCAACGTATAATCTAGGCAGTTTGTTATTTTTTATATTTCACCGTACAATCTAGGTTGCTTCGCTTTCTTCACATTTCAAAATATAATCTAGGCTGTTTCCTTTATTAATTTGGTTTCCATTTTCCCGTAAATACTTGTGTTTTCTATCTATCTATCTATCTATCTATCTATCTATCTATCTATCTATCTATCTATCTATCTATCTATCTCTGCCTGTTCATTATCTATCTATCTATCTATCTATCTATCTATCTATCTATCTATCTATCTATCTATCTCTGCTTATTTATTATCTATCTATCTATCTATCTATCTATCTATCTATCTATCTATCTATATATATAGCTATCATTAGAATCGTTATTGTTGACAATTGGAGATAAACTTTGTAATGCCACGACACACACACACAGTATGTATATATATATATATATATATATATGTATGTATATATATATATATATATATATATTGATTCCGTGAGCATTTCAGTGTTGAAATGTGACCCGATATGAGTTTTTGAGGTCAGGGTATTTCTTCTGTTTTGGTTTTGACAGGATGATAATATCAGGATTTTTACCTTTCTTCACATTTCAACGTATAATCTAGGTTGCTTAGTTTTCTTCACATTTCACCGCACAATCGAGGTTGCTTGGCTTTCGTCATATTTCAACGTATAATCTTGGCATGTTTTTTTATTTTTCATATTTCACCGTACAATCTAGGTTGCTTGGCTTTCTTCACATTCCAAAATATAATCTAGGCTGTTTCCTTTATTAATTTGGTTTCCAATTTCCCGTAAATACTGGTGTTTTCTTTCTATCTATCTATCTATCTATCTATCTATCTATCTATCTATCTATCTATCTATCTATCTATCTATCTATCTATCCCTGTTCATTATCTATCTATCTATCTATCTATCTATCTATCTATCTATCTATCTATCTATCTATCTCTGCCTGTTCATTATCTATCTATCTATCTATCTATCTATCTATCTATCTATCTATCTATCTCTGCCTGTTCACTATCTATCTATCTATCTATCTATCTATCTATCTATCTATCTATCTATCTATCTATCTATCTATCTCTGCCTGTCGATCTGGGTAACATTCGGTGTTACCCGGATCCTTCAGATTGTCCCACGGGACAATAACCTTGTGGATTAAAACGTTTGTTCGTGTATTTGGTGATATAGTATTTGAGAATTCGATCGTCGGGCCGTGTATTCTCAGTGGAAACAAAGCGAACGGTAATTAATCTCTATTAAAAAGAACAAGACGAGATATTCCGAGTAATAAAGAGGAAACAGAATGAGAAAAATATATCTCCATGAATTGAATAATGTTTTCATTCCGAAATCCCCTGAACTGCGATAAAAACTACTAAGCACAAGAAATGTAAATAATGATAATTTCTCATGCCAGACATTTAGACAGTTAAAATATTTTAATGTTTCGCATTCAACATGGCTGTTTATTTCACAAGTTATAATCATTGAATCATGGAAAATATTTACAGTTGGGGTTAGAAATAAAAATAGACACACACGTACATACACACACTGAGGAAGATTCATTCACAATTAAAAAAATATATATTTTACAAGCATTTTTACACCATGATACTCTACGTGCTGTAAATGAGAATTAATTTTCCTTTTTGAGATATTCTTGAATCATTTCAAACGTGCCAAATGTCTGAACCTATCATAGAATTGCATCGATTATTTTTGCTAGAATTTTCCTCGTGGCTGGAGATGGAGTCGAAAATTCTTGCCCAAAGATTTATTTTTAATGCAGTAAAATGCTGGTTGAAAATTCCCGTGTTTGTTGCGTTCACAAATATTCCAGGGAAATGTATGAATCCACTTCGTCTTTTCTCAGCTATAGATTAAATATAAGATGGGACTGGAATCTCCAGCCATGGCTGGAAACCAGTCTAGGAGGAGGAAAACTCTGAATTCAAAACTGGCTGGGCTGAACACGTCACTCCGTAAAAACCTACTTACTGTAGAGATCATAGCAGCAGCACGTATAATAGTGATGCTGTCGTCCTGTTCTCCACAAGGGGGTCTCATAACACTAAGGAGGGTGAGAAAAACAAGTGCAATCAGGAGGTGTGAATCTTAGCAGTTTTTTCTCCATTTGCTAAACCCCCTCCACGTTTTGTCGTCCATTCATAGAAGCTCGTTAGATAAGTGGCTAGCTGTCTTCCCCTCTCTTTCTTGCTGTCCATATGCCCCGTGAGTGTTAAGTTTTACAAGCCGTCCTTTTTCTTTATGTGACCAAGGAATTTCAGAATATTCGATAAGTTGGTTTAATATCTGGTATTTTATTGCTGATGAATACAGTTGAAATGAAATGTCTTCCATAAAAAAACATGTTGGAGTTGTCCAAAAGAAATACGGAATATCCGGTTCAAATTTAAATCCAGATGATTTCTCATTTACTTATACATACACCCTTGTGCAAATTAATTGAAACAAAATGAATAATTTCGTTAATATTTACTATTTTTTCGTATTTTTTCAGTGAATCATTACCCAGTGCACATGTTAGTACTTCGTATGTCCATTACACGAAGTCGTTCCTTTCAGATTAACCACAGGTTCTCGACTGGATTTAAATCAGGAGAGTTTCCGGGCCAGTCTATACTACTTTGATTTGCTCAATGGTAAGGCTTGCCAGTATGTTCGTGAAGCGTTACAATTTCCGTATGCTTCCTTGGAGTAACGTCAATCACAGTAGTACAACTAATGGCCGTAGGACAACTAATCGACAGTCGAGAGAATAGTGTCTAGGCGTGATGAAAATCTGATGCAATCACGGATGACGCAATATTTTTCAAGGCCAAACAAATTTCATCATAAACCCCGAAAATAGTTTCATAGTACTGTACACCACTGCAAATGACCTACTATGAGGAAAAAATCGAAATCGATACTCACTGTCACACCAGTGGGTCTAAAACTAAATCAGGGGTGCAAGAGGACGATGTCCAGCAGGTTTTACCTTCTCACCAATGGCCTTTACCCACAGAAACGTGACAATCCGCCTCTTCCAGCTGCTATTCACATTAGATATTCACAAAGTTTATCTCATATTGGTACATAGTCATAGCCAGGGGGTACTTAGTGAGGATGTTTCCCAAGCGCAAGATACCCGTTGCAATAGGTTGAAAATGCTTGTTTTACGCCACAGTCCCACGACAGGAATTCACTAAGCATAAATTAGTATCACATTGGTTTCCTAGCCAACACTTTTTCGCAAATGATTAGAATGAGAAAACTTGAATCGAATTGTGCTCTTCCGTTTTTGTTTTCAGGACTAAGTTTTGACATTAATTTTGCTGAGAAAGCAGGCATTGCTGCAATCGATATTAAAAAAATAGATCGCATTTTGTGTGGCACCTGGAGTAAAACGAAGTAGCTTTTTTTCCTCTCACAAGTAAAGAATAAAGAAATTCTAAATGAAGAAAAAAGTATAAAGAATGATCTTTTATGTCTTTGAAAAGAAGATAATATAAAAAATACAAGGAAACTTAAGAAAACTAAGGAGACAGGAAAAAAAGAACAATAAAAAAGACTGTATCCTGCAGACAGTCAATCACATATACATCATAGCTGAATAAAAAATCAAAATCAAACTAAATAACTGAAAAAAAATGAAATAAATGTTTCCAATTCGCTCTAAAAGGATAAATATTACAGTTCTTTTTACTCAGTCAGTAAATATTTTAATCATTACTGACCACTGAATATACGACATTACTTTTACTAAAACAAATATTTTTTGCCCCAAATTACTAAAATTATGTGTTTTATGATCAACCTGTCTTTTTTCTTATCAGGAATATGGATGTTTCTTTTACTGTTGCAAATGGGTAAAGCAAACCTTTCCTAGCGTAAAGGAGTATAAGTAAAGTCAGTAGGCAGTGTTAAGAAAAACTGAAATAATGCCAATGAGGGCTCGGAGACAGTTGGCACTAAAATAAAACTATAATTATTGCTTCGTTTTCTCTTTTACCAACTGAATTTGTAGGGTCACTACGTAATGCCAGAATTACACTACGAGTTGCGTCGATGAGAGATTTGACGGAATTTTTATAAACTCTACCAATGATATGACTGGTAAAAATCCGCACTATATTCGTCCGCGCATGCTTTTGAAATAACGTCTTTCATATCAGGCTCAAAGGCAGTCAGCACTAAAAGCAACTGTTGCTGATGATTACCTTAAAGTGAGTTAGTAAAATTTCTCTACTAGAAAACGAAATCCATGTATATGCTTTTCGTCTCTTCTTTGCCTATTTAAGCATGAATCTGAATAGAATTCTCAGCGAATTTCTTTAATATTTCCTGATTCAAGTATACACATTCGGCATTGTCATGATATCAAAATCAAACAATTAATGAGGTGGAAATTCCTAGAAGTGTTTAAAAATAAATCAAACAATTAATGAGGTGGAAATTCCTGGTAAGTGTTTTGACAAAAATCAAGCAATTAAGGTGGAAATACCTGGTAAGTGTTTTGACAAAAATCAAGCATTTAAGGTGGAAATACCTGGTAAGTGCTTTGACAAAAATCAAGCATTTAAGGTGGAAATACCTGGTAAGTGCTTTGACAAAAATCAAGCATTTAAGGTGGAAATACCTGGTAAGTGCTTTGACAAAAATCAAGCAATTAAGGTGGAAATACCTGGTAAGCGTTTTGACAAAAATCAAGCAATTAAGGTGGAAATACCTGGTAAGTGTTTTGACAAAAATCAAGCATTTAAGGTGGAAATACCTGGTAAGTGCTTTGACAAAAATCAAGCAATTAAGGTGGAAATACCTGGTAAGTGTTTTGACAAAAATCAAGCAATTAAGGTGGAAATACCTGGTAAGTGTTTTGAAAAAAATCAAGCAATTATGGTGGAAATACCTGGTAAGTGTTTTGACAAAAATCAAGCAATTAAGGTGGAAATACCTGGTAAGTGTTTTGACAAAAATCAAGCAATTAAGCTGTAAATTCCTGGTAAGTGTTTTGACAAAAATCAAGCGATTAAGGAGGTGGAAATTCCTGGTAAGTGTTTTGACAAAAATCAAGCAATTAAGCTGTAAATTCCTGGTAAGTGTTTTGACAAAAATCAAGCAATTAAGGTGGAAGTACCTGGTAAGTGTTTTGACAAAAATCAAGCAATTAAGGTGGAAATACCTGGTAAGTGTTTTGACAAAAAAATCAAGCAATTAAGGAGTTGCAAATATCTGGTTCCACTTGTTTGAAACATTTTTCTCGTTCGATAATTTTAGATGTCGAAATTCAGTCTTCTAATATCCTGTTTACAGTGATTTTTTCTTGCTTCATTCTTATCGAATTATTTTATAGGTATGTACTAAAAAGATTATTTCAAATACACATGTAAAACCCGTCTCTCACCAGACTATATTATTATTATTATTATTATTATTATTACGCTATATCCTTCATTATTTACTATGCATGATGCATGATTGTACGATCATGTCTCGTTTTCAATTCATTATTTACGTGACAGAAGAATTTTCGCAGTAGGTTACCGTTACTTTCTGCGGTAAACTGGTTTCGCTTGTTATTTAACACATAGCTTTAAGAGAATGGTATTTGTGCACAAGTGAATGTAGCGAATGGAGCTGTTATCCATTATACCACATCGCACATCCAAGCTTACCGCACATAGTAATATAAAGCGGTCTGAAGTGATGAGATGTTAGGTTTTATTCTGATTTGCTCAATGTAAAACTTTATTTCCCCTGAGTCTTAGCAGTTAACTCATGCGCCCTTCAGGGGTCACTTCTCGGGCCAAGCCTTTTTTTGATCTGCCTAAGAATAAACTCGGATCATTTGTAAACAACTATATATGGGTGCACCTCTACAAATATCGATGGCGACTGATCGCTCTTCCGATCTTTGCGCAAACAAACCCAATGCTCTAAAAACTGGCTGGTTATATTCAGTGCACGGTGGAGTGATGGATAGCGGCTCGTATTGTAGACTCGGAGAGCCGAGTTCAAATTCCAGTGCTAATATCCTTGGGAAAGGTATGAATCCTCTTCTTCTTCCCCCACCTATGGGTAAATAGCAGGACAGGTCGGGTTCTAGAGCCTTGAATGGCAACTGGTCTACAGAGAAAGAAATGACAACCTACTGCAAGAAAAAACGTAGCGAATACTACTGAAATGCCTTGTCAGTCATATATCGAAAGATACATGATCGCCTACGCACGTATCACGCATGGCATTAAATAAATAAAACATTCGATGTATCGAAGACCAAGCTAATTACATTACATCATCACCAATGTGACCCCAAACTACCACCAATCTGGATGAACGGGTGTCCTTTCGTGGAAGCACCGTGTCTTGAAAGAATTTGGGTCTCAAACTCACACCCGACCTCAAGTGGAACTCGTACATACGATCCATTGCTAAAGATACAAGTAAACTGTTCGGATCTCTCTGTTCCTCTATTAAGTATTTCACTCCTACTGTTATCCTCTACCTTTACAAGAGAGAGATCAAGCCAAAAATGGTGTACCGTTGCCATATTTGGACAGTAGCAGTCCAGACCTTACTCTCCAACCTTGATAGGGTTCAAAAGCGTCTCGGAGCCCTTGTGGGTGACGAATTATTCTCCACCCTTTCAAAGTGTTTCCCACCGGCGACATGTGGCAAGTCTCTCACTTCTCCACCGCTATTTCCATGGAAAGTGTTCGGACGAACTACATTCCCGCCAAGTCAAACGTTCACGGCAAGAACACGCCATGCCACTTACATAATAGAAAACCACCTACATTCCCTTCGTCTTCCATCATAGAGAAATAAGTTCCCCTCGAGCACCTTCTTCTTTCGAACAAACTGCCTCGTGGAAGAGACTCCCAAGAGGATGTTTTCCCGATCACAACAATCTTAACCTGTTCAAGGGTACGGTTAAACGTTATCATCCAATCTTATGTACCCAAATAGTCTCCTAACGTAATCCTTTTCTCCGAGTAGTCCCTGGGCTTTGTAAAGGGTGAATCTTACTGTTTAAAAAAAAAAGAAAGAAAAAAATTGGCGTTACAGACCGCAATGCCTCAGTCATAACTGGAACAATAGTGTCCGGAAGAGAATCCCATATTCTGGCAACTTCTATCAAGTTGACGTATTTCTGTACCTTTCTGTCCTTGATATTATTGTCTTGTTTAATCTGAGGCCCAAGATGTGGAACATGTAATGGCGACGATGGAATCTAGCAACGTAGAGACATTTCACTTTATGGATATTGTTTGCGGTATGTTGACTGGTTCATCATTCTTACCTTTTTTGTAGATTACCTGTTGAGCAATCATTCAAGACACGACATTTAATAGTATCATAAAATAATTATTTTTTGAAATGATAAAGATTTATCTGTAATTTGATTTACTTAAAAAAGTCAAATGTGGAAGTAATTAACATCAGAGTCGTCGTGTATTTGTTATTTCAATGTTGCCTCAGTATTTCGATATTATGCTAGATCCTTTTAGCAACGATATATGGATTCAATTGTAAAGATAACAATTAACGTACACGTGAAATTCATACACCGAGACTGAGATTGTTGTTTTTGCATTGTTTCCAGTCGTCGCTGTTTAATCCCAGTTGAACGTAATAAAGTCGAATGATGCTATTCAAGTCAATAAAGATCTCGTAATTGGAAGATTGGCGCAACAAATTTTTATCACCGGCGTACATATACACGTCCTTGTTTCATACAAAACCTAGGAAACACACGTGAGATTATTGCGGCAGAATAGGTAGGAAAAACATTATAAGTGAATTGTCAAGTATCACGAAAAATATAGCCGAAGTCAGTGATGTTTAACAAATATTCAGTTTTCGAGTAAAAACCGAACTTCTGTAAATACAGAGAAGAAAGCATCTGTTGTATAAAAATGCGCTTGAAGCGTCTCAGATATATTATGGAATTTTCGTATGTTTGTGCGCTTGTTTTTATAGAAGGCCCTAAACTGAACTTATTTACGCCGTCTCATTCACAAGATCAATGTTCTTTTCACTTACGTAGGAGTTATGGGAGTAAAAAGGGAAAAGATGCCTATAGCAAAATAGAGGTAGAAAAATGGAGAGTTTATTTCAAAGACCGCGCACGCACGCACGCACGCACACACACACACACACACACACACACACACACACACACACACACACACACACACACACACAGTGTGAGTGGGGTTGCCCCGTTTTTCCTGATAGTATGTGTAGCATTGGAATGTCTTGTTTTCTTCTTTGTTTACACATACAAATATATACATACGCACACACACACACACACACACACACGCACACATACATATGCACTTACAGGGTGCGATGGATAAATTGTCGACTAAATTACATAAAAATGAAAATAACACTGACATCTCATTTTAACAGATATATTTACCAAAATTACACAAAATATCTTAAAATACTGAAGTGTAAATTTATTCAATAAAATCCCTATTGGCTTCAACCACGACCTGTAGACGACTTCGGAATCTCCTGCGACTCTTCTGGACGATCTCTTTGTTTAAGTTGGAGAATGCTGCCACTATCCTTGCCTTCAGTATCATCTTTAGTGTTACAAGGAGTTTTGTTGGCCTCTCCCTCAACTGCGCCCCACATATAATAATCAAGGGGGGTGCTGTCTGGGGAGTTAGGTGGTCAGAGGTAAGGGGTCGTGTGGTCGCAGAAATTCTATGACAGCCATAACTGCTGGTGTGGCATGGTGCAGAATTCTGTTGTCAGACATAGGGTCTTTCAACAGTCATGTTCTTGATTCAGGGCAATACTATCCCCTCAAGGCACTTGATGAAGGCCTTCATGTCGAGCCCAAGGCCATCACCAAAATGAGTGAGTTTTGCGAGACGTCGTACCTCCGTAATCATCATTAGACTCTTTCCGAATCCTCTGCATTGTCCTCAAATTGACACCCGATATATATTTTTTGTATACTTGTACATATATATATATATATATATATATATATATATATATATATATATATATATATACACATATACATATCCACTCATGTCTATTTGTATATACAGAAGGTGCGATAGGTAAATTGTCGACATTATATATTTTTTAATTTTGCGCATGCACGTGGTTTATTTTTTATTGTATCGACTGTTCAGTATAGTAGGGTCAGTTGGGCACCGTCTGTGAGAAAAAGAGCACCATGACAAAATTCATTCCAACAGAAATTTGAAAATTGCACTACTTGGCATTTGCGCCGGAAATGCTAATTAGAACATTTCCAAGTGTTTGGGTGTCAATCAACGGCCTTCTGGATTTAATCATTTCCCAACTAGGTATTTATTCAGATGACACAACAATTTATTCTTGTCTCAATAGTAAATACGACAGGTCTTTCAAAGTATAACATGAAAATGAATCTCAGTATTAACCGGTAAAAAGTGACATTGTTTCTGTCGCCATCTCTCGCCTTCTCTCACATGCGCAATATTTTCGATAATACAGACCAACTGTTCTTTTTCTACAGCAACGATTTGTGAACCCCATCAATTTATTCAGGTTTTAAAATAAGTTTCATTTTGCTATTTGATAAAAGGAGAGTTGCCTTATTGTCATAAATGTTGTATTCCAATTTTATTCAAATCAGAATAAAGAAAACATTATAAAAACGTTTCGCGGCATTTTTGTTTGCAAATCTTTTATAGACATGTAATATTTACCTTAAAGAAGATGATTGTTTCACAGAACACATCCAACCAATCCTTAATCGAAAACTGAAATACCTGCAGAATTTCTAGATGAATTTTGACACATTACTAACACGACACCAATGAGGATACGAAGACCCTAGCACTTAGCCAAAGTTATTTTACTTCATCAATTTCAGAACGTTAAAAAATAATTAGAAAATTACGGAAACTTGACAAGTAGTTGCTAATGGAAGCGAACTGAAAATCAAACCCATTGCGGCTTCAAATGATGTTGCGCAACTATCGGGTTGTTCGGAAACGAATACAGATATATAAACATTAACTTAAAAACGACATATCTCAGTCAGTTCAGGATAACCTTGATTGATCGAAATAAAAGTCATTAGAATGTAAGCATATCTGATACACTTTTTGTTCCGATAAAAAAGAATGCATGGTCATCAGTGAAAGTATGATCCCGAAATGCGATTTGCAGGCCGAGAACACTAGTATCAAGCAGACGCGGAAGTTTAAATATCTAGGAAGAGTCATGAAAAGGTCAGTCACAGGATCTGTAGACGTACTGGGATGACCAAGGACGCATTCCAAAAGCTGGGCAGAGTATTGCGATTTCGGAAAACCACTTACTAATTATTATTTCATAAACTATTTCATTAATTATTGAAGCTGTTTCTTATATAATAAACATCATCTATACAAGCAAAGGATCACAACCGTAGTGTACCTTGTGAGGATCGAACGCTGTAGAAAATCTAATTTGACAGCGACCATTGGTTGTGTATCATTGTACTACAGTAACGGTTTATAGTCCTAAAGCTAATAATAATAAAATATCTACTAAGTGAGAACAGAATCTGCTACATTTGCTTGCAACAAGAAAAACGACAACAGAAAAGAGAGTAAAGAACACAAAATGAGGGGAAAATGGGAAAGAAAATCTAAACGGAATATTTAATGGACAAATACAAGATTGCTTGTACGAAAACTGATCGAAAAGGCCAAGAAATGGAAACTTTAAGAGAGAATTCCTATCCGTCATCTTGATCACATTGATAAAACGCATCAGAAAAAAAGTCCATAAATAACTGTTGATGTCACTTCTGCTGAGAAAGTGTCGAAGCGTTAAATCACATAATCGGTGAATTAGCAGGATCAAGCTGCCTGCAAATGGATACAAAAATCATTTCGATAGGGTGGCAACAGTTATAAACTGGGAACTGTATAAACGATTTCGGTTTGACCTTGTAGTTGAATATTTATCAGCAGTGATCAGAGACTGTGCTGGAAAATAATCAGAAAGTACTTTGGAATTTCGAAATTAGAACAGACAGACATCCAAAGCAAGAATTCCAGATCGAATAATAATGTAAAATTTTGAGGTAGGCTTAAGTTTGTACAGACCACGGCGTTACTGGAGTCTGAGGGGATACTGAGAAAGGTGCTGACAATTTTGGGAAATTTGCCTTCACTCAGTCTTCAGCAATAATCACCCAATATTTGGTTTGAAGATGCAGATGTACTACTACTACTACTACTACTACTAGTAATGCTAATAATAATAATAATAATAATAATGATAATAATGGACTAAATATAGAAACGATGGCAAGATAAACCTCTTCATGGTAAATATATGCAATTTTTACGGAAAAGAAACTGCAAGAAATTGCTATAGACACCACGGATACCAGGTTACATACTTTGACCCTGTAACAATTTTAAGGGAATTTACAATACCTGCTGGAGGGTCAATCGAATTTAATCACCCAGACATCGTGATCAAAGATCAAAAAAGAGAATATGCCTTTTTATTGATATGTCAGTCCCTGCAGACGGTAAAGACTTGAGCATCTTCTAAGAACAATTAAAATACAAGGATCTCGAAATGGATATCTAAAAAAAGTGGCACATGAAGACATCAATAATTCCAGTTGTAGTTGGTGCCCTCGGTTTGATTGGAAAAGGTTCCGATTTACTGACTGAATGGATCCATGGTAGCCAATGCGTTAAAGAAATACAAAATATTGTATTCACAAGTACAGCTCACACTTTAGGAAGGGCTTTATCTATGTAAATGAGTGTGATCATAGTTTTTTTCTTTTTGCAAAAATACTCGGTGGAAAATGTCATGAAGCCAATTTTTACCTTAGATTTCTGGTTGGGATCCGGAAGAAAAGGAGTATATAACAGAAATGAAAGGAAATAAAACAAGAATAATAATAATAATAATAATAATAATGAGAAGTCGAGGACCTCGACCCAACATAATTGTGCAAAATCATGTAGAAAACACCTGTCTTCTGATAGTTGCTGTAACCCCAGCCGACAAAAGTTCATCTTTAAAAATGTTTGAGAAACTAAATACATACAAATCTCGTCGAGATAGAAATTAGTATGTGGCATGTCAAAACGACAATATGACCTGTTGTTATATTAGGTCTTTGGGGAAGGATATCAAAAGGAACAAGCAAATACGTGGCTCAAATTCCTAACAGCTTTAAAATATATGAATTGCAAAAAACAAAATCATAGGTACTTCTTCTATTTTGTGGGAATTTCTTTCCATGCAGTGACAACAATTGAATAGTTTTCTCGCTGATTGCATGGCACTTTATCCGTTTGCATCTGATACAAAATGTAATACTGGAGAAAATATCTTACCCCCGGGACGATAATGGATTCAGATGTGTCGCGCATGTAGACTATTTCCCAAAAGAAAATGGCGGCTTTCAGAGTCGTGTATTTAGGAAAGATGAATCTGGAAGTCGGATGGACCCTAGAGAGAATTTATTTTAATATATGCAAATTTGAACTGTCAATCTATAAAAATGTGCTTAAAGAAGCGACAGAAGTGCGACTTCAGTAGCGAACAGGAAACAGGTGTTGTGGGATCGTTTGCCTTAAGCTTCTCTGTCTGTATTTCTGAGATGAGGTATTCAAATTTAAAGTTTAAATTGTGCGGGCTATTACCATATTCACGACGTTTCGTCTTTTGTACGTTCGGAGCGGACAACCGCCGAAACGTTGTGAAAATGGAAATAAAGATGAGGACAACAGTCTAATCAATGTAAGTAATTACGCTACTCTTTGGTTGAAGGAAACGAATTAAGGAACTTTATTACAAGTCAGAAGACTACTGACAACAACAAACAAAATTAACTTCTTGTCTCCTGAAGTCTCTGGTTGAGAGGGAAAACTCGTACGACACAAAACGGAAATAAGAATAATAACAGACGTAGAATTATGGCCTCTGTCCGAATTTCTACCATGAGGAATTATCCTTATTTACGCTATATATTTTTTGTTGTTATCAAAACGTTGTACTCTTCGGCCTTCCTCAGGTCCATATCGACCCGGGTAACCAACAGAGAATTCCTAACTGAACCTTTTATTTAATCTACGGGTGTAAACTGTTCTGCTTACACCGGCCATGTCCTTATTTTTAGTAACTACTCAGTTATTGATCGCCGTGTTTCCACCGAGTCCATGCACACAGTGTTGATTCCTGCAATCCCAGTTGAAATTTGAACTCGGATCGCTCATGCAGTTTGCCTTACTCGTATCTTTCACAGCAGCCGCACACTGTCTGGATATTATTACAAAGAAGATGAAAATGAAGAAAAGAGAAAGAGAACAAATAAATGAGATAATAGACAAATAATAATAAAAAAAAGAACATTTTATTTTTACCGGAATTTTGTGCTTTTTCAGTTGTTACTCACGATGAACACAGGTGTTTTAATTCCGACACAATGTATTGCAGAGGACACTTGGACGTTTTGCGGACGCCGAGAAGCGAAAATGAGAAAAAGCAGGTGCTTCCAAACAGCAAATATAAATTTGGTGGAAAATGATAAAGCTTATTTTATTGAAATCAACTTGTAATCTTCTCATATCGAATTCATTAGCATAAAGACCATTTTATTGACCAACACGTCTCTTCTACTCCAATAGCTTCATGTCTCGCACATCTCGCCTGTGGAACTCCCTTCCTTATTCCTGTTTCCCTGACAAATACAATCTACAACTATTTAAGTGTAACGTCAATCGACATCTCCAGTTGCCCTGATCTATCCACTTCCCTTCTCCACATCCTTTCCTCTTTCATTCCTATCTGCTCTCGCTCCAAATCTTCTGTAACCCCCTTGCCTTGATCGATCCACTAGCTTTCTCCACATCCTCTCCTTTACCACTCCTATCTGCTCTTCCTCCAAACCTTCTGTAACCCCTTGCGTGCTAGTGGCTTCCAGCCTTGCTTGGGGTGATAAGCTTAAAAAACAAAACAAAAAAATACAAATGAAGAAATAATCTGATATGACTCTCCACAGCTTCCATTTCCTGTAAATCGTACACTGACATAATTGTTCGTGATAAAGACTTTTCAATTCAGCATTTTACTTCTAATAGACTGATTGCCAAGTCCAGAGAGGCAAATCTGTTATTTAGCCTAGAACTGGTGAAGTTAAGAGGATGGAAATTTTTTCAAGAGCCGAATGCAAAAGAAATACAGATTGTTTCGGACGGAATTTGAACTCGACCCGCTAAATCTATTTTGCGCTGTTGTCCGTTATCCTACATCTATATTTCAAATATGGTGGAATCGTTACCAATTTCCCAAATACTGATGGTCAGGGGTTAGGCGCTTAGTATAATTCTAATCTTCTACTATAATTTTCATTTTCTATATTCACTAATTCATTTCCATCTAACAGGGGGACAAAAAGGGAAATGTCTTGTGGGAAGAATGTGCTGCGTCAGTTTTCCCAATGGGAAAACGTGAGAAATGAAAAACTGTCTTTCTAATTCACGACATATTCCCCAATCACATGTATGAGGTACTCTCCAATCAAATGTGTGAGGTAATCGCCAATCAGGTGTGAGGTACTCTCCAATCAAATGTGTGAGGTAATCTCCAATCAGGTGTGAGGTACTCCCTAATCAAATGTGTGAGGTAATCTCCAATCAGGTGTGAGGTACGCCCCAATGAAATGTGTGAAGTGCTCCCCAATCAAACGTATGAGGTATTCATTAATGAAAAGCATGGTGTACTCCCCAGTCACGTGTGTGATGAATAAAATGTAAGTTATTTGACCAGAATCGAGCTTTAATCAACATATGACATTAAAAGTCGGAATGATTTTCCATCTTTTTATTCCAAGTTGTCTGCCCTTGCCGTAATAAAATGTCGGCTATAAAAGTTGAAGTACAAATACAATTTCAAAATCCGTCTCTGTTTATCAGCGAAGTAAAATAATCGGCAAGTTAAAACAAAAATATGACATTTAAAATATAAAATTCTATTTCTATTTAATTTTTTCTCATTATTAACTTGAGCAGATGTCTTAGGGATGCTAACAGCTACAATGATTTCAGCATTGACAAGATTACAGACATAATAAATGAAATATGCAACAGTGGTGATATACCGGAAAACATCAGTAGATTTATTTTTATAGAAGTGTTTAAGAAACCAGGTGCAAACGAATGTCAACTCCATCGGACAATCATCCTAATGAGTTATATAGTAACATTTACCATCTGAATTTTTATGAATAGATTACGGAGCAGAATTAGACCGAAAACAGGATAAGAACAGTGCAGCATCTTTAAAGACAGGAATTTCGATATTTATTCAGTATAATATAAAAAAGAACAATACAAATCTAAAAGAGTATATATCTATATTTTATAGATTATGTAAAAGCATTTCATATAGTAGGTTACAAAGAAGTGTTACTTTGGATTTTAAAAATATTGTTTAGAATGTCTTTAATTTTCATTGGAAGGGACTAAGTACCGTCATGGTTTTTTATAAATTTACATTTTTCGACATCACCCCCACTGAACTTCCGCCCATTTTTTCGCGCAGTACGAATGATTAGTGTAAAAAAAAAATGAATATATTCTTATTTTTAAATTCAAGTTTCTGACGACCTTACCATAAGAGTTCAATCTATAGGAATAGGTAATTTGTGTCTTCATTCGAGTGACGTGAAAAGTATGAAAGGTGAAGCTTCAATGCATACTGCAGGTATAATGCATGCAACTCAATTTCCTGCTAGAATTATGAATCTTACGAGATTTCCGAATCAGTCCTGTTCAACCGCAAGACTGAAACTTAGCATCGTGAACGAGTGACAAACTCGGCAGGTCAGGGTACCGAAGTGTGACTATTCAACGCATCACTCACAAATATAAATAACAAACGGATACACCACATCCTGAAAACATCGGAAATTCAACCATAATTAGCTACATTACTTTATACTAACGATATACAATAATTTTGGATAGCAAAACGGCGTCTCTATGTGGATGTATTATCCAATCAAAAATGTAATAAAATTAACCGCTTTTTTAAAAAGAAACATTCTCCATTTATTAACGGAGCAGCCAGCGCTACTGTCGTTCAGAATTTATATATATATATATATATATATATATATATATATATATATATATATATATATATATATATATATATATATATATATATATCTTCCTATTAAAATAATTTTTCAGGAAAATACGTTTCTCATGCCCACTGTTACCGTTCATTCCAATATTGATGGGAAATTCTTTCAGAACCATTTTTTCTAACGTGTGTGGAAAGTCAAAATCTTGTGTATATCATTATTTTATCTTCGAATCATATTTGCAATCCATTTTAGTTGTTGCTACTGTTGGAAATTCTCAAATGACGTAGTTTTTGTTATTTCGTACAGTTCTTTGTTTCTGATTCTGTAGCGAAAGTGCACGATGTTCGAAGCAGGTCCTCGCTAACAACGTATAGGGTGTGATTAAACCATAGGAGATTCCCAGCGATAAAATTGAGGCAATGATAAAAGGCTTGCATTACGCGCACACACACACACACACACACACATATATATATATATGTATGTGTGTGTCTGTTACACGAGTAAAAAATATATAAATATTTATTAGTCAGTCTGACTATATGTAAGCTTGAATAATGTTTAATGAAATGCGTCACCAGCTTATATGTACATACATACATACATACATACATACATACATAAATAAAAGCACACAGACACACATAAACACATACACACACATATATTTATACATATATACACATATATATGCTTGCGTGTGTGTCTGAATGGGGATTTTTCATCTCTGTGCGGGTTTATTTTGTTGAAAAAATATATAAACTTACGTTTTGCCTGTACGTGAAAAATGTCCGCTCATAGAAAATAAAGATTACAAACAGAAGGCGTCTGCGAGCGCGCGCGCGCGCGAGAGAGAGAGAGAGAGAGAGGGAGAGAGAGAGATACAGACAGACAGAAAAAGGGAGTGGTAGATAAAGTATGAGAGAGTGAGAACAAAATCTCGCCTTGAGAGACATTTTTTCAGTGTCCTATAAAATACTTCGTTTGGATTCTTTTCTTTTTCTTTTTGTTCTGTAGAAGTTAAAAAAGCACACACACACACACACACACACACACACACACACACACACACACACACACACACAAAAAAAAAAAAAATCGTGAAAACGTATAAAGCGCTCCCATAAGATTAAACATTTTTTTTTTACAAAATACGAAAGACGACATTCGGCCGCCAGGTACCGCCTGATAGATACCATCAGTTGAAACCAATATATCACTGAAGAAAGAGATAATCCAAATTCTTTCTTTCTTTTTTTTTTTTCTTTCTTTCTTTCTTTCTTTCTTTCTTTCTTTCTTTCTTTCTCAACATTGTCATTCTATGCCAGTATTTCCTTCTTTCTGTATTTTGCTCTATTTCTCCGTTTCTTTCTTTTTTCCTTCTGTCTTCCTTTCATCATTTTTTCTTTCTTTCTTTGGTGGTATTTCATTCTAAGTTTTTTCCAAAGTAAGTATTACATTCTTTCTTTCTTTCTTTCTTTCTTTCTTTCTTTCTTTCTTTCTTTCTTTCTTTCTTTCTTTCTTTCTTTGGTAGTATTCCATTTTTTAGTTTTTCCAATGTAAGTATTACATTCTTTCTTTATTTTTAAGATCTTTTCCCTCTCTTTCTTTCCCTCTCTTTATTGCCCCTCTCTTTCTTTCCCCTCTCTTTCTTTCACCTCTCTTTCTTTTCTCGCAAATCGAGAGAGTTCTGTGTATTTGTTTTGGTCTTGTGTACTCCTGATAGGTTAACGTAAATCGTCTTTTCTTTGAATTCCCCTAGACACTGCGCCATTGATTAGCTGCTTCCAGTTAGGACCTTTGCTGCACACCATACACCTTATAATCATTCTTGAATTGTTTTCAATTTCTTCTTATTGTGCTTTTAGGAAGTTATCATTTCCTAGTTTTCTACCTTATTTTATCTTCCTTCGAAATCGTCTGCAAAATGTGATTCTTATTGTTCGAGCGTAAACATTTCTCTTCTCAGGTTTTTATTTGCAAATCACACTGCTTTCAATATTTAATCTGCCAAACTTTAACTAGCATAGTATTGCTCATGTGATTCTATGTTAGGTTAATTTAGAAAAGATAATTGGAAGATTGTGTTGCGTCAGCATTTTTAGTTGGGAGGTTATTAAATTAAAGTCTTCGTATATTTATTATCTGATTATTGTTTCCAGAAGAAAATACATAATCAGTTCAGTTACTGTTGTGGTGGGATCCACCTAATCTGCATAGGTGACTACCAACTATATACATAATGGTTGATACCGGAAGACGAGGAAGAAGGAATCACGAGATCCAACTAGAGACTCTGATCGACTGCGACTAGTCAACACATTCTCCAGGAACGTCTTCCCAGAAATATACAGAAATACTATATGTACTTATTGTGTACACTTTCTTGTTATAATACATTCTTGTTCTAAGTACATTTTGTGTTGCATTATTATTCCATGCAATAGGCGAGATTGAACATTGAGTCAAGACTCAACAGTTACTAAGCAAACTCTTATTTCATCAACCAAACCGAAATATTCATTTTGTTTTGAATCCTCATCTTTATAAGCCTTTTTTTCTTTTCTTTTCTTTTTCTTTTCTTTTCTTTTCATTTTTTCATTTCTTTTCTCTTCTTCTCTTTTTTCTTCTCTTTTCCTTTCTTTTCTTTTCTTTTTTCTTTTCTTTTTGCTTTTCTTTTCTTTTCATTTTTTCTTTTCACTTCTTTTCTTTTTTCTTTTCTTTTTGCTTTTCTTTTCTTTCTTTCTTTCTTTCTTTTACTTACACACTGTGGCAAATGCGTCCGAGCTAACCATCTGAATTTAACTCTATACTAGACACTTAATTTCCTAACAATAATTTGGCTAATTCATATAGAAATTGTTCAGATGAGGAATGTTTTATTTTAAAGTTTAGTTTAAAGTTAAACTCTACCCCCGCTCAAAAGACCGTAAATGACTGTTAACCGGTGCGATAGGCAAACCTACCTAATCCGCTTGTGGAAAAAAGTAAATAAATATTATTATAGTCTTTACTATTCGGACAATCATGTTCTTGGTTGTTATACTCCGAATTGCAATATTCGTTATTTTTCTATGACTTTTGAAAGACATATGCGTACTAATTTCAATTTTACTGCTTTAGTATTTGCCTTCGTTTGTATCGAGGTTAAGCGCAGGAAAGTTCGGTAATAAATAAAATCTTAGCATCCTACCTGTGGTAACCAAAACCTAAATTCAACTTGTTAAGAATTATTTTGGAGGATAAATGTAGATTAGGAGGAGTTAAGAAAGACATTACCCAGTCTGTGAGTATTTATAAAAAGTATGATGTTTCTACATAACAAATACCACACAATATACATTGTAGTAATCAATAAAAACGATTAAGTTAGCTCTCCGATCTCTTATCAAACATGTTCTCATTTCCAATGTTTTCCCTATCCATTGAGTTCAAAGTTCAAACGCTTAAGATTTGCGGGAAAATATTCGCTAACCTACAAACATGGCCGTGCATAAAACTCAGACTTTTGCGTAAGTTAAATAAATATAACTTTTTAATAAAAAAGAAAACTTTATTGTTTGTTCCAAAGGAAAAGAAATACTTGATTGTTAGTATTTCGTGTGATTTCCATTAACTTGAATAATGGCTTAACGTCCACGGCGGAAGAGTTATGCACAAATCCTTTATGAATTGCCTGGATATACAATTTAATTCTCTAAGGCTGTGCTCCCATAATTCTTCAACATTATGAGGATGTTTTTAGACGATCTCTTCTCTTTATTGTAGCTTCCCTATGCCTTTTCTATAAATACTTTCACCTGAGTATGACGATAAACTATCAGGTCATCCCATAAGTTCTGTCCGAATTTTGAACAAAGAAAACAAGTGACCAAATGTTACATTTAATTACAGATTCAATCAACAATGTATTTTCCCTGATCATCTATGACTTCCTTCCATCTATTAACAAGCTTACTAATTCCATTACTGTAAAATACTTTTGGCTTTGATTCGAAGAACTCACAAATGTCAGTTTTAATCTCTTCCTGTGTTACAAAAGCTGTTTCTTCCAAAGGATTCTGTAAGCTACGAAACAAATGGTAGTCTGAAGGAGCAAGATCGGAAGAATAAGGTGGATGAGGAATTTTCTCCTAACCAAGTTCTTCGATCTTTTGTGACGTGATTCTTGCTGTATGTGGTCGCGCATTGTCCTGATGAAACATCACCCGTTTTCGATTCATTAGAGCAGGTCTTTTTTTCTTCAAAGCTTGGTTCAAACGCTCTAATTGCTGACAGTATATTTGAGCATTAATTCTTGCATTAGATGGTAAGAATTCAAAGTGGATTATTCCTTGGCAATCCCACCAGATTGAAAGAAGAACCTTTTGCTCATTAAGTTCCCTTCTCGGCTGTGGCTGGGGTCCTTCCCCTTTACCAAGCCACTGTCTACGACGCTTAAAATTTCGATAAAAGATCCATTTTTCGACGCCAGTCACAAGTCTATCCAAAAAAGGTGAAACAAGTTGGCGAGAATGGAGAGATGAGCAGATGTCAACTCGGGATTTGAGGTTGTTTTCAGACAATTCATGAGGCACCCATTTTTCAAGTTTAGGAACTTTTCCAAGTTGTTGAAGATGACGATGAACAGTTGTATGGTTTGAACTGAGAACCACTGCCAATTCTTCAACTGATAAAGCAGGATTTTCTTCAAGGGCTACTTCAAGAAGCTTTTCATCAAACTCAACTGGACGTCCGGTTCGATCTTCATCTTCAAGGATGAAATCTCCACCTCTGAATTTTGCAAACCATCTTCTGCAAGTTCTTTCATTCACACATTCCTCTCCATAAACTGAGTGAATGTTTCTAGCCGCTTCGGCTGCTGAGTTTCCTTTCTTGAACTCATAAAGCATTATGTGCCTCAAATGATTCTTGGGTACTTCCATGTTAGCAGGGTTTTAATCAAATAAAATTTAATTTTATTGTTCTCTGAAATAGAATTTGATCAGTTTAAATGCATCTAAACATAAAAATAATGTTCAGCTCCATTAGACATTATAAAATACTCTTTAAATTTCGTTCATTTTAACAAAAAGTTAAAATTCGGACAGAACTTATTGGATGACCTAATACATCCGATCGAGCGATTGGAGGTTTTGAGGAGCCTGGAACCCTTTCTTAATTGCTGTTGTTCCCAAGTCCATCCTGATTTGAAATGATAGCGCCAGTTAGGATCCAACTATAGGAAAATAGTATGTTATCCTTTTTGGTGGTTAGCTAAGAAATTAAAAAAATACATTATGGTAAAAATACCAGCAATATATTTATTAAAAAAATGACCAGGAGTAATACGATTTTATAGTAAAATGACAATTAATACAGCACTAAAGAATAAAAAAATATTTTTATAGTAAAATTACACGCAATACATTTTATTATCTAGAAACTATATATCTAAAACATGCGTTTGACTTGAGAGTATATAATTATATACAAAATATTTGTAGTTAAAACCATAAAATTGCGTACAAAATATTTAGATTTCGGCATTAAATAACCCATAGAGGTGTCGATATGTCGCTAAACAAAAACAACCAACCATAAATACTTTCATGGTAATTGTTCTGATGAACTTTCCTTTATGGTACCTGGACTTTATGAATTTAAGCACAGTACTAAATTGGCGACAACATCCCATCATTTTACAGCTGAAACGGCTAGACACAACCGTAAGTTCTATGCTAACAGTTTCTCCTTTCGACCTTCTGGTTTGTGTAAATCTCTTTCAGCTTCTTGCTTCCCAGTCAACTTTGATCTTCAGAAATTTATGTACAATGTCACTCGTTATCTTCTATCATCTTAATTCTTGTTCTTTTATTGTTCCCTCTTTCTCCCTAATAGCGTTTTTACCTCATATTTCATAACACTATGTAAAATAAACCCTTGCGTCTTAGTGACGTCACTGCTCTGCTTGAGCTGAAAGGATTAAAAACCATTCCATCCACATTTACATGATAATATTTATATCCAAGCTTTGTGCTGGCCAATAATTTAATATTTTTACATTTTCGTCAGTTAGATATTCTTGAATTGCCCATACTTTATGACATCATAAAGCATCATTCAGCTTCGTTATGATGGAAAAATGGTACCCATTCAATTTAGGAATCAAGTTATCGGCAAACTATATTTCGTGTACTCGTCTTATTACTATCAGTACCACTACCTTTGTGGTTGTATTGGAGTTTTTGGGTACCTTGGTGTACTAGTGAGCCAGCCAAAATGAGCTGACTCATTTTATAGTTCACCAATAGAAAGGTTAACCAATCAGAAGGCTCAAAATATCCGACGTGTATGAAGGCGGCTATGTTTTTCCCCGAATATGTGCAGCCAGCTTTTGATATCTGTTGTGGTAGGATCCACCTAATCTGCATAGGTGACTACCGACTATATAAATAATGGTTGGTACCGGAAGACAGGGGAGCGAATACAGAGATCCAGCTAGAGACTCTGCCCGACTGCGACTTAGTCAACACATTCTCCAGGAACGTCTTCCCAGAAATATACAGAAATACTAGATGTAAATATTGTGTACACTTTCTTGTTATAATACATTCTTGTTCTAAGTACATTTTGTGTTGCATCATTATTCCATGCATTAGTCGAGATTCAACAATGAGTCAAGACTCAACAATGGCGACGAAGTAGAACGAACCATACGCCAAGTTTCAACAATGGCGACGAAGTAGGACGAACCATACGCCAAGTTTCAACAATGGCGACGAAGTAGAACGAACCATACGGAAAAAAGAAAGAATTAATAGTGAGAGTTTTCAACAATTGGGACAAGTCATTGAAGAACCCAGGCGGAAAAAAACTATTAATTCAAAGTCCAACGTTAACGTAACGACGAAGGATTCTGAACTTCTGGATATGTAGAACTCGTTAAAAGACGACTAAGCATAAAGGAACGTTCACTCAGAAAAATTTGAAAGGTGTCGTAAACGAATAACGGTAATTTTAAATTGAAAAATTATCTACAACGAGACACCCTCTAAAAAGAAAAATTGGCCGACTACAAAAACATGCATGGAAGTAAAAGGAGCACAAATACACCGTGTCGATTTTGAAAGGTAACGAACTTTAAAATTTTTTTTTTTTATTTGTTCAACAATATAGTGACGAATTACCTCTGATAAGAAAATCAGACGTTGTCATTGAAATACGCGAACAGAAGTCGAAAACGAAAAAAAAAAGTCCGACGCTCTCTGTTCACAAAATAAAAAAAAAAAAAAAATACCAAAGTTGATTAGCACGGGCGTGAATGTAAAAGCAAGTCATAAAAATTAAAAGTCGTACGTTGTTTCGATTTTTTTGGTCAGCTTATATGATATTCGTGGATACACAAATTAAAAGTATATTCCTTGTTGCATGAACACTATCAGCTAAAGATGGATGAACTATCCAAAGTCATATCTGAATTATTCAAATCCCAGCAGTTGAGTCAACAACGTCAGCATGAACAGTTTGCCTTATTAATAAGGGAACAACAGATAGAACAGCAAAAATATCAAGAACAACAGATAGCACAGCAAAAATATCAAGAAAAAAGACAGCAAGAACAACTGATAGCGCTGCAAAAATATCAAGAACGGCAAGAGGAAAGACTTTTAGAAATTCAAAAGTTAACACTGGAGAAATTAAACAACTATCAGGCAAATGAAGGAAATTCTTCATATTCTAATAACACCATATTTAATTCGCTGGAAACTTTCAACTATGTGCCAGACGAAGAAAAAACGTTTGAAGCGTACTTTAAACGGTATGAAGATATTTTCTACACAGACTGTGAAAACTGGTCGAATTCAAGAAAAGTCAGTCTATTACTAAGAAAGCTAGGTACAGCAGAACATAGCAAATTTGTAGATTTTATTCTACCGAGAAAAACAACTGAATTGGAATTCTCGGAAACAGTGAAATTGCTAAAAGAGCTGTTTGGAGCAAATATGTCGCTTTGGCATAAGCGATGGTTATGCATGAATGTCTCTAAATCCGACGATCAGGATTACTTAACATATGCATCTATAGTGAATAGACATTGTGACAAGTTCAGATTGGCAGAGATTACGGTTGAAGAATTCAAGTGTTTAATTTTTGCTCAAGGACTGGTATCCAGTAAGAGTGCCGAAATAAGACGTAGAGTTTTGTCTAAACTCGAATCTGAACAAGGCCTTACCCTGCAAAAGTTAGCAGAGGAGTGTCAACGGGCCGTAAAGTTAAAGAGTCGCAAAAAATCGAAGAAGCTGGTATTGCTTATATTAAAAAAATAAAAAAACAGTCGAATTACCCATCAGAGAAAAATTGGAGAAAAAAATTGGGCTTATTTTAAAAATAGACAAGAAGAAAATAAAAAGGTCCCACCATATAATTGCAGACGTTGTAACGAAAGACACTGGGGGATAAATTGCCCATATAGAAATAAGAAATGTTTCGTGTGCCAAAAGAATGGTCACAAAGGATCGTGTTGTAAAACGAAAAAATTCAATAGCCGAATTAGACAAACAAATTCGAATATCAAATCAGATAGAGATTTGAGGAAATATGTGACGACTGAAATATTCAAAAAGAATATTAAATTTCAACTCGATTCGGGGTCAGATTTAACAATAATGAACGATAAAACATGGAAAATTTTAAAAAGGCCTACAATAATGAAGTCAACGAAACTCGCTCGAACGGTAACTGGAAAGGAAATTAACTTCGAAGGCGAGGTTGTACTTCCCATGAAATTGAACGGGATCGTTAAAAAAATGAAAGTTTTCATTCTGAAAAATGGAGAAAACTTGTTGGGTACAGACTTTATTGAAACATTCGAATTGTGGGATAAACCGTTAAACTCATTCTGCAGAAAAGTAGAAAGTAATACGCAAACAAGACAGGACATTAAAGAGGAATTAAAGAAAAAGTTTCCGGAAACCTTCACACCTGGTCTTGGAAGATGTAACAAGTTTGAAGCTAAATTTGAATTAAAGGAAAATACTATGCCTATATTTAAAAAGAAACGTAACGTGTCTTTCGCAAGTGTAGAGAAAGTTAACGAAGAACTTGATAGGCATGGAAAAAAAAGATATTAAAATTAAGCAGATTGACATATACATAGGAAGTATGCAAAGGGGATCTACAAAGAAATAACCAGAATCAGCATCCCATATAGGGAGCCAGTTGAAATCCAAAAAGGATTCCAAGGCTTGGTAGGGGGGTGTTGTGGTAGGATCCACCTAATCTGCATAGGTGACTACCGACTATATAAATAATGGTTGGTACCAGAAGACTGGGGAGCGAATACAGAGATCCAGCTAGACTCTGCCCGACTGCGACTTAGTCAACACATTCTCCAGGAACGTCTTCCCAGAAATATACAGAAATACTAGATGTAAATATTGTGTACACTTTCTTGTTATAATACATTCTTGTTCTAAGTACATTTTGTGTTGCATTATTATTCCATGCATTAGTCGAGATTCAACAATGAGTCAAGACTCAACAATATCGAAGACTGAAGAATTACGGAACATCTGCTGGTGGTATTGGCGATATAGTCAGATTCAGTCGAGTGTCTGACTCGTGAGTGTTAATCTTTAACGTTGTTTCATTGAACAGATTACGTACTGCGCTGTATTCTATATTCATAGACTATGGTGAACATGGTCAACAGGCTGTATTTCAGAAAATATGAGTCAATGTAAGTATAACTAAAAAGAGATGTGGATTAATTCTTTTGCCATCGATTGAGAGAAGATAAAAAAAACAAAACAAAAACTATCCAACGAAATATATTCTAGCTAGTATCTTCATCCTAGCTATTTCATATATTTTACCATAAGGTTCCGGTTATGTTAAATCTGACATAATTTACAAGATATCCAGTAACATTTTCATCTCTTCAATTCCATTGTTCCAGGTTTATGGCTCATATTCTCCTCATTCAAACTACACTGCGTAAGACAAAATTATATGTCAAAGGTCAGCATGTGTGATCATTCTTTGATGGAAGACTATGAAAATCAATATCGCATTTTCTGCTCATCACTGACTCCAATTATATATATATATATATATATATATATATATATATATATATATATATATATATATATATATACAAGTGTAGGATTGGTGTATACGGAATAAATTCCAATAACCAACAATTACTATTCTTAAAAGAGTGCTCAATACAGAGTAGAGCAAATATAATTATTTATTTGAAAATTATAACATAGATATAGTTACAAAATCACTACATGATCATGTTGAATGTAGACTAAAGGGTTTTAAAAGAATCTTTTAAAACCCTTTGTTCTACATTCAACATCATCACTTGATAAGACACCAGAGGTGTTGAAACAAAATGGCTATGTTTGTAGTGATTTTATAACATATTTATGTTATAATTTTCAAATAATTATATATATATATATATATATATATATATATATATATATATATATATATATATATATAATGTAATGGACAAAGTCCGACAATATTTTTAGATATTTTTTTGTTTATACATTCTTTTTATAGATACAAATATTTAAGTAAATGTTCTGTTTCTAATAAACAGTATTAACGACATTTACCGGCCTGAATGTCCGAGAAATTTTCATAGACAATATGCGTCCTCCGACAGGAATCGAACCTGTATCCTATACGGAACCGTCATATAGCCTGACGTGCTTTTACCGATTGAGCCACAGAGGAGAGTTTCGGTTAGCAAGGTCGATTTTACTGTTTTTAAACAACAATTCTCCTTGCTAATCGAAACGCTCCTCTGTGGCACAATTCAGCCCCCCCCCCGGTTGGCAAAGATGGGGGCTCGATGCAGCCAACTGAGCGCACGCCGCGGCTGGTCGGAGCATCAGGCGGCAGCATACGATGGGCTGTCGTTGCTCGCATCCGAGGTCGATTTCAAAATTTCTACAGCTCTCAAGAAATTAATTCGTGGACTTGAAGGGATTAAAACTAAAATAAATAAACATAATACGTCTAAACTATTTAACAAAACATGCTTGAATATATATATATATATATATATATATATATATATATATATATATATATATATATATATATATATGATTATTAATTTTATTATAAGAGATCATAATAAAAAATGTTGAAATCGCTACACAAAAGCTTTCCTGTTTCAACAATATTTGCTTTCACTTCTTTAGGCGAGGGTAAGCAACTGGTGATTAATTGTTTAAAAAAGTGTTACCTCTTAAACATTTTGTGTAGTGATTTCAAAATGATTTTATTATAATCTCTTATAATAATAATAATAATAATAATATATTTCTTTGTACTGAGCACTTTTTAAAAGTAAATGCTGCGAACATCTATATATGTAGAGAGAAAGAGAGCAAGTGAGATAATTTTCTATAGAATCATTAACAGATTATTAAAGTTTAAGCTAGCTTGTACAATAGTAGTTAATATATTCCATAAGTCTAGGAATACTTACGCATTCTTTATTACACACGTAGGTATGTATAACTAATTAACAGTATATAAACTAATGTACATATTAATTTTCATGAGATTAAATGCAATAGTTCAAATGGAAGATTTAAATGAAAATTAAAGCTATTCTTTTCATTCAACATAAAGCTAAGAAAATAGTAAAATATGGCAATAAAGCAAACTTGGCTCTTAACGGCATTTTGCAAACAAAATCAGTTGTGATTTGAAGGGAACAAAACTGAATTCTTCGATTCGCCTACTCACAGTTTATCGTTAAAGCATCAACAACAAGTCTGGCTTTTATTAATTTCGTCGTATTTGTTTATCAACGACGATTGATTTATGCGAAATGAAAACAAAATCGAAAAGGTATTTTTTGTTGTTTTTAGTCAGAAATATTGAATTTTCCATTATCGTTGTTTCTGTGTAGCGTTATGTCATTGTTTTGTATCATGAGCCTGAACATATATTACTTGAGTGTCTAAAGCTATGCGTTTATCTCTCTAGATTTTTGAAATAATACATCCATTACGAAGGAAGAACTGCAAGTAGTCAGGAAAAATGTACACTTAGAAAAGGACTCCTTATTGTGGTGTTATTTATCAATTATAAGAATATTTTCCCATCTATTGCAGCCTGTTCATATCTATCTATCTATCTATCTATCTATCTATCTATCTATCTATCTATCTATCTATCTATCTATCTCACACTATTCATATCTCTCTATCTATCTATCTATCTCACACTATTCATATCTATCTATCTATCTATCTATCTATCTATCTATCTATATTTCTCACACTATTCATATCTATCTATCTATCTATCTATCTATCTATCTATCTATCTATCTCACACTATTCATATCTATCTATCTATCTATCTTTCTCACACTATTCATATCTATCTATCTCTCACTATTCATATCTATCTATCTATCTATCTATCTATCTATCTATCTATCTATCTATCTCACACTATTCATATCTATCTATCTATCCATCTATCTATCTATCATTTTCACACTATTCATATCTATCTATCTATCTATCTATCTATCTATCTATCTATCTATCTCACACTATTCATATCTATCTATCTATCTATCTATCTATCTATCTATCTATCTATCTCACACTATTCATATCTATCTATCTATCTATCTATAAATATATATATATATATATCATGGTTGATTTATATTTATCTGTTCACTGACATCAAACCCACTTTAAACTGAGCTTGTGTCACATTCAGTAGCGACCTGAGCGCACTGAAAAATACACATATTTATTTATCTAGCTTTAAACAACTGTGATTTCTCGGCAAAAATTAAATTTACACGGAACTGAACAAAAATATGAGACAGAAATAGAAACATCAATCCATCGTATAATAAAATCGTAGAATCAATCAGAAAAATAATTTACTAACTCTCCGACGCTTCATAATTAATTAAAGGAAACAAATGTTCACTCGAAATGGTCTAAAAATCGGCTAATAGGGGAGGATGGGGTAAGAGGAACCACTTTTTAGATTTTTTGACCTGGTGTCTCCCGTGGTAATGTCATCCAGTCTATGCTGGTGTTAAACTGAGCACTTGCCATTTACCTTTGACCCTCCACAATTTGGATATTTTCATAATATGTCTTCCACATTTTTAAAGCACTTGAAAAATGGTGTTAGAAAGGTTCAATTTACCCCACCTGTTGGGTAAGTTGAACCCCCCTTTGAGGTTGAGGGGAGAAATGATTTAAATCTCAGAAAAAAGCATAGAACTGCAACTTTACTGTCCAATTGTAGCATCCAGCTGTACACTTGTAAAAAACAAACAACAACAACCACCATGGCAATACAATCATGTTCCAGTCTATGAAAGATTGAATTTTTCCAGGTCACAGGGGAAGACCCATTGGTTGGATGTGCGTTCACTCCCCAACAAGTTGTTTGGCGCGGGTAGTTTTTTTACAATATCTTATCTATCGAATGATGCTTCATCATCGGGATCGATAATGAAGGCCTGTCTGCCGTCAATGGGTTTTCGGCCTTGGATTCTTTTCAAGAAGACACCCTCAAGTTCATCACCATCAATTATATCGACTCTGGCGATGTATCGACGTGTGGTTTTCTTGCCATTGACGCTGACCTTCTATTAGTTCGTCAACCGATACATCGTCGTCATCAGAATCGTTCATGGCCATGGACTCACAGTCTTCATCATCGCTGTTGTCATCCGAGGTGACATTGGCTGATGTCTTTTGGGATGTTTGGCTAAACAGTTTCTTTTTTATATCTTTGGTGGGTTTAACCTTTGCTTTTTTTGCTGCCAATTCATCTCGGACTGGTGTGTCAGTCAGTATTTTGGTTGCCCTTTTCTTTCTTCCCCCTTTTGTTTTTCTTGGTTCAGCTCTTAGGAAAGGATAGATCGCTGATGGCGAGACGTATTCACAAGAACTGGAAACATGCTGTTGGCCCATGCCACAAAAACTAGGTCTTGGGATCGGCGGTGAACCCACAGCACCTGAGCTTGGACCAGGAATTGGATCCAGATCTGCAGCATCTGCATTTGTTTCAGGATTTTGACGCTCAGTAAATGCAGCTGAAGCAAAATCAGCATCCATGAATATATCCTTATTGTAGAGATAGATGCCTTGATATTGCATTGTAACATGGCTCAGAGCTGAGCTTCAGAAACAATGGTGGGAATGTCGTAGATGGTAACTGTTCTCCCAGGATGAGAGCGAATCCACCCGTCCATTGCCACATTGTAGGCCTTCTTAAATGGACCGTAGACGGCTCTATCAAGAGGTTGTAATCGGTGGGATGTGTGGGGAGGAAGTGTGAGCAGAACAACGCCATTCTCACGTGCAAGGTCAATTGTCTTCATCGTGATATGTGCTTCCACATTATCCAGAATTAGCAGCACTGGTCTTTCTTTTGAATGAAATGTAGCATATAATCTACAAACAGGTCTTCATTCATCCAGCCAGTGCGAGATGCTCTTCCAATAGAGCCAGTAGACGCACCATTCAAGAAATGTTCCCGAAACTTCACCCGGGGAAACAAACAATGGTGGAATCACGTTCCCTACAGAATTCACAAAATAATCCAGTGTCACTAATTCACCACGTTCTGCACTGGTCAGAGATCCAACTTGCTTTTTTACTTTGTCTGTGACAACTTTTCCAGGATTTTGCACAGTGGTGCAGCCAGTCTCATCGAGATTCCAAATATCACTTGCAGAGAACTCGCATCTGTCCATAACTGCTGCCAAATTATTGTAGAACTGGTCTAGATTGTGGCGGTTGAAAGCAGTCGCCCGAGCAAAAGACGTAGGTTCTGGTGCTCTAACGGCTAATTTGTGACTACCTTTAAATGAGTAGAACCAGTCTTTACTAGCCTTATTTTCCCTTTCCCAGTTAGCCGGAACCAGAATGGCATTCTTTTTGCAAACTCGAAGGCAAGTTCCCGACATTTCTCTACACTCAGACCATGAAATTGGTTGGACAAGTGTGTTATGTGCCGTGCCAGGTCATTCTCCATTTGCAGTGGGAACACACATTTTAATTTTGACAGTCTGTCATATCCAGTTATGATGTCTTCATCTGCTTTATCCCTTGACTTCACAATGAAGCGACGTAGTGTGACACGGTCGATGTTGAAGTTCCGTGATACTTCTCGTAGCGGAGCACCAGCAGTGAATTAAGCAGCGGCCCGTTTCATCACATCGATGGGGACTTTGGCCCGCTCCGTCTTTCGAACATACAGGCATCTGAAATGGAACAGATAACATGGGGATAAGAGTAATATTCGAGTCTAAAATGAGAGGCCTACTTAGTTTTTTTTCAACAAAACAAACTGATGTTTACACTAATGTAAATAAGTGATGTAGGCCTAGGAAGAAATGACAAACAGGCAAAAGAGCAAATCAAAACGAAGAGAGCAACAGAAAAGAGCACATTTATAGCACAGAATATCCAGAAGTGGTGGATACTATTTATATTGAACGAGTCCCTGGCATCCCCACTAGAGGGGAGGGGCGTAGGAGAGAGAATAATGTGGCACACATGTTGGGGTACAATGAACCATCGGCTCATCTTACCCCACGGCAGCCATCTTGAAAAAAAATCATCTGGCGGCAAGGCAATCTACTCTGTAACCATTAACAACGTGCACAGAAGAATAGTCAAATAACAACTCAACCTCCAGTAATTAACAATGAAAAGAAAACAATTATACTTACCAGAGTATTTGATGATATTCCCACTTTCCAACTTTTCACTTAATGATCGTCAAAACACTTTTTTCGCACCCAAACTCTCAAACTGGCAATAAATCGGCGCCAATCGCTCAGAGACCTATGGTGACGTGTTGCTTAATGTGTGTGACGTCAGAGGTTTATGGGGTCTCTGTTAACTCGTATACAAGCGTTGGTTCATCTTAACCCAATGTTCATCTTACCCCATCCTCCCCTATAACTGTACCGAAATCATACGACAAATCCCATAAAACTGAAACAGAAAACCTACTACTACATCAAAAACTTCCACGACACCCACCGGTAACTCCAGAACCATTCATGAATACCTACTAAATAATTACTACTTAAAACATGCAATATCCGTACCTACAGTTAGCTCAATCTTAGGGGTGTCGATAGAATTATGGGATGCAAAAAATGTACACACCCTTATTTTTTTAGGGTTATTTATTTTCATGGGATTCAATTTTTTTATATTGTTTATTTATTTTAAATTTTTTTTTTTTTACTCAGTTACATATTTCATCTATTTATTCATTTTATCTTTGGTTCTTTATTTTGTATGTAAAAACAACTTTATTCGATTTGGGGTTTTTATTTATACTTTTTAGAGATGATGCATTTGTAGGTAGCGTAGTAGGAATTTGTTTCCGTCTTTGCATTTGGAATTGAGCTTCGCAGTTTTTTTAGAATTTTATCTTGTATATGGTGAAACTGATTTTCGCCACATTCTTCTCTAGGAATTAATTTCATGCAGCGAGCAATTAACTTCTTTGTTTTGGAATTCAAATTCAAGTAAAGCTGAATAGACATCAATATACTAACGGGAAATCTTACAGGATCAGATAAAAGATCCCGACTCTTATTCGCCTCGAAGTCATTCTTGTCTAGAGATGAACGAGACAACCCCAGTTAAATTATATAATCTGTCAGAGTAATTCATTGTAAATGCTTCCTATTTGTTTCTTAGCCTTAATGCTGTAGTTATTTTGTGTACCAACCGCAATTTTTATAAAGCCCTATGTGTCTTCTTACAGTATAAAATATACAATATAGTTAATACTATTCCTAACCCATTCATAACAGAATATATTATTTTCTGTTATTGCACAACGGTAGTTTATTCACATGTTTTGTTTGTGTTATGGGAACTTACCCATAATAATAATGGATTATTCCGGACATCATAAATACTGCGCCTCAAGAGAGAGCAGCAGTTCACTTAAGAGTAGTTCAGAGTCGTTCAGAGTCAGTCAAACGAGAGTCAGACGAGAGTCAGACGATTACTGTAAGACATTGGAATAGTGATACTTGTCGAGACAACATAGTTCCCTCTAACCAAACCTGATAGTCATTACTAATACTTCTACTTCTTTGTACATATTTCTGTTTGTAATATATATGTGTTATTCCATACCTGTGTTCGAGTTATTCTTCACTGGTTCTACCTTGGACCATCACCGTGGTACAAGGAACTTGGACCATAGCAGTTTGTAAAATAAAGTCTTGTATCTTTGTCAAAATAATGTCCAAACTTCTATTTTAAAATATTTATTGAATGTTCAATAATTATTATGTTTAAAAAGAAGTGTTTGGACATATTTGAAGATGACTTTACTCAAAAGATCTTATTCTATTGTCATTCGATTAAACTTAATAAACGTGATGCTTAAACATTAATGTAAGACTAGATAATATTTCGGCTGAAATTGTATTTATTTTGACGTATTCGGTGTAGATATTTATTGTTAGGTCAAGGGATGCACCGGCAATTATCGTAAAAGTAAGAAAAGGCCTACTTATCTTAAATTATTTACACTATTTACATTGTTCGAACTGTTGCCCTCGTCATTGTTGCCATATTCACAGCGTTTGGCCGTTGAACGCTCCGGACTCCTTCAGGTGATTGAAATTTCAAATTGAACACTATATTTCGTCCACCGGGGTCGATTGTTCTAATTCCGCATGCCATACCTCTTCTGAATATCTCAGTATCAATTACCAGCCTCTTCTATCTTTCAGTATCAGTTATCTCCCTTTAACTCACCAAGTTTTTGTTCACATCTGCTGTAGCCAGGTATTGAACTCACAACTTTTGGGTCAAGTCACTGGATTCAACTAACGCTTTTATCGACTGGGTTACGTATCCTTGAAATTATAAGCAACTGATATACTGTCTAATTTTTGAGTGGCTAAATATATGAAATGTTGCCTACTTGTGTCACAGTGAAGCAATTAACGACTGTCATTATCAACGATAATTTATAATTTCTAATCTGTAAAGGTAAAGGAATGTCTACTTTGAAACTGTTTTGGTTTGTTTTGTTTTACGGCATATCAACCTCAATGGGTTAATTAATTCCGACAACATTTTTATTGCCGGTAATATTTTTTTCTCAAAAATGTAATTCTGGTAATATTTTTTCTCCAAGATTCTATTTCAGGTAATAATTTTTCTTCAAAAATTTATAGCTAGTAATAATTTTTTACAAAGTATTTCTGATATTAAACCTATTATTACACTTTCTTAGTGTTTTAACCTCAGTTTGGTGGGGGTAACTATTTGCTTATAGTTGAGATCCTAACACCGGGTCAGGGTGGACCTGGGAACACCAGCAATTAAGAGGCGGTTCCACGCTCCTCAAAAGCTCCCGAAGAGAGGCCTTGCTGTTGGACGTAGTTTATCGTCATACCCAGGACGCGGATGTAGTTTATCGTCATACCCAGGGCGCCTTTGAAACTGGGATATAGGAATCTCAAGTGTGGCGGCTTGTGGACGTTTTGAAAATTTCGGGTTAATACCTTTCTATAAATCTTCATGAGCTGTCTTAGAAAATAGTTTTCCAACAAATAATAAAAAAAGTGAATTCTTAATGCAAAAAATGTGTGAAGAAGAAAACCTTATCGGTTTCTTGCAACTGATCCTGAAGCAAAAAAAAACAAACAAAAAAAAAAACAAAACAAAACAAAAAAAAAACAATTGGTTGAAAACTTGTGATTTGAAAGACTTCAGAAAGATCTGAAAGACGCTTTTTTTTCTTTTCTTTTCTTATTCCTCCTTTTTTCATTGGCTTGGTGTTTTTTTTATTTTTTTTAAAATCATTTCCAAAGTTGGATTATTGTCAATTTGTGCTGATTAGAAATTCTCACTGGAGTTTAAAATTCTTTTCTTTATTTCAGGCTGATTATCCAAAGCTGGGAAGCAAAACAAATAAGTAACATTTGCAACAAATATGCCATGCATTCTCCTTTCACGTTTTCAGTTTAGCTATCTAATCGAAAGTATATTTACTACACATTGACTTGTGTTGTTCTAGAAACATTAGGCGAAATATTTCATTATATATTTAATTTTAAATATAAAAATGAACATTGAAGTCAACACTCAAGGCGAGATACTGTTTCATGCTAGACGCAATCCAATAAATCATGAGACCTGATGATTGCGTCTGGCATGAAACAGTCTGTCGCCTCTGAATGTTTACTTCAATGTTCACTTTTATATTTACATAAGTTCTATCTCTGATATTGGGCACTTTATCTCATAAATATAGCACACCTTAAAACTATATTTCTTCATATATTTATTATTTTTTCGTGATTGTTATTTTATGACATTTCAAGAATAGACCACAACCAATTTCTTTACAGAAGAAACTAATTTACTTATAATAATTTAATATAATGATTCATAAATCCTATATTTTAATGATAGTTTTCTATTGTCGTTGCAATATATGATAACATATTTTTCTTTTGACTGCTTTTTGAATTTCGGATCAGAAATATATAAAAAGGGAATATTGTGTGCACAATATATAAATATGTAAATATTTATTTAAAAATAAATAACAATATTTTATTATAGAAACGCAATGTTTCATGATATCGGATTCATATTATATTTCGCCTTGTTTTCGACATGTTTTTCTCAAACACGAATGTCGATGTTTTCCATTTGAAGTTGTACTGATTTTAATAAATATATTAATTATATGTTGAAATAATTCAATTATAATTCCTCAGATCTAAGAATGAAATAATATATTAGATTAATGTAAAAACTTTTCACTTTTCCGACAAAATCTTTCATTACGTGGCTTAGTAAATTACTGTGCACTTCGACGTAGTGTAATGGTTAACAAGCTTGTCTCGCAAGATCAATTACGATTAAGTAGTGAGTTTGATATTCACTGGTTGCCCCATATTTTCGGTCTTGTGCCACATTACGCTCAAGAAATCACAGCGCACTTCGAAGTGGTGTAATGTTTAACGAGCTTGTCTCGCAAGATCAGTTACGATTGAATAGTGAGTTCGATCCTCAAAGGGGATTTCACACTTTCGGCCTTCTGCCACATCTAAGCTTAGCAAATCGCTATATCATTCTTATTCCATCATTAAATTATTTTCCTTTAAATTTTTACCTTGTGCCAACTGACACCTGCATTTTTTATTTCTTCGTAAAAGTATAATTTTGATTTTGAATCAATGAATTCTTTTAGTACTTGTTTGATATCTGGAAATTTCCGCCCCTCCCTAACCAGACAGACTTAAGGCCGTATCACGTTGAGACACCGGTTCTTGTACGATCACCGAAGTTAAGCAACATCGAGTCCGGCCAGAACCTAGATGGGTGACCGCTTGGGAATACCAGGTGCTGTACGCTTAGATTTGTGTATGGTGGATAATGACTCGGAATTAGACATCGGAGATCCGAGTTCTAATTCCAGTTGGGTTTGTTTATATTTACCCATGCACTATACTCTTGGAAAAGGTATGAATCCAGCTTTCCTCACCCAGCTATGGGTTAGTTAGTGGGACTAGTAACAGTAAATAATAATGATTATCTACAAAAAATCGTACAGTCTAAAAATATATTCCTGCTTTAAATAATATGTAAAAAGTTGATAAACCGTCAAAAACAAATCGATCAATTTAAGCAGATAAGTAATTTTGTATGGAACAAAACAAGAGACAGTCTGAAAGTCACATATGGAAAATAAATTCTTATCTCATTTCCACAAGTATTTGCTGCGTAACATTTACGACTTGCAGACGAGCGTTTCCCATAAAGCAAAACAAAAACATTTTTCCTGAGCCAATTGATCACAGTAACATTGAACAGTAACACTTTGTCTCGGTTCCAGCAATTAGCAATACATTATTTCCGTTTCAACCCCTTATACCACCCAGAAAAAGGAAAAAAAACAAACTTTTCCACTCGAGGTCATATTGAAAACTATTCCGGATATAGCCACGGTTTGCTTGGTTTTTCGTAAAAAAAAATGCCCCTCTTTTATCATCGGGGTTTATGAGGTTGGTAAATGCTTTTTCCTGCTTTTACTAAAAGCAGAAAAAGTCTTTCAGACTTTGATCAATATTCGTTTCCGTAGTTTCATGTGAGACCGATTTTCCTAACTTTAGAATGTTTTCTAACGCTTGTAAAGAACATTCTGTAGTTGAATGATCACATCTGTAATTACAAGCCGAGTAGGCTTCGAAAATACTTCTAAGATTTTCCTAACAACGCAGAAAAATGCCACTGGAAACTACGTGCCAATCCGATAAATGGGACTATTATAATTCTTATTACTTTTTTGTTGTAATAATGAATGAATTCAGACGTTTATTCATTTGAGATGTTATTACAGTTATTCGTACTACGATTATTATCATGTTTCCATCTGATGATGGGAATGATAATTTACCAGTTTTAACATCGGTTTCTGTCACTCTAAAATGCAAAGATAAAGATAAAATGTATTGCTGAATAAAATAGGAATTATGGATGCCAAAAGCGATGGAATCTAATTTAATTCTTCATGAAAATATAAAAATTCTGAATCAATAAAAATAAAACTTTAGAAACAGTTCCAGTAATAGCGAAATTTTGGTTGATGTAGACGCAGTATCTTTCGATGGTTACTTAATGAAATCAGAAAACTAAAGAATGACTTAAAATATGGGAAACCATTTGAAATCTATTTTAATCGAATATAAAGAAATGTGGCGATGACATAAAAGTTTTTTTCTTAACATTGACATTCAACAACACTTTTGTAGAATTCACTTTGCATATATATTTAAAAAAATATCTTATTTAAGATTTTATTTAATATTGTCGAAAATGCTGAAAATTCAAAGAAACATGGCTTTATTCCTTTTTCAAAAGAATCCATTTGCGATTACAAATATTCATTCTCTTCTAACCAGTATGAAAATTCATCTATTGGAATCAACATCATCGGAAAATTATTTACACTTCATAGTTTTTATCATAACGTTTAGGTCATTACGTTAGATGCTTTTTAGATGTGAGGTCTGGAAATTATGTCGCGAAAACCTTCTAATAAGCTGAATGAAGATGAAGAGATAATTTCGATATAACAACAGCTGTTGATGTCACTTCAAATTGCATGCCCTAGTCTACCAAATACTATAAGTGGATTGCTGAATTTTGTTTGAAAAATTGAATCCCTACTTTGCGTATTCGAGTTATTCGATTGATTCATTCTTCAGTCCTCGACAGATGTACAACAAGTAAGAAAAGAGAGAGAAAAAATTATCTACAGAGCAGCGTGGTGATCTTGAGAAAGGAATGTTTTTCACTTTTTCTAATGGATTTTACACCTGTCGTGGGATGAACGCGAATCAACAGGAATATCAAGTACGCCATGAAGGATTTCATTTACTTGAACAACATTTGAAATATTAATGATTCTTATAAACGTTATAATCAATATCGATGCCTCTTGTCGTTAGTACAGATTATATGACGATATCAAACATCATGGTATCCCATATAACGTCAAACGTTATGTAATCTAATTCGATGATACGTTCGTACCTAGAATGATGCAACATCATATCACTATTTGTCTATATTTCTGAGATGAGGTATTACCTACACTATTTACATTATTCGAAATATTGTCCTCATCTTTGTCGCCATATTTATCACAACGTTTCGGCCCTTTAGTATCTGTCTATATTTCTGACTTTAGGTATTATGTACACTATTTACATTATTCGGACTATTGTCCTCATCTTTGTCACCATATTTATTACAACGTTTCGGCCTTTTAGTATCTGTCTATATTTCTGAGGTTAGGTATTATGTACACTATTTACATTATTCGGACTGTTGTCCACGTCTTTGTCGCCATATTTATTACAACGTTTCGGCCATTGTACGCTCCTCAAGGACACATGGCACAGTAGATAAAGGCGTTGGTTAGATCCAGTGACGGGACCCAAAGAATGTGAGTTCAATACCCGGTTAAGGCAGTAGAAAACTTGGAGATGCGAATTAACAGGAGATAACTGATAACTGACATCCATTAAACATGGCACGTGGAACTAGAACAGTTCACTCCAGTGAGTGAATTAAAGGGTTCAGTTCGACATTCCAACCACCTGAAGAAGGCCGGAGCGTACAACGGCCGAAACGTTGTAATAAATATGGTGACAAAGATGAGGACAATAGTCCGAAATACGTAAATAGTGTACGTCATATCAGGTATCAAATCTGTGTTAAGTCTTGGGTTAATTTAAAACCTGGAAATTTATGATTCAGTTTAAGTTTCCTATTTATAGCTAATATCAACAATAATAGTAATTGAGCCGAAATATATCAAACTCGTTTAATTCCGTCATCATTTATGTCTATCCAAAAACCTGGACATAAATTCTTTCATATAAAGGAACAAAATAACGGAGAGAATATTTTTCTTAAGGCCCCATTATGAGGTTATAAAAAAAAACCGACAACGATTTACGCGTTTTTCTAAAATATAATTGAAAGAGAAGAAAAATACCTACATGTATTTTAAACGCTGTGGAAAAACAATTTGAATGTTGGGCAAAAACAAATAAGATGAAAAATGTACTAGTAATGCATATATATATATATATATATATATATATATATATATATATATATATATGAAGAAATATAGTCTTAAGGTGTGCTATATCTATGGGATAAGGTGCTCGATATCAGAGATAGAGTGTGTGTAAATATATATATATATATATATATATATATATATATATATATATATATATATATGACTTTATTTTAATTTGTAAGTCTGATGAATTGAATCGTGATTACGATTCCAATGTAATAAATTATAACAATGGAATAATTGTGTTTGAGCCTTTTATATTATACGTACATATACACACACACACACATACATACATACATACATATATATATATATATATATATATATATATATATATATATATATATATATAAATATATATATGTAACGTTTGTAATAAATGTCCATATTTAATAACAATTTTCACAAAAATACTTAATAGAAACCTTAAGGAATCTAACTAAAAGGTTATAGGAACACATATTGGACATTTTACAAAATGGTTGCTCATCGTATTGAGATTGAACACAATACTGATATAAAAATGCTACTCTGATCAAAGGAGAAATAATTGACAGCTACGTAAATGTGTAGATAGTAATTTATTCGCGAGGTCATCCATCCTCAGTAAATTTGCGCCCTGGCTCTTACAACTTTTCACTATTCCTGGCAGAGCTTCGAATATCACAGTGTGGAATACCTACGTACCAAAGTGATGGAAAGATAAAGAAAAAATTCTAAATTAATTCAGCTGATAAAAAAAAACTAACTAATATTCCCTACCCATCCCCCCCCGCTCTAGGCTGTGCGCATGGAACAAATACATCGAGTCAGTTGCATCATCCACCGCAAGAAAAGTTGGTTCCCTGTGCCGAGCCAGGAAATTCTTCTCCCCGGAATCGATCCTCCAAGTCTATAAGTCTACCATTCGACCTTGCATGGAGTATTGCTGCCATTTATGGTCTGGGGCCCCTGCGTGTTGCCTCAGGGTTCTTGATAAGATCCAGAGACGGATATGCAATGTGATTGGCCCTGATCTGTCATCTCGTCTGCAGTCGCTCTCTCACAGACGCGATGTTGCATCGCTCTGCCTTTTCTACAAGTAATTGCTCTGAGGAGTTGCTTTCGCTTGTCCCTAAGCCTCGTGAATTTAAGCGTCCTACGAGGCTGGCATCCCGTTCCCACCCCTTCACCGTTGAAACTGTTAGATGTAGACGTCTTTTCTACTCCAATAGCTTCATATCTCGCACATCTCGCCTATGGAACTCCCTTCCCTATTACTGTTTCCCTGACAAATACAATCTCCAACGGTTTAAGTGTAGCGTCAATCATCATCTCCAATTGCCTTGATCTATCCACTTCCTGACATCTTTTATTCCTATCTGCTCTCGCTCTATATCTTCCGTAACCCCCCTGCCTCGATCGACCCTCCGTCCTTCTCTTTCTCCACATCCCTTCCTTTACCACTCCTATCTGCTCTTCCTCCAACCCTTCTGTAACCCCATGCGTGATAGTGGCCACCGGCCTTGCTTGGGGTGATACGCTTAAAAAAAAAAAAAAAAAAAAAAAAAAAATGTTAAAAAGCATAACAAAATTTAGTCCGATGAAGTCCGGGAGAACGAAACGCGTGACAAGCAAACCTTTTCCGCCTTTGTCATACAATTTCACCACACACATACACGCACACACACACGCACACACACACACACACACACACACACACACACACACACACACATATATATATATATATCGGTTTTGTAGTGCGTATTCAATTTATGTAACGTAAATCATTCAAACGAAAAACAAATATTGAGGCTAGTTATATGGCGAGAATCACTCTCACAAACAATATTTAATAATAAATTACAACCAACTTCGAATCTGTTAATGAATGGTGTGATCCTTGTTCATAAATTCCGGGCTTATCTGGTCTTATTTTTTTGTACGAGCCGACTTTCAATCGCTTCGAGCGATCATCATCAGGTAGATATATATATATATCTATAGAATCGAGCTTCGGTTCACGAATTTAATTCGTTCCTGAAGGCCGTTCCTAACCCGAAATGTTCGTATTATGGAAACTATTTTTCCAATAGGAATCAATAAAATCAATAAGATCAATAAAATTGGAAAATTGGAAAATAAAAGCACAACACAACACACCAATGTATACAAAACGGCAGTCGATTCAGAATTTATTCCGTTTGTGTTAACCCGAAACATGCTTAAACGCAATCATAAGACCATCAAAGGAAATGAGACAATATCTGAGAGTTGACTTCAATATCCACTTTTATATTTACATACGCTCTATGCCTGTGTCGAGAAATTTGTGTATATTTTCAGTCGAAGGGAATTATTGAAGAATTAAGGAAATCATTTATTTCGTATATAGCCTGTGTTTTGAAAATGGCACATATATGTTGTTTACTGTTTGTAAAATTGCCAAGTATTTAATAATCACGGAAAAATATCTTACCTGGTATCCCTTTTACTCTTGAAAAACAGTCAACAACATCCTATTTGGGGACCACCATTAGCTGTCTCAATATATTCTTCTTAATCTTGTTTACGGCATCTCAACCGCGATTTCCTTTTTGAGAAATAACAGAAATCACATTGGCCAAAATCGAAACTGTATGGAATGCTTATAAATGTGAAGAAAGAATTAATTCGGTCGCTAAAAACACGCAGAGAACAAGCTAAATCAGTGGAGTCTCAATATCGACTGCGCCACCTCCCGGGAGATGGTTTATTAATGCATGCAGAGTAATGTCCCTTTTAATCGATTTTTCAATTTACATTAAGCCGATATCAAGATATTCAACATGAGTGGATACGTTTCGGAATGATCTCAAATACATAAACCAATTTCCTTTCATTGCATATCTCCTTGTCTCGACGTATTTTGTTTGCAAACATTTCAAGTTGGTACCAATACATCAGAATTTATCTTCGCTACAGTGAGATTCTTTGTGCCTGGAATATATTTCCATTTCCCAAATGCGCCACCGTTCTTTCAAGGAACATCATCAATACCATTGATGATGTTGGCTTTTTCATTTTTGCTTTCCGCATTTGCCTTCTTGTTTTCTCGTTGGGTATCTCCCACTCGTCCACTCCCATTGTGCCAGACACTTGATACCATCTAAGATTACTTTTCTTCGTGATGTGGTTTTCAGGTTCACTTGAAACCTGGCTCACGTTCTTCTCTGTTCAGACGCAGTTGCCAGACTTTGCGTCAGTTATCTCCTTCTTTCTGTGGGCGGGAATTCTTGGTGTCGGATGCGCTGAGGCGTGCTGCTTGTCAGCTGTGATTTACAGAAGCGGAGAAGAAAACAGAATTTAAAGCTGAAGAAGAAACACACATACATATGTGTGTGTATGTGTAAAAAAAAAGAAAAGAGAATATGAATATTAGAGGGAAACATTGTCTGTCGCTCTTTATATTTACTTATGTGCACACACACACATACACACACAATCACACGCACACACACACACACACAGATATATATATATATATATATATAAGGTGACAGGTAATAATTCGTATTTTATTCGATAAGGTAAAGGAAAGAGGGGTGTCTCTTACATATACATGTACATATATGCACATGTATATGCCCACATAGGTTACAATAACTGTCTCCAAATGTACATAAATAGACACACAGACACATATATACGTGCATATATACATGTATACACACACACACATGCACACACACATACACACACGCATATATATATGTATAAATAATACCAGTTTGCAATTGGTAGGGATAATTCCAATAAGGACATTAATAAAAAAAGGTCAATGTTAGTTACAGAGCAATTTATAATAATAAATGAAAAAACCAGATTAAAAATCCATATTGGTCATAATTTATTTTATGTATATTGTTATATTAATTTCTTTAGACCGAAAGTTTTTAAGAAAACTTTTTTCTTTATTTTATTTATCATTTTATATATATATATCAATATAAAAGTGCACATTGAAGTCAACACTTAGAGGCGACAGTCTGTTTCATGCTAGGCGCAGTCGTCAGGCAGCTTGACGATTGCGTCTCGCATGAAACTGCCTGATCAATGTTCACTTTTATATTTACACACGCTCTACCTCTGATATTGAGCACTTTATCTCATAAATACAGCACACCTTACTGCTATATTTCTTCATATATATATATATATATATATATATATATATATATATATATGCACAAATATATATTTATGTATATGTGTATATGTATATATATTTATGCATATATATATATATATATATATATATAAATATATATACATACACACACACACGCGCGCACACACAAACACAAACACACACACTCACACACACACACACACACACACACACACACACACATATATATATATATATATATATATATAAATATATATATATATATATATATATATATATATATATATATATATATATATATATATATATAAATATATATATGTATACGTATCTAGATAAGTGTTTGTTTATTCAAATGTTCCTGACCAGATGGAGAGATGTTTAAAAAATTTAGAAGTTTTCATATTGGTTCAAATTTCGGAAATGTATTGAACCGATACATTTTCAACTTCCATATACAAAGAATCCAGGTGATGTGTGTATAGATTCGTAAAAGTAAAAGTAAGCATATATAAGCTTCTTTATACGCGTATCACTCAAGTCGTAAAGGAGAGGAATGCTGTGATAAGGTGTTATATATGTAACGCCATCATTAAAAACAAAACAAAAAAAACAGTTATTGCTAAGGGACGATGTGGAGGGAAATATTTTCTGTTCGATCGATCAAACGAGCTTTTCCAAAATAAAATCTTCGTCAAAAATTAGGAAGTGGCAGGTGGATGTCGAATAGGAAGTTTCCAGCCTCCATATTTGTAGGATGATATGTCTGCTTTGATGCATACAGTTTTTTCTGTTATCGACACATCGTTGTATTTCCAGTAAACGCTTAACGGAAATAGAACCAGTTCTAAAAGATAGAGCAGTTTTAAGCCTCCCAGCTCCTTGCATCACGCTTTTTCCAAGCAGGTGCGAGGGCGCACACATACACTAGCACACGCATCTTGCTATCAGATTTCATGATGTAAGACAAATTTTATTTATGTTTAAGAAATAAATGGAGCGTCTACACAAATACGAGTATCCCCCTCCCCCAAAAAAAGTTTAATGTGATAAATATCTGATTAAGAAAAATCTAACTATTTTCTTTGGAAAAAATTGCTTAAACAAATATATATATATACATATATATATATATATATATATATATATATATATAGGGTGACCTAAAAAAACGGGAATTTTTGAAGTGCGTATTGCCAGACATGAGCAAGTGGCAACACTGAGAGACAGTTACCTGGAGCAAGTAAATATTTCGCCATTTTAGTAACGAAAATTGTTCGGTAACCGTGTGATCTCAAGATTCGGTAACGTCGCCTGTCCCCCTAGATCGCCAGATTTATCCGCTTGTGAATTTTTCTTGTGGGGCTATCTCAAGAGTAAAGTTTACACAACTCGACCAAGAACTCTGGATGAGTTAAAACAGAGAATTCAAGATGAAATTCACAGTATCCCAGCTGAGATGTTGCGGGCAGTCAATGAGGAATCTCAACAGCAGTTTTCAAGAATGCATTCGTACAGGAGGACGCCATCTACAGGACGTAATTTAAAAAAAATGAAAATCCCGTCATTGTTTCTTAAATGGTATGCTTTAAGGTTTCAATTACTATGAATTAAATATTTTTCTTCCTCACTCTTGGTTTTATTGGATTGTTAAAATGTTAGCGTTTTTTTCGGTCACCCTGTATATATATATATATATGAAGAAATATAGTCTTAAAATGTGCTATATATATATATATATATATATATATATATATATATATATATATATATATATATATATATATATATGTATATATATGAAACCGAGTATTACTATTAGTATTATATATATATATCTAATACATAAAATATCTATCTAATACATAAAATAATGAAAATATACAAATCCTTTTCAAATATACGCGTGAGAAATGCTTTAATGATAAATCCAACCAAAACTAGATTATTACAATATCTTACTTCGTTTCACCGACCCACACAGAGGTGACGACCGCAGACATCCCCTCCACACATGCACATACACGAGAATATAAAAATCCAACCAAATGCAAAATTATTGCGATATATCGATACATTTCAGCAAAATATCGTTACATTTCATCGACATATATACGAGGGAGACATCTGTAGACATTCGTCAAACACACACACTTTTACACTTACATGAATTAACGCTACTGTTCGACATACACATAGACACACTTACATTATGACTCGCTTTAACGTCCAAAATTTTCCTCACACATATCTATATATCATCTATTGTGTTAATACACGTGACGCGTAACTGACCAATGAGAACTACCAAAAACGATAGCATACTAGTACTCAGTCTCTTTGCTTTTTTTTTCCATTTCTATTCTCGATCTCAGACGAAGAATTAATAAAGCTGAAACATGTTAGATTAAGACACACTTCTTAATTGTTCATTATTTTATTTTATTATCTTGTCAAAATCCTGTCCATATCTGATCTACATTTGATCTTCAACTCATATATATATATATATATATATATATATATATATATATATATCTTTTTTTTTTCTACCTATGTACTTTCGATCTCCTCCAAGATCATACTCAGGGGTGAATTCCAAAGACAAACTTATTGTAACTGTGATAAAATCTTCATGTCTACCAATTTCCGGACAGTTCCCTTCTATTTGGACGATACTTTTGCAAAAAAAAAAAAAAAATCCATAGCTACAACTATCTATTTATACATATATAATTATTTTTTATCACTTTAAGGTAACTTTTAATTGATACGAATAGCAGTTCGTCAGGCTTGATTCCTGCCGAACAGCGCACATTTTTATTCGGTAAGATTTCTGGAACATGACACTTTGATCAAAGTAGTAAATAATTCAATACGACGTAAATGTGTAGTGAGTACCTGGATTCAAGGTTATTTACAGTACATTTGCACCATGGCTCTGACAATATTTAAAAATATTGAAATTTCTCGCCCTGGCTCTTACAATATTTAAAAAATACTGAAATTTCCCGTACATTTTGGCTGGTAAATGTTGTTAATACTGTTTATTATAAACAGAGCATTTACTTAAATATTTGTATCTATAAAAATAACGTATAAACAAAAAATATATTAAAATAATTGTCGGTCATATTTCATTTCATTTCATTTCATTATATATATATATATATATATATATATATATATATATATATATATATATATATATATATATATATATATATGTTTAGGGTTTAATATTTATATATGTATGATGTGTTTGCTAGTAAACATGGTGATATTGATAGAGAACTAGTTCTACCAATGGAATCCCAGTGCAAACTCATAGAATCATGAATAATTGGCATGTAAGAAAAATGTCAGTAAGAAGAATTGAAGTCTCGTAAGAATGGAAAGGAACCGATTGACAGAGAATGTGGTAGAGTGAGAGAGAGATAGAAAAGGAAATAAAAATATGATGGGAAAGGTAGGCAGGAAAAAAAGACAGAAAGGAAGATACATAAATAGAGAGACCACGAAAAATGCTGAGAAAGATAAACTGGGCGGATGTAGGGTGGCGGTTGGGACTTAAGTTATTATATGACGTCAAACTTTGCAGAAGCCGTTCGCCTCGAAACCTATATTGCATTACATTTACGCGGAAACGGCTCCGACAGATCATGGCTTTCAGTTGAGAGCATTTGTTGGACTTCTGAAAGCAAATAACACAATGACCGGCGTTAAACCTCTAAGTCTTAAGATAAATCCCCAACCATGCAAGTCATTCAATTTGTCAATTTAAAAAAAAAAAATTAAAAAGGCAAAAAAGAAAAAAATGTAACACAGACACCTACAGAAACACGCGCAAAAACACATACATATATATGAGGTTAGGTAATATTTATATACGTTCATAAATACATATATAGCGATTTCCTAAGCATAGCTTAGATGTTTGCACAAAGTCGAAAGTATGGCGCATCCAGTGAGAAAAGAACTCATTGCTCAGTTGCAAAGGATCTATGTGGGTAGGTAATAGATATCCTCTCTTGAAAAAAAAAAACTGTCAACTGTTAAAATATTTCTCATAATGCACTCTAACCAGCATATATAAATAGTCAAGCTAAAACACAATACACATGTCTAGAAGATTGCCAGATGATTGTGTTCAAGCATGTTATTGAACTCAATGACACTTAATATATATATATATGTATGTATATATATATATATATATATATATATTGTCATGCACAGTCATTTTGCTAGACGTCCGGTTGCCTCTAGCTAGGATCAAAACCCGGCTGAATTGGAATCAATCGGTGATTCTACCCCTAAGCTCTTGGCGCACAGCAGTGATGAAGGTGAATTTAAGCGTATTTATTTTCAGATAAACACACAGTGACTGAGAGAACTTAATTCGCTTTACCGAAGAGTCTTGCATTATTAGCAGTAATAGTCACTGTTTACAAACTCACACTTCCTATATATATATATATATATATATATATATATATATATATATATATATATATATATATATATATATATATATATATAAGCGGTGACTACGTAATAAGAATTTACATAAATTAAGTTGCCTCCCTTATAGCAGTAAAAATTTGTGAAAATAATGATCATAAGGATAATTACGGTTTTTTTCTTGATCAATTTTGTAGAGATACGAAAAATTGATTCCTGAACTTGAGAGGATTAAAATAATAAACAGACATATCTAAATTATTCAGCTAAACATGCTTGAATGTAGATATGCTGTCTAAATAACACTTCCTGCCGCGCTTACACACAGTTTATAATCCGGTCCTCGGGGTCTTAGGACGACTTTAACACCACAGCGCTAACTCTGCGTTAGTCAATGCTGACGCTGGTCCAAGCTGGCTGTTGGTCGCTAACTGATTCGAACCACACTAACACTGTCACATTGTGTTCGTGATATCAGAGCAGTGGAAGATCAAATGTCTTAGTAATCGCAGCGTTGGTTCAAGACATAGTGGGTGCTACATTAAGGAATAAAAATAACTTCACGACGAAAAAATAAAACGAAAGATTCATGAGGTTCATTTTCATTTGGTTTATGTAGCTCTTGATACAATAAATTAACCCTTCCTGCACCCATTTCTATAGTGACACTGTGCCTCACCTAATAATTTGCTTCAGAATTAGGCAATCTTGTGACAGCTGACGTGGATTCCAGAGGCTCCCGATCCAGGTTCTCAGCCCACGTCTTCGAGCTCCAAAAGCCACCTACTTATATGCACTTTGAACCCAAACTTGCGTAGATTTTAAATGAATATTTGATTCATAAATTGGCTTGTTATAGTTAAGGAACGTTTTCCAAATAGATGCCAACTTGTTGAAATGCAAATTTCAAACATTTTTCAGCACTATATAAGAATATTCCTAAACAGAACTGTTTGATATGAAAATCAAAACAATCCTTGAATAATATAATACACTGTACTTTACATATAAGATATATTTATTTGTTTTGCAAAGTTTTTATTCTGTTCGAAATTATAGGATTTGACTGAAAGTTTATCAGATTTAGATTATAGGGTTTCATTTAATTTCTTTGATTCATCCTATGTTTTGTCGTAATGTAGTATTGAGAAAAGAAAGGTCAAATCTTTAACAGCTACGCTAATCCCTCACCAGTTACCGTATACGGAAAATCATCGCGGAAATAGACAATCATGCGTATCTCGGATAGAAGATTGCAAGAGATGGTGTCTTAATTTCGGAGGTCAACAGAAAGATTGTCCAGACTAACAGAAAAGTTTATAACATCTTGAGAAGTCCCAAATTAACAATCGAAACCAAGAGAAAATTCTTTAATGAATATGTCCTGCCGATGATAAATTAAGGAATGGCAGCATAGATGCTCAACACCACCACACTTTAGACACTTGCAGTGGCCAAACGTAAAATGGAGCGAATCAAACTCAGATTCACCTTACGTGAGTGTTTAACATCTTGCATAAAAGCGCTTGTTTATGGGCCCAGGGAGAATCTTTAATATATTCCGCTTTGGAAGCCCTGGATGATTGGCGCCGAACAGTCGTCAGTGAGTATATTAGGAAATGTGCAAAATCTACCTAGCATATATATCAGTCTTTATATCTATTTAGAACTGGTGAAACTTTCATTATATATCATTATTCTATGTGCTAAATACTTTTAGGATATAGGCGATCATAGCTCTCCACAACATTCTACCTTTTGCTAATCTTTATCATCTCTATTTGTTTAGATACTTGCATCTATTTACATAAGCTTGTTAAGTCTCTTACTCACTGTTTTCATCTTTTGCCTCTATTTCTTTCAGTATGTCCCGCGAGTTTCAAATTCTCCAAGCACTCTTTGCTCATTATATGCACCAAGTTGCACTGTTCTGATTGTTGGCTGAGTTGTTCATCATGTTTTTCGTAGAACCACATCGCTGTTGCTTCAAATCTCTTCTCCAACTGCATTAAATTGTTTAGAATTCACTGCCATATAAATTAGATATCACATAGAAGTTCAGCACCCTTCTCTTTGTTTCTAATGATATTTTATTATATCTTAACATTTGCTTCAGGAAAATATCTTTTGCCAATCCCATTTCCATTCTGATTTTTGTGTCCCGTTTTCCACCGCTTGATTTCCGCCGATTTCGGTATTTGCTTGACTTCCGCCGATTTTAGTATTTGAATGATTCCCACTGATTTCGGTATTTGCATGATTTCCACTGATTTCAGTATTTGCTTGATTTCTACCAATTTCGGTATTTGTTTGATTTCCGCCGATTTTGGTATTTGCTAGTGTTCTACTAGTTTCGGTATTTGTTTGATTCCCGCTAATTTCGGCATTTGCTTGATTTCCACCTATTTTTGTATTTGCTTGATTTCTACTGATTTCGGTATTTGCTTGATTTCCGCCGATTTCAGTATTTGCTTCATTTCTACCAATTTAGGTATTCGCTTGATTTCTACCAATTTCAGTATTCGCTTAATTTTCGCCAATGTTGGAATTTCTTTGATTTCCGCCAAATTCAGTATTTCCTTGATTTCCACTGATTTTTGTATTTGCTTGATTTCTACTGATTTCGGTATTTCCTTGATTTTCACCGATTTCGGTATTTGCTTGATTTCCGCCAAATTCAGTATTTCCTTGATTTCCACTAATTTTTGTATTTGCTTGATTTCTGCTCATTGTGGCATTTCCTTGATTTCCACCAATTTCGCTATTTGCTTGATTTCCGCCGATTTCAGTATTTGCTATAGTTCTACCGGTTTCAGTATTTGCTTGATTTCTACTGATTTCAGTATTTCCTTGATTTAGTCCGATTCGCATGATTCCCACTGATTTCGGTATTTCCATGATTTCCACTGATTTCAGTATTGGCTTTATTTCCACTGATTTTCGTATTTGCTTGATTTCCGCCGATTTCGGTATTTTCTTGCTTCCCACCGATTTTGGTAATTGCTTGAATTCTACTGATTTCGGTATTTCCTTGATTTCCACCGATTTCGGTATTTGTTTGATTTCTGCCGATTTTGGTATTTGCTACAGTTCTACCGGTTTCGGTATTTGCATGATTTCCGCCAATTTCGGTATTTGCTTGATTTCCACCGATTTTGGTATTTGCTTGATTTCTACCGATTTCAGTATTTCCTTGATTTACTCTGATTTCAGTATTTGCTTGACTTCTACCGATTTTGCTATTTTCTCGATTTCTACCAGTTTTGGTAATTGCTTAATTTCAACTGATTTCGGTATTTGCTTGATTTCCACTGATTTCAGTATTTGCTTGATTTCTGCTGATTTCAGTATTTGCCGGATTTCCGCTGATTTGTTTGATTTTGAAGTCCTCAATACATAGCAGCATATTTGTCTACTTTTATATACTATGACAAATACATTCTGTATTCTTATATTTAATTATACTCTCTTCTTGCCTCTCATTACTACATTGAGTAAGAATTCTTTATGTTTCCCTTCTGAGTCTGTTGTTGATCACAGTGGGGAAAGCTTCAAGTGATCCATGGTAGAACATTCAGTTTAGCGCACTATTTCTGGCTACACCAAAATATTTTCAAAGTGGGTTTCCCGATAAACTCCATGAAGAAGAATTATATGGTTGCTTCCAATGTCCTTTTGGCGTTGCACTTAGAGGTTCCCCAGAGAGGATCGGATAAACTAAGAAAGCAAAAGATGACATAAGACGAAGGAAGGGGACTAGTTTTGAGCATCATATTCGGAAGACTGTAAATATTGTGTTCATATTAATACGATTTGTGCGAATCTACGAAATCATTAAATTATTTTTGATCAACGCTAGTACATCAGGCATTAATAATATTTGACACAAAAAGGTGAGCATTTAAAAAGAAAAAATGCTACGTGAGTCTCCCACGAGAGCATATCTGCGGTCTGTGAAAAACATCATTCGAAATCTTTGAGTTTACATGAGCTAGAGAGCCGATGTCTGGCAGCTGTAAGAAAATGTTTTTGTGATTGTTTAGAACAATAGTTAAAAATCAAGGCTAAGCTTGGTGGATATCGTTAGATCTCCATTGCTATGGCACTGTGTCGAACTACTTCAGGTTAGTAAGTAATAATCTAGTCTGGCAAACCATTAGCATATCTCGCAGGATTCTCTTTGTGAGTGCTAAATATCACAGTGACGACCATGGCAAATCCTACGCACAATCTAATAATATATATTGAGGGGTCTCCCCTTTTTACACAAATGGACTCACCCGAGATATACATATACTACTACCAGTGAATACCCGGACAGTCTGTAATAGAGGAGGTAGCACAAGAGTCACCGTTAGCAAGCACGTAAACTCAGTAAGGAGTCATACCGCGATACTTCAATACCAAGATTGTATATATATTATTGCTACTAACCCGCATTCCTAGATCTACTAACCCGTATTACAAGTTTGTATTATTACGTTAATACATTTATTTTCCTTATCCATTCCTGGCGTTTGTTATTCATTGATATCGGATTCATCCCGGAATCCACAACAAATTGGTGACGAGGAATTCGAACTCACACGGGAAGGAAATCGAAAGAAAATTCTCCCTCGTTGTACACAACAAATTGACGACGAGATATTCGAACTCAGACAGAAATAAAACAAAAAACAAAAGTCTCCTTTGCCGTTTTTTGCCAGTCTCCACAACAATTTGGCGACAAAAGATTTACGAGGACTAAAATACGGAAAAACGAGTTTTTCGTAAGACTTTTATCATGGAGGATTTTCAAAATATTTTAGTAGAACTTGTAAAATACCAAAATGAACAGCAATTACAACTCCAGGAAAGAATGGAAGAAACATGGCAAAAACAATTACTACAAACGCAGGAACTAATATTAAATGTAGCGATTAACAAACAACAAAATATCGAAAAAGAGGCGACTTTTTTCCAAGACGCAGTGTGGAATACAATAGAAACTTTCAAGTACTCCCTAGAAGAGGATAACAATTTTGGGGATTATTTCAGACGTTATGAAGACATCTACAACATCGATTGTCAAAACTGGACAGAAGCAAAGAAGCTACGTCGGTTGCTCAGAAAATTAGGAACTGAGGAATACACAAAATTTGTGGATTACATCTTGCCAAAAAAGACGAACGAATTAACGTTTGACGAAGCAGTTACGTGTCTTACAGAACTTTTCAGTCCAAAAATGTCAGTCTTTCACAAGAGGTAGAAATGTCTTAACCTGGTAAAGGGCGAAAATGAGGACTATTCCACGTTTGCCGCAATCGTGAATAAACATTGCGACGACTTCAAGTTGGCAGAATTAATACCGGACAATTTCACGTGTCTCATCTTTGTTCAAGGGTTAGTCTCAGCAAAAGATAGTGAAATGCGCAAAGAATGCTTTCAAAACTACAAAATGAACCTGGACTAACACTACAACAACTATCAGAAGATTGCCAAAAATGCCTGAGTATAAAGAAAGACTCGAAGAACATTAATGAGTCAGGAGTATCATATATACGTAAGTTAAACAAAAGTTTAAGTTCTTCACCCTCCCCGGAAAGAAAACAAAAATTCTATAATAAGGGAAAAAGTACAACATATAGGGCAAACTATGACGAAAACCGAAGCCAATATAAGCCCCCCCCATCTGGATGTTATCGATGTGGAGGACTACACTGGAATAAGGATTGCCGTTTTAAATATAAAAACTGTCTTGTGTGTAGAAAAATGGGTCACAAGGCATCCCAATGTAGGAACAGAAAAGCTACTAGTAGGATAAGAGCTACTAGGATGCATGACGGAGACAATACCAACTTAAGGAAATATGTGGAACTTGAAATCTTAAATAAAAAGATAAAATTGCAACTAGACTCGGGTTCCGATCTAACGATAATTAACCTACTTAACAGACCAACCATGTTACATCCACAAAAAATTGCTAAGTCGGTGACAGGAAAGCGTATAAAATTCAAAGGAGAAATAATCGTAAATGTTAAATTTCACGGGAAAACAAAAAAAATTCAAGATATACGTAATGAAAGATGCAGAAAATCTAATAGGTACAGACTGTATGCAAAAGTTCGACGTATGGGATTCACCTATCAGCTCGTTTTGTAAGGGTAACCAGTATGTAAAACGAAGCGAAACGCGCCATTTGCTACTACAGATGAAAAGAGTAAAGAGTTATACAAGGCAGTAAAGAAACTACCTGTGACCTTGCGAGAGATAAGAAAAGAAGTAAAAAAGGATGAATTTATTCAGAGGACGAAGGAAAAACTAAATAAAAACCGGTATACACCTACAGTACTCAAGAGATCATTCAAACAAGAATGGGTCTATTTCAGTAACAATATGGCTTATGAGGAACCAAATACAATAATTAACAGACTAGGAAACGTGATGTACACAAAATGCGAAGAATTTACCCACAGAAAACATATTGACCAAATACAAAAAAGACGAGTTGAAGAGCCAAGCTCGTAACCCCCAGAAAATGACGAGTCGATGGAGGCGATCGTTGAAGTTTTTGAGATTCAAAGACCACAAGAAGACACAGAAATTGGAAGGACTAGCAGGAAGAGAAAATTTACAGTGCCTCTAATTGTCGACCATTAGAGAAAGGAGAAGATATTAACTCCCCCCAAAAAAGGGATTTAAGGAGGGGGTATTGAGGGGTCTCCCCTTTTTACACAAATGGACTCATCCGAGGTATACATATACTACTACCAGTGAATACCCGGACAGTCTGAAATAGAGGAGGGTAGCACAAGAGTCACCGTTAGCGAGCACGTAGACTCAGTAAGGAGTCATACCACGATACTTCTATACCAAGACTGTATATATATTATTGCTACTAACCCGCATTCCTGGATCTACTAACCCGTATTACCAGTTTGTATTATTACGTTAACACATTTATTTTCCTTATCCATTCCTGGCGTTTGTTATTCATTGATATCGGATTCATCCCGGAATCCACAACAATATACATCTGCAATTTCAATCCTAACCTAAGGCCTTGTGCCAAACAAACTTAGGTTAGCAAAATAAATATAGCAACTCGCGGAGGAGAAATAGCAAACCACTTTAGATGACATTTATGAGAAATGATTTGGTTTATTATTTTGACAAGTTTGATCTTTGCAAGTATTCGGTGCTCTCGTCCAGGTAAAATCGATAACTGATTTTAGAGGTTAATAGTCTCTTGCCACTGGAAAGATTGACACAAGACAGTCTTTCTTACGTATGCCAGGTTTGATTTGAAATAGTCTACTTTTTATTTAACCTACCACGTTCAACACTAGCCAAACTTTTAAACAGTTACTTTAGTACCAGTAATGAATGACATAATTGGGTTTCACATGAATTAACCTGTTGTCTATTGGCTTACGGTCGCATCACATTGAAACACCGGTTCACGTGCGATCACCAAATTTAAGCAACGTCGAACATGGTCAATACCTAGAGGGGTGTCTACTTGGGAATACCAGCAGCTGTAAGTGTAATGAATAACGAGCCGAAATTATTAATTGGACAGCCGCCGAGTTCCAATTCCTGTTGGGATCGTTATATTCTCGTATGCGCAAATACACTTGAGAAAAATATGAATCCACTTCTTCTTCTCCCCGCTATGGGTTAATTAGTAATTCTATCACTAAACCAATTATTACCTTAAAAAATTAATACAATCTAAAAATATTTTCTGGCTTTAAATATCCTGGAAACCGTAAGAAACGAATTAATCAATCAGTTCTCTGGGAATGGATGATATTTTTGAATATTTTACTCCATAAACCGATGAATAAAATACTTTTTTTTTAAAGCTTTTCACCCCAAGCAAGGCTGGAAGCCACTAGCACGCAAGGGGTTACAGAAGGTTTGGAGGAAGAGCAGATAGGAGTGGTAAAGGAGAGGATGTGGAGAAAGATAGTGGATCGATCAAGGCAAGGGGGTTACAGAAGATTTGGAGCGAGAGCAGATAGGAATGAAAGGGAAAAGGATGTGGAGAAGGGAAGTGGATTTGTGTTTATGTCTCTGTCAAAGAATTTATTGATTTATTAATTGATCTCCTCGTTTTAAGCCAACTTCACTTCTTTATTAAACAAGACCCTTTCTACATCCATCATTGTGACAGATACACAAAAACGGATGGCATATCCATGGGGCCCCATCTCTGTATTATTTTATCTAATTTCTTTACATCTCATTAATGAGAGAAAATTTCTAAGGATATTGCCAAACCCATGATATATGTTTTATATATTAATGATATATTAATATTAGCGAACAACCCAGATTAAAAATATTAAAAAAATAAAGAAAATGATGTTTGGGAAAAACTGTTCAATACTTAGGAATTTAATATTGATAACAGAATTCCCTTTACTGACATATTTGTAGAAACGAATATTAACAATTTTACTTCTTCAACTGAATTAACAAATATGAATATAAAATCTTGACTTGTTAAAGTGAATGTCTTCTACTGAGTTCAATTATTTTCTTCTTCATACGCTATTTTTCGAAGAATTGAGTCACAGTACATAAAACATTCTTACTCCTAATGGCTTAGCAAATTAATTCGTAAGAATAAGATTTGAATAATTAATAATTTTCCCAACTGTAAATAAATGAATCTGGGTGTATGTATTTGAAAAAATTCATGTATATATATGAACATCTATCTATCTATCTATCTATCTATCTATCTATCTATCTATCTATCTATCTATCTATCTATCTATCTATCTATCCTTTACAGCCTGTTCATTATCTATCTATCTATCTATCTATCTATCTATCTATCTATCTATCTATCTATCTATCTATCCTTTACAGCCTGTTCATTATCTATCTATCTATCTATCTATCTATCTATCTATCTATCTATCTATCTATCCTTTACAGCCTGTTCATTATCTATCTATCTATCTATCTATCTATCTATCTATCTATCTATCTATCTATCTATCCTTTACAGCCTGTTCATTATCTATCTATCTATCTATCTATCTATCTATCTATCTATCTATCTATCTATCTATCTATCTATCCTTTACAGCCTGTTCATTATCTATCTATCTATCTATCTATCTATCTATCTATCTATCTATCTATCTATCTATCCTTTACAGCCTGTTCATTATCTATCTATCTATCTATCTATCTATCTATCTATCTATCTATCTATCTATCTATCTATCTATCTATCTATCTATCCTTTACAGCCTGTTCATTATCTATCTATCTATCTATCTATCTATCTATCTATCTATCTATCTATCTATCTATCTATCTATCCTTTACAGCCTGTTCATTATCTATCTATCTATCTATCTATCTATCTATCTATCTATCTATCTATCTATCTATCTATCTATCTATGTGTCTGTGCTTATATAAAGACAGACATACACACAGACTCACATACACACACACATATATGTGTATGTGTGTGTATATATTACTAATTTGTAACTGGTAGGGATAATACCAAGGAGGATATTAATTCAGAGAGAGCTCAGTGTAAACTAAAGTGCATTATATTAATAAATCAAGAAGAAAATCTTACAGCTCCATTTCGCTTATAGTTTACTTCTTGAATATTTCTATATATTCATATATTCAGACAAAGAAAGACATTATAGTGCAACACTCCTTTCTGCAAACTATATAATATAAATATTGGTAGATACTTAATAAACTTAATTGACAAACACTTTTAATCACAAGAACCCTCTACAAAAACTTTTTAATAAAAATACTCTGCAAATTACTTATTCCTGCACCAAAAATATACAGAACATTATCAAGTCGCACACAACAGCCAAACACTTTGACGGCAAAACAATAGAAAACTCTTGTAATTGTAGAAGCAGGACCAACAAACTAGTTGGACGAATCAGTAATTCGGCAAATGTGCTATATCAAGCTACTATTTTTCTGAAAGGAAAAATATTAATGATAAAAAATGTACATAGGGATATCTACTGGGAATTAGAAACAGAGACTCTACAGTCACCGACGTTCCTTCTCCAATACTTCCTTAAGACACCAAACTGTTCTATCTAAGCATTATTGGAAGATGAAAGATAGAGGCTACACGCCACAAATTAAATGGGACATTATCTGTTGGTCTCAACCCCCCCCCCCCCATCAACTTTCGGGACAGATGCAGTCAGTGCATAGAAGAGAAAATTTAAATAATCTAATACAGAAGTACTGAGCAGTTGTTGAATTGTTGAATCAAAGAAACGAACTTATTTTCAAGTGTAGACATAAGAACACATTCCCCAAAACTATGACTTTGGGGGATATACACTTGAACTTGATTCTTTTATATGGGAGCTGGCACACATATGGGTACATGTATTCATATATATATATATATATATATATATATATATATATATATATATGTGGGGAGGATTATACTGCGTATAACGCGCTTTTGTGTTTTTAATTGTAGTTAGATGTATGATTGTCTTGCCGATGTATACATCATTTATAATTCTAAATTAACATCTTTAGTATTATTATCTATGCATTAATTTTCTTATTTTCTATCTTTTATTATTCTTTATTCAAAATCCTTTAATCTACTTACCGTATTTTAATTAATTCAGAAATAGTTTGATATTCTTTTTCTTCTTATGATTATTATTATTTTATTAAGGTTTTCTCTATTAGACAAACTAGTTTGAAATTGTGTTGATTTGTCCTGCCTTAATAACAAGACATATCGATCAATTCTGATAACACACTACATCACCCGATGCACAAACTTTCTTAACTATTCTTTTTACAGGAGTTTTCATCTGACCTCTCTGGTGAGATCTCAGGTTGCTGGCTAAACCAGCCTCTGAAAGGTGACTCTGGAATTTCGTTGGTTTCCTAATAGCCCTTGGAGAGTTTCTGCTTCTCCCTTCCTAATAGCACTCATTTTTTGGAATGCACAATTCTCTTCTGCTTAGAATTGTTGCTGCGTCCCCAAATCAACCTTCTCCAGCAAGATCTATCTCCAGGAAGAATTTCCTAGTCTTCAACCTTAATCCAAGCGTTTTGAGGTTACATTATCTACATCCTTGAAACGTTTTTTTACGCTTATGAACGGGTCGATTACCTTGTGAAATCTCACCATAAAAAACGGATTTTAGATAATTTCTCATACGTGTCAAATGATCTTTCCAGCGCATTTGAATACGGAGAAGCCGTCTCTATGCTGGCTATTGTTGCGCGCTGAAGGACGTTTGTGTCTAGTGTACAAAACTGCCAATTGATGTCCAAGATTCGTCTCAGGCACTGCTGGTGAATACGCTCTAAGATCTTAACATGCCTTCGATAGGTGGTCCACGCCGCTTCAGGAATATAAAAGGGCGGTCAGGACAAATGTTTCGTAGATGTAGATCTTTGTGCGTAAGGAGATTTTACAAGTTTTCTGAATGCTTGGCTCGTTCAATGCGGAAATTCACTTCTGCAACCAGTAAGCCAGCCCTAGACAGTGCACTGCATAATTAAACAAAAGTGTCAACTACTTGCAGCCAGTAATCTTTAACGAAAATGTTGGGTTGTATGTAAAGCGGCCCAGATGGAGGCATGTACATGATCTTTGTCATTTTCAGACATATGGTTAACCCCAAAGCAGTACAATCTAACTAGATATGGTCCATTATCACATGTAGGTCATCATCACTGTGAACAACAAGACCAACAACATCAGAATACAGGAGTCCACGAGTAACCAATTGGAAAACCTTACATCGCGCGTTGAATCGTCTCAGATCAAAAACCTTCCCATTTGGTCTGAGATGAAGATAAACGCCAACATCACAGTTTGAGATATATAAAGAATTAATTAATTATTATTAGAGAATGCGTAGGCTAAGGCCATAGTGGCTAGCAATTTCCCGGAGTGCATTGTGGGCGTGATATTCAGACAGTGATGCATTGCATTTTTCTGGGTTTTGGATATGTCCAAAACGGCCCGAATTCAACATAGGACCACAGCAAATTTGAAGCTTCGGTACGCCTCCCACATTCAAGTTAGCGACCGGCTAAGACCACCTGCGGAGGGACATTGAGCTAACGTGTGACATGCTTTCCCGGGTGATCATTACTCCAGCTGCCTCTTAAAATCCAAGCTTCCATGACTCGCTATTAATAAAACAAATAAGAAAAAGAAATCGTCCTATTCGTTGATATCCTTTTATGTAGTAATGTGGGAGACCCAGAGACGTTACAGGACGCAAATGATTCTTGTTGCCGAGACAATATTAATAGTTTGTTCCTTTGAAATAATCTATCTATCTATCTGTTGGTTGCCATATTGTTATCGAGCAGGGCCATCACACAGCATTACGCAAAGTCTCACCGGTACTCAACACAAATATGAATTTTAAGCCAATGATTTACATTGTGTTCTCCAGACTCGGTAACTATGAACAGTGACAACACGAGGTAAGTTTTCTGGAATGTGATTGCCATGAACCTTCCCAAACATTGCGTATGAATAAAAGTTTTTAATCAATAAAGTAGAAGGCATCATCGTTTTCTAGAGTGCTTCAATGTATTACAACAGTGTTTTGCTTCTCTAAAGACGATGTCCTAACAAGGGATAAGGGGTCTTTAGTTCTCTACCAATAGTTCTTGTTGGTGACGTTGGTTGTGTCGATGAGTAACCTTCATCCACCAGATTTACTATTTACCCATAGCTGCGGCTATGCAGATTTACTATTTACCCATGTGCTACAGACTCTAATCAGAGTGGACTGGAGAAAAACGGCAACTAAGAGGGGATCCCATGATTCAACCATCCACTCTCCCGATCAGAGAACTTGCTGCTTGTTTATCTTCATATCCAGGATATACGTACAACGAAATCATCAAGTCATCAGATGTTCTAAAGATTGCGTTGAATTATGAAACAGACTGTTGCCGCATGGTGTTGATCTGTGTGTTCACCTTTATATCTGTTTACATACGCTCTATTTCTGATACTGAGAACTTCATATATATATATATATATATATATATATATATATATATATATATATATATATATATATATAAAAGTGAACATAGCAGTCAACACTTAGAGGCGACAGTCTGTTTCATGCTAGATGCAATCGTCAGGCAACTAGACATCTTGCATCTAGCATGAAACAGACTGTGGCCTCTAAGTGTTGACTTCTATGTTCACTTTTATATTTACACACGCTCTATCTCTGATATTGAGCCCTTTATCCCATAAATATAGCACACTTTATGACTATATTTCTTCATATATATATATATATATATATATATATATATATATATATATGCATTACTAGTACATTTTGTACAGACCTTCAAATTTTAAGTTTAATTTAAGATTCAAGTTTTGGTTTCGAAAGAGTTATTTCTCTGTCGCGATGTATACATATTTAAAAAAATAATTATAATAATATTCTCTGCTAAAAAACTCTGGATTATAAATCTGTCTGTTCTTTATATATATATATATATATATATATATATATATATATATATATATATATATATAACTCAGTCTATACACCGAGGTTGAATAAGACTGGCGAAGCTTTCGTCGCTTGAAATAGATCTGTCTCCCCATAGATCTGTTTTTAGTTATGGCCCCTTGGCATGTTCTCTCTGCAACGACCACTATGACCACAAAAAATCTTCAATAAATCA
>OZ038495.1:5355407-5470407 GCA_964036315.1 Acanthosepion esculentum
TTTGCCAATATCTGTGGCCATGTGAGTAACTACAATTGTTCGTTTCTGTTCACTGATGTCTTTTCTCTCAGAAATGCAGTGATGGAGACAAAAGAACAAGTTTAAGTTCTTTAATATGATTTAATTTAAACAGACGACATTATTTATCTGGATTGGTTTGTTTTGTTTTGTTTTACGGCACATCAAACTCAATGGGTCATTTAATGCCGACAACTTTTTTTTTTGTAATATTTTTGTTTTGTCAAAAATCTATTTCTGTTAATATTTTTTTCCTCAAAAATGTATAGTTGGTAATATTATTTTTCCAAAAATGTATGGCTGGTAATATAATTTTTCAAAAACGTACAGCTGGCAACATTATTTTTTCAAAAATGTATTAACAGAAGCCTTGCTGTTGGACGTAGTTTATCGTCATACCCAGGACGCGGATGTTGTTTATCGTCATACCCAGGTTGCGGAGGTAGTTTATCGTCATACCCAGGACGCGGATGTAGTTTATCATCATACCCAGGTTGCGGAGGTAGTTTATCGTCATACCCAGGACGCGGATGTAGTTTATCGTCATACCCAGGTTGCGGATGTAGTTTATCGTCATACCCAGGATGCGGATGTAGTTTATCGTCATACTCAGGACGCGGATGTAGTTTATCGTCATACCCAGGAAGCGAATGTAGTTTATCGTCATACCCAGGACGCTGATGTAGTTTATCGTCATACCCAGGAGGCGGATGTAGTTTATCGTCATACCCAGGACGCGAATGTAGTTTATCGTCATACCCAGGTTGCGGATGTAGTTTATCGTCATACCCAGGACGCGAATGTAGTTTATCGAAATACCCAGGTGGCGGATGTAGTTTATCGTCATACCCAGGACGCGAATGTAGTTTATCGTCATACACAGGTGGCGGATGTAGTTTATCGTCATACCCAGGACGCGGATGTAGTTTATCGTCATACCCAGGATGCGGATGTAGCTTATCGTCATACCCAGGTCGCGGATGTAGTTTATCGGCATACTCAGGAGGGTGATGTAGTTTATCGTCATACCCAGGACGCGGATGTAGTTTATCGTCATACCCAGGTTGTGGATGTAGTTTATCGTCATACCCAGGACGCAGATGTAGTTTATCGTCATACCCAGGTTGCGGATGTAGTTTATCGTAATACCCAGGACGCGAATGTAGTTTATCGTCATACCCAGGTTGCGGATGTAGTTTATCGTCATACCCAGGACGCTGATGTAGTTTATCGTCATACCCAGGACGTGGGTGTAGTTTATCGTCATACCCAGGACGCGGGTGTAGTTTATTGTCATACCCAGGACGCGGATGTAGTTTATCGTCATACCCAGGACGCGGATGTAGTTTATCGTCATACCAGGACGCGGGTGTAGTTTATCGTCATACCCAGGACGCGGATGTAGTTTATCGTCATACCCAGGTTGCGGATGTAGTTTATCGTCATACCCAGAACGCGAATGTAGTTTATCGTCATACCCAGGACGCGAATATAGTTTATCGTCATACCCAGGACGCTGATGTAGTTTATCGTCATACCCAGGACGCGAATGTAGTTTATCGTCATACCCAGAACGCGGATGTAGTTTATCGTCATACCCAGGACGCGAATGTAGTTTATCGTCATACCCAGGATGCGAATGTAGTTTATCGTCATACCCAGGACGCGGATGTAGTTTATCGTCATACCCAGGACGCGAATGTAGTTTATCGTCATACCCAGGACGCTGATGTAGTTTATCGTCATACCCAGGTTGCGGATGTAGTTTATCGTCATACCCAGGACGCGGATGTAGTTTATCGTCATACCCAGGTTACGGATGTAGTTTATCGTCATACCCAGGATGCGGATGTAGTCTATCGTCATACCCAGGACGCGGATGTAGTTTATCGTCATACCCAGGAAGCGAATGTAGTTTATCGTCATACCCAGGACGCTGATGAAGGTTATCGTCATACCCAGGAGGCGGATGTAGTTTATCGTCATACCCAGGACGCGAATGTAGTTTATCGTCATACCCAGGTTGCGGATGTAGTTTATCGTCATACCCAGGACGCGAATGTAGTTTATCGAAATACCCAGGTGGCGGATGTAGTTTATCGTCATACCCAGGACGCGGATGTAGTTTATCGTCATACCCAGGTTACGGATGTAGTTTATCGTCATACCCAGGATGCGGATGTAGTTTATCGTCATACCCAGGACGCGGATGTAGTTTATCGTCATACCCAGGAAGCGAATGTAGTTTATCGTCATACCCAGGACGCTGATGTAGGTTATCGTCATACCCAGGAGGCGGATGTAGTTTATCGTCATACCCAGGACGCGGATGTAGTTTATCGTCATACACAGGACGCGAATGTAGTTTATCGTCATACCCAAGTTGCGGATGCAGTTTATCGTCATAACCAGGACGCGGATGTAGTTTATCGTCATACCCAGGACGCGAATGTAGTTTATCGTCATACCCAGGTTGCCGATGTAGTTTATCGTCATACCCAAGACGCGGATGTAGTTTATCGTCATACCCAGGTTGCGGATGTAGTTTATCGTCATACCCAGGACGCGGATGTAGTTTATCGTCATACCCTGGTTGCGGATGTAGCTTATCGTCATACCCAGGACGCGGATGTAGTTTATCGGCATACTCAGGACGCTGATGTAGTTTATCGTCATACCCAGGACGCGAATGTAGTTTATCGAAATACCCAGGTGGCGGATGTAGTTTATCGTCATACCCAGGACGCGGATGTAGTTTATCGTCATACCCAGGTTACGGATGTAGTTTATCGTCATACCCAGGATGCGGATGTAGTTTATCGTCATACCCAGGACGCGGATGTAGTTTATCGTCATACCCAGGAAGCGAATGTAGTTTATCGTCATACCCAGGACGCTGATGTAGGTTATCGTCATACCCAGGAGGCGGATGTAGTTTATCGTCATACCCAGGACGCGGATGTAGTTTATCGTCATACACAGGACGCGAATGTAGTTTATCGTCATACCCAAGTTGCGGATGCAGTTTATCGTCATAACCAGGACGCGGATGTAGTTTATCGTCATACCCAGGACGCGAATGTAGTTTATCGTCATACCCAGGTTGCCGATGTAGTTTATCGTCATACCCAAGACGCGGATGTAGTTTATCGTCATACCCAGGTTGCGGATGTAGTTTATCGTCATACCCAGGACGCGGATGTAGTTTATCGTCATACCCTGGTTGCGGATGTAGCTTATCGTCATACCCAGGACGCGGATGTAGTTTATCGGCATACTCAGGACGCTGATGTAGTTTATCGTCATACCCAGGACGCGGATGTAGTTTATCGTCATACCCAGGTTGCGGATGTAGTTTATCGTCATACCCAGGACGCGGATGTAGTTTATCGTCATACCCAAGTTGCGGATGTAGTTTATCGTCATACCCAGGACGCGAATGTAGATTATCGTCATACCCATGTTGCGGATGTAGTTTATCGTCATACCCAGGACGCTGATGTAGTTTATCGTCATACCCAGGACGTGGGTGTAGTTTATCGTCATACCCAGGACGCGGATGTAGTTTATCGTCATACCCAGGACGCGGGTGTAGTTTATCGTCATACCCAGGACGCGGATGTAGTTCATCGTCATACCCAGGACGCGGATGTAGTTTATCGTCATACCCAGGACGCGGGTGTAGTTTATCGTCATACCCAGGACGCGGATGTAGTTTATCGTCATACCCAGGTTGCGGATGTAGTTTAATGTCATACCCAGAACGCGGATGTAGTTTATCGTCATACCCAGAACGCGGATGTAGTTTATCGTCATACCCAGGACGCGAATGTAGTTTCTCGTCATACCCAGAACGTGGATGTAGTTTATCGTCATACCCAGGACGCGAATGTAGTTTATCGTCATACCCAGGATGCGAATGTAGTTTATCGTCATACCCAGGACGCGGATGTAGTTTATCGTCATACCCAGGACGCGAATGTAGTTTATCGTCATACCCAGGACGCTGATGTAGTTTATCGTCATACCCAGGTTGCGGATTTAGTTTATCGTCATACCCAGGATGCGGATGTAGTTTATCGTCATACCCAGGACGCGGATGTAGTTTATCGTCATACCCAGGAAGCGAATGTAGTTTATCGTCATACCCAGGACGCTGATGTAGTTTATCGTCATACCCAGGAGGCGGATGTAGTTTATCGTCATACCCAGGACGCCAATGTAGTTTATCGTCATACCCAGGTTGCGGATGTAGTTTATCGTCATACCCAGGACGCGAATGTAGTTTATCGAAATACCCAGGTGGCGGATGTAGTTTATCGTCATACCCAGGACGCGAATGTAGTTTATCGTCATACCCAGGTGGCGGATGTAGTTTATCGTCATACCCAGGACGCGGATGTAGTTTATCGTCATACCCAGGACGCGGATGTAGTTTATCGTCATACCCAGGACGCGAATGTAGTTTATCGTCATACCCAAGTTGCGGATGCAGTTTATCGTCATACCCAGGACGCGGATGTAGTTTATCGTCATACCCAGGACGCGAATGTAGTTTATCGTCATACCCAAGACGCGGATGTAGTTTATCGTCATACCCAGGTTGCGGATGTAGTTTATCGTCATACGCAGGACGCGGATGTAGTTTATCGTCATACCCAGGACGCGAATGTAGTTTATCGTCATACCCAGGATGCGAATGTAGTTTATCGTCATACCCAGGACGCGGATGTAGATTATCGTCATACCCAGGACGCGAATGTAGTTTATCGTCATACCCAGGACGCTGATGTAGTTTATCGTCATACCCAGGTTGCGGATTTAGTTTATCGTCATACCCAGGACGCGAATGTAGTTTATCGAAATACCCAGGTGGCGGATGTAGTTTATCGTCATACCCAGGACGCGAATGTAGTTTATCGTCATACCCAGGTCGCGGATGTAGTTTATCGTCATACCCAGGACGCGGATGTAGTTTATCGTCATACCCAGGACGCGGATGTAGTTTATCGTCATACCCAGGACGCGAATGTAGTTTATCGTCATACCCAAGTTGCGGATGCAGTTTATCGTCATACCCAGGACGCGGATGTAGTTTATCGTCATACCCAGGACGCGAATGTAGTTTATCGTCATACCCAGTACGCGAATGTAGTTTATCGTCATACCCAGGTTGCCGATGTAGTTTATCGTCATACCCAAGACGCGGATGTAGTTTATCGTCATACCCAGGTTGCGGATGTAGTTTATCGTCATACCCAGGACGCGGATGTAGTTTATCGTCATACCCAGGTTGCGGATGTAGCTTATCGTCATACCCAGGACGCGGATGTAGTTTATCGGCATACTCAGGACGCTGATGTAGTTTATCGTCATACCCAGGACGCGGATGTAGTTTATCGTCATACCCAGGTTGCGGATGTAGTTTATCGTCATACCCAGGACGCGGATGTAGTTTATCGTCATACCCAAGTTGCGGATGTAGTTTCTCGTCATACCCAGGACGCAAATGTAGATTATCGTCATACCCCTGTTGCGGATGTAGTTTATCGTCATACCCAGGACGCTGATGTAGTTTATCGTCATACCCAGGACGCTGATGTAGTTTATCGTCATACCCAGGACGTGGGTGTAGTTTATCGTCATACCCAGGACGCGGGTGTAGTTTATCGTCATACCCAGGACGCGGATGTAGTTTATCGTCATACCCAGGACGCGGATGTAGTTTATCGTCATACCCAGGACGCGGATGTAGTTTATTGTCATACCCAGGACGCGGGTGTAGTTTATCGTCATACCCAGGACGCGGATGTAGTTTATCGTCATACCCAGGTTGCGGATGTAGTTTATCGTCATACCCAGAACGCGGATGTATTTTATCGTCATACCCAGAACGCGGATGTAGTTTATCGTCATACCCAGGACGCGAATGTAGTTTCTCGTCATACCCAGAAAGTGGATGAAGTTTATCGTCATACCCAGGACGCGAATGTAGTTTATCGTCATACCCAGGATGCGAATGTAGTTTATCGTCATACCCAGGACGCGGATGTAGTTTATCGTCATACCCAGGACGCGAATGTAGTTTATCGTCATACCCAGGACGCTGATGTAGTTTATCGTCATACCCAGGTTGCGGATTTAGTTTATCGTCATACCCAGGATGCGGATGTAGTTTATCGTCATACCCAGGACGCGGATGTAGTTTATCGTCATACCCAGGAAGCGAATGTAGTTTATCGTCATACCCAGGACGCTGATGTAGTTTATCGTTATACCCAGGAGGCGGATGTAGTTTATCGTCATACCCAGGACGCGAATGTAGTTTATCGTCATACCCAGGTTGCGGATGTAGTTTATCGTCATACCCAGGACGCGAATGTAGTTTATCGAAATACCCAGGTGGCGTATGTAGTTTATCGTCATACCCAGGACGCGAATGTAGTTTATCGTCATACCCAGGTGGCGGATGTAGTTTATCGTCATACCCAGGACGCGGATGTAGTTTATTGTCATACCCAGGACGCGGATGTAGTTTATCGTCATACCCAGGACGCGAATGTAGTTTATCGTCATACCCAAGTTGCGGATGCAGTTTATCGTCATACCCAGGACGCGGATGTAGTTTATCGTCATACCCAGGACGCGAATGTAGTTTATCGTCACACCCAAGACGCGGATGTAGTTTATCGTCATACCCAGGACGCGAATGTAGTTTATCGAAATACCCAGGTGGCGGATGTAGTTTATCGTCATACCCAGGACGCGAATGTAGTTTATCTTCATACCCAGGTGGCGGATGTAGTTTATCGTCATACCCAGGACGCGGATGTAGTTTATCGTCATACCCAGGACGCGGATGTAGTTTATCGTCATACCCAGGACGTGAATGTAGTTTATCGTCATACCCAAGTTGCGGATGCAGTTTATCGTCATACCCAGGACGCGGATGTAGATTATCGTCATACCCAGGACGCGAATGTAGTTTATCGTCATACCCAAGACGCGGATGTAGTTTATCGTCATACCCAGGTTGCGGATGTAGTTTATCGTCATACCCAGGACGCGGATGTAGTTTATCGTCATACCCTGGTTGCGGATATAGTTTATCGTCATACCCAGGACGCGAATGTAGTTTATCGTCATACCCAGGATGCGGATGTAGATTATCGTCATACCCAGGACGCGGATGTAGTTTATCGGCATACTCAGGACGCTGATGTAGTTTATCGTCATAAGCAGGACGCGGATGTAGTTTATCGTCATACCCAGGTTGCGGATGTAGTTTATCGTCATACCCAGGACGCGGATGTAGTTTATCGTCATACCCAGGACGCGGATTTAGTTTATCGTCATACCCAGGTTGCGGATGTAGTTTATCGTCATACCCAGGACGCGAATGTAGTTTATCGTCATACCCAGGTTGCGGATGTAGTTTATCGTCATACCCAGGAGGCTGATGTAGTTTATCGTCATACCCAGGACGTGGGTGTAGTTTATCGTCATACCCAGGACGCGGATGTAGTTTATCGTCATACCCAGGACGCGGGTGTAGTTTATCGTCATACCCAGGACGCGGATGTAGTTTATGGTCAAACCCAGGACGCGGATGTAGTTTATCGTCATACCCAGGACGCGGATGTAGTTTATCGTCATACCCAGGACGCGGGTGTAGTTTATCGTCCTACCCAGGACGCGGATGTAGTTTATCGTCATACCCAGGTTGCGGATGTAGGTTATCGTCATACCCAGAACGCGGATGTAGTTTATCGTCATACCCAGAACGCGGATGTAGTTTATCGTCATACCCAGGACGCGAATGTAGTTTATCGTCATACCCAGGACGCGAATGTAGTTTATCGTCATACCCAGGACGCTGATGTAGTTTATCGTCATACCCAGGACGCGAATGTAGTTTATCATCATACCCAGAACGCGGATGTAGTTTATCGTCATACCCAGGACGCGAATGTAGTTTATCGTCATACCCAGGATGCGAATGTAGTTTATCGTTATACCCAGGACGCGGATGTAGTTTATCGTCATACCCAGGACGCGAATGTAGTTTATCGTCATACCCAGGACGCGGATGTAGTTTATCGTCATACCCAGGAAGCGAATGTAGTTTATCGTCATACCCAGGACGCTGATGTAGTTTATCGTCATACCCAGGACGCGAATGTAGTTTATCGAAATACCCAGGTGGCGGATGTAGTTTATCGTTATACCCAGGACGCGAATGTAGTTTATCGTCATACCCAGGTGGCGGATGTAGTTTATCGTCATACCCAGGACGCGGATGTAGTTTATCGTCATACCCAGGACGCGGATGTAGTTTATCGTCATACCCAGGATGCGAATGTAGTTTATCGTCATACCCAAGTTGCGGATGCAGTTTATCGTCATACCCAGGACGCGGATGTAGTTTATCGTCATACCCAGGACGCGAATGTAGTTTATTGTCATACCCAGGTTGCCTATGTAGTTTATCGTCATACCCAAGACGCGGATGTAGTTTATCGTCATACCCAGGTTGCGGATGTAGTTTATCGTCATACCCAGGACGCGGATGTAGTTTATCGTCATACCCTGGTTGCGGATATAGTTTATCCTCATACCCAGGACGCGAATGTAGTTTATCGTCATACCCAGGATGCGGATGTAGCATATCGTCGTACCCAGGACGCGGATGTAGTTTATCGGCATACTCAGGACGCTGATGTAGTTTATCGTCATACCCAGGACGCGGATGTAGTTTATCGTCATACCCAGGTTGCGGATGTAGTTTATCGTCATACCCAGGACGCGAATGTACTTTATCGTCATACCCAGGTTGCGGATGTAGTTTATCGTCATACCCAGGACGCTGATGTAGTTTATCGTCATACCAAGGACGTGGGTGTAGTTTATCGTCATACCCAGGACGCGGATGTAGTTTATCGTCCTACCAAGGACGTGGGTGTAGTTTATCGTCATACCCAGGACGCGGATGTAGTTTATCGTCATACCCAGGACGCGGGTGTAGTTTATCGTCATACCCAGGACGCGGATGTAGTTTATCGTCATACTCAGGACGCGGGTGTAGTTTATCGTCATACCCAGGACGCGGATGTAGTTTATCGTCATACCCAGGTTGCGGATGTAGTTTATCGTCATATCCAGAACGCGGATGTAGTTTATCGTCATACCCAGAACGCGGATGTAGTTTATCGTCATACCCAGGACGCGAATGTAGTTTATCGTCATACCCAGGACGCGAATGTAGTTTATCGTCATACCCATAACGCTGATGTAGTTTATCGTCATACCCAGGACGCGAAAGTAGTTTATCGTCATACCCAGGACGCGAATGTAGTTTATCGTCATACCCAGGATGCGAATGTAGTTTATCGTCATACCCAGGTGGCGGGTGTAGTTTAACTTCATACCTAGGACGCGAATGTAGTTTATCGTCATACCCAGGACGCGAATGTAGTTTATCGTCATACCTAGGACGCGAATGTAGTTTATCTTCATACCCAGGACGCGAATGTAGGTTATCGTCATACCCAGGACGCGAATATAATTTATCGTCATACCCAGGACGCGAATGTAGTTTATCTTCATACCCTGGATGCGAATGTAGTTTATCGTCATACCTAGGTCGCCAATGTAATTTATCGTCATACCCAGGACGCGGATGTAGTTTATCGTCATACCCAGGACGCGAATGTAGTTTATCATCATACCCAGGACGCGGATGTAGTTTATCGTCATATCCAGGACGCGGATGTAGTTTATCGTCATACCCAGGACGCGAATGTAGTTTATCGTCATACCCAGGACGCGAATGTAGTTTATCGTCATACCCAGGACGCGAATGTAGTTTATCGTCATATCCAGGACGCGGGTGTAGTTTATCGTCATACCTAGGACGCGAATGTAGTTTATCGTCATACCCAGCACGCCGATGTAGTTTATCGTCATACCCAGGACGCGAATGTAGTTTATCGTCATACCCAGTACGCGAATGTAGTTTATCGTCATACCCAGGACGCGAATGTAGTTTATCGTCATATCCAGGACGCGGATGTAGTTTATCGTCATACCCAGCACGCGGATGTAGTTTATCGTCATACCCAGCACGCGGATGTAGTTTATCGTCATATCCAGGACGCGGATGTAGTTTATCGTCATACCCAGGACGCGAATGTACTTCATCGTCATACCCAGGTCGCGGATGTAGTTTATCGTCATACCCAGGACGCGAATGTAGTTTATCGTCATACCCAGGACGCGGATGTAGTTTATCGTCATACCCAGGACGCGAATGTAGTTTATCGTCATACCCAGGACGCGAATGTAGTTTATCGTCATACCCAGGACGCGAATGTAGTTTATCGTCATACCCAGGACGCGGATGTAGTTTATCGTCATACCCAGGACGCGAATGTAGTTTATCGTCATACCCAGGACGCGAATGTAGTTTATCGTCATATCCAGTACGCGGATGTAGTTTATCGTCATACCCAGGACGCGAATGTAGTTTATCGTCATACCCAGGACGCGGATGTAGTTTATCGTCATACCTAGGACGCGAATGTAGTTTATCGTCATACCCAGGACGCGGATGTAGTTTATCGTCATACCCAGTACGCGAATGTAGTTTATCGTCATACCCAGGACGCGAATGTAGTTTATCGTCATACCCAGGACGCGAATGTAGTTTATCGTCATACCCAGCACGCGAATGTAGTTTATCGTCATATCCAGGACGCGGATGTAGTTTATCGTCATACCCAGGACGCGAATGTAGTTTATCGTCATACCCAGGACGCGGATGTAGTTTATCGTCATACCTAGGACGCGAATGTAGTTTATCGTCATACGCAGCACGCGGATGTAGTTTATCGTCATACCCAGGACGCGAATGTAGTTTATCGTCATACCCAGGACGCGAATGTAGTTTATCGTCATACCCCGGACGCGAATGTAGTTTATCGTCATACCCAGGATGCTGATGTAGTTTATCGGCATACCCAGGACGCGGATATAGTTTATCGTCATATCCAGGACGCGGATGTAGTTTATCGTCATACCCAGGACGCGAATTTAATTTATCGTTATACCCAAGACGCTGATGTAGTTTATGGTCATACCCTGGACGCGGATGTAGTTCATCGTCATACCCAGGACGAGTTAGTTATTTGGTTACTCATTTTTATTTCTAGATTCAAATTGATAATTAGCTATTAAATAATCAATAATTACGATTTAATATGAAACGTTGGGAATCTACCGCTAGTAGTCTTATTCTATTTCGTAATTTAGTGCATTCGAGATCTTTATCAGGTATGCAACTAGTATGTCAGCCACCTCGATGCGGTGTAATGGTTAGCAGGCGTGTCTCGCTAGAACAATTACAACTTAATAGTGAGTTCGATCCATACTTTCGGCATTGTGTCACATCTAAGCTACGCTTGGAAAATCACTACAACTAGCATGTCTCTACACCGAAGTTAATCTTTGCAGATGTCTACATAAATACTCTGTTGTATTCTGCTATTGTTTTGGATTTGCCAAATATATATTGACAGCCTTGTCTATGGACAGAAATTTACATGAATAAAAAACAAGGAAAGACGGCTGGTGAGAAGTCTGAAGATCTTAAGTGAAGTTTTTATTTTTATATAAAGAGGACTTTCTAACAAATTGTAGACATATGTTTCGTGTCTTCTCCCCAACTAGGAAAGTTGGTAAATAATATCAAAGTCTGTCCTTATTCAGAAATCTAGCACATATCGTAAGAGGATCTGCTTTTCTCACGTATCGAGGAGAATCTTCTTATCACGGCGTCTCCCCGCAAATTGTATTCTATACAGCTGGTCACCCTGAACAGCCAACTGAAATGCATACGAATTAGGGAAGATTGATTTCATTTTTTTTTAAATTTAAATCTGAAATATATTTCGGATTGTAGAAGGTTCCTTACAGTACCCGGTGTAAGAGGTCCCCATCAATGTACAGATCAGGTTCGATGCTGTTTAACTTTCGTGATAGAACGGGGAAATTAGAGAAGAAGTAAAGTTGACCAACATTTGGAAGTGTAAAGACGTATGACCCTGAATTGACGGGTTCCTCGACGCCTATATCCTGTATTACTTCATCGTATGTCTCGTGGATTATCTGTAGGCGATTGCGAAATCAGAATTGCAGCTATAAAATCTCGCTATATTTGTAGACTATATATTATTCTCCAAGCCGACTCCCGTGACACTTACTGGAACACTTGATTTAGTGGAGGTGAAGGTGATGCCTAAAAAGTACATGCGCAAAATACATATTCATACAAATATAGTGAAGAGATTACGAACAGTGTTTATGAAATTATGAGTAAAATACGTTGTATTGTTCTGGGACCTCAACATCACATTCATTAAAACAAATTACATCAGTAGCATCTTACAATAGAGCAAAGCGGTTTTGGGTTTCCCCTAGATAATAATAGATTCAAACAGTCACAAATTTAACCTGACCTTGCAGTCTCTTAATGTGCAACGTAATTATAAAAAGTAAAAATTTAAAAAATGTATTAGATCAGAACTACAGATCCAAGAAACTAATACTAATGATGTAGAAAAAAAGCCGTTGAGTTTATTACAATATAAAAATGTAACATCGTAGGATTAGCAGTGAGACAATAAGGCTGTCGCTCGTTCCTTATTTCCTTTTTGTCAGTGAACAGGGAATAAAAAAAAAAGTATGATCTCTTCAGATGTTGTTAAGAAGATAATTTGTGTGACTGAATAAAGCAAAATGCATTTCGTTTTTCTGATAGGAAACGGCATTTTAAGACATCGTCAACAATGCAATCTATCACCGACGGGTGCAAGAATTTTGAAACAACAGTATGTCTGGGTAAAGAGAAAAGTCTTGGAAGATCATCGGTATATAAGGAACCATTTGAACGTATGATTACGACTGCGCACATCGTGCATCTATAAGATAATGTAAGATGTAGCCGTAAGTTCTATGCTAAGAGTTTCTTCTCCCGCACTTGTTGTTCGTGGAAATCATTTCCGTTTGGATGATTTGCATACAAATTTAATCTGCAAAATTTTAAATACAAATGTCAATCACTATCTACTGTCCACCTGATTACTCCTTTTTATGCTCTTCATGAATGTTTCTGTTCCTAATTCTTCCACTCCTTGTATAACTCCTTGTGATTTAGTCGCATTACTGTCTTAAAAAAAAAAAAAAAAAAACTTTTATAGTTTATTAACAAAACTGACTATCGTGGGTATCAATATCTTATATTTCGATGTGAATCATTTTCAAAACTATTTCTTATTTAATTACGCTGTATTTGTTCCAATGTTAACACACTAAATTTTGCTACGTGTGAAGATGTGTTTGCAACAGAACCGAGCCGTCACGTGTTATGAAATGTCTTAGTTTTTCAATGGCGATTCTTGTTTTCATATCGCAGCTTGTTTTTTTTTACATTTTATCAAGATTCCAGGCGACATATTCCAAAAACTAAACTGACATGTCTCGTGTGTTTTTTTTAAATGAACTAACAAATAAAAATATCAGAAAGCTGATCAATAACTATATCAGTATGCTTACACACACACTCACACACACGCGCACACACACACACACACGCACATATATATATATATACATATATCTGCAGGCTGTGTAATATTTTCAATGTTACTTACGAGGGTGGGGTGAAAAGTTCATAGGCTGACTACGAAGGATTGATGCTAGAGCTATGAAATATTGCATGTATTAACTTCAATTTTGTATTAACGTCATTGTTTCTGTCCAGGTAAACTGATATCTACCTGTTCAAAAAATACTTCAAAAGTAACTAGTAGCGACTTCTCTTCAAATTGAAGAAAACATTGGCATTGTGGTGTTATCAGAGATCTACAGAAAAAGGGTTTAGCCCTAAAAGGCATTCATGCTGGCATAGCTGATACATTAGGGGATGACATTTGACTGTTCAAAGAAGAAACTTTAATCCTGTTGGTCAAAAAAGTCATTAACGGCAGATATAATGTCATAATCACTGAGATATTGTTCCAGGCCAAGTGTGTATTCACGTTGGGGAACAGATGATAGGCTGTGGCATAGGGAGGGTGATCAACCAGTTCAAAATCACAGCTACGCACACCAGCCATTGAAAAGACGTGAGCTAGAGCATGGTCCTGATGTAAAAAAGAGCCGTTTTCTCCGTTTTCCTGGGTGTTTGGTCTTAATAGTTTTTCGTAATGGCAACAGCATATTGGTACAGTACTCTATTGATTGTGCGATCCTTTTGAAGAGAGTCAATAAGCACAGTGCCTTTTCTAAAACGAGGCTATCACCTTCCCTGCAGATGAAACGATATTGGCCTTCTTTGAAGAAGTTTCGGAACGTTGTTTCCACTTATTGGATTGTCCCTTTGTCTCTGGTGATGAACCCAACTTTCCTCCTGGTTTGGATAATCTTCACGTAAAGCCTGAATGTCAGATTTTCCTGTGGTGTGAACAGCATGGTGCACTTTCGATCATGTGTCAAAAGACGTGGCACCCACCAAGCGGAAACCTTAGTCATGCCAATTTCATTGTGCAGAATATTCCCCACTCTCTCACGGGATATGCTGATAGCATTGGTTATTTGATTTATAGTCAATTGTCGTTCATCCATCACTATGGTTTGAACACAATAATGTTCTCCTCGATGGTATCAGTGCAAGACGTCCAGACCGTAGGTTATCTTCAAGACTCTCCCCATCCCTCCTAGATTCAGCTGCACACCTTTGCACCATTCATAGCGTTGGAGCGTCATCCACTAATATTGCAACTATATCAGCATTTGGGGGCAAAATCCTTTTTGCAATTTCCTGATAAACGCCCCAATGCCAACTTTTGTCTATTTTCAAGAAGAGTCACTGCTAGTTACATTTGAAGCCTTCTTCGAAAAGTCAGATATCAGTTTGCCTGGAAAGAAACAATAAATAAGAGATGACATTAATGCATGCAAGATTTCACAGTTCTAAAATAATTCCTTCATAGTCAGCCAAAGAACTTTTCAGCCTACCCTCGTACGAATATTTGTTGTTGCCATCCGCAGCTTGGGTAAGACGATAAACTACATCCGACAGCAAGGCCTTTGATCAGGAGGTTTTAAGGAGTGGTAACACCAGTTAGAGTCCCAGCTATGGGCCAATAGTTAACCCCAAACTGGGGTCAATATACTATGAAAGTATAAAAATAGGTTTTCATAACAGCAATACATTTTTGCAAAAGGTTATTTTATTTAAAAATATTACCAGCAACAAAAATCTTGTCGGCATTAAATAACCGATTGAGGTCGATATGCGAACAAAACAATCAAACTAATTTTGTTTTTGCTATTTCTTTCAGGGCTTTCATATATCTGTATAGAAGTTTTACTGGATTGTTCTTGAGAGACTGTAATGACACAGAGAATGTATACTTTGTTGAAACTAATGACAGTTTTGCTTGTGTTTAAGCTGCAGTATAAAATCCTTAAATTTGCCTTTTGTCTTTATTCAAATTCTCCTTTTACATCTATATATTTGAGTGATATATAAAATGTACTTTGTAAACACATTGAATATATTAATCGAACTTGTTTTGATTCTCATCGATCGTTTATTTTTATGAAGCGGATAAATGATTGCTTGTAATACTCAATGAGAAATGTACAACAATTTGAAACAAATTTCACGTAAGTTGTAATTAGCTTAGGATACTATCACAACATCTATGTTACAAGCCTAGCATTGGAAATATTAATGTTTAAAGAGTCTAGTAGAGGGAAATGATTAGGAGTATTTTTCAGAAAGACTATTACATTTTGGTAAACTTTTATATCTTATGGACGATATTGTTTTCTTTAATCAGGTTTATATGAATTTTTAAATGAATGCCGTATGATTGAATTAAATATATTTGTTAATATTGGCTTTTCTTGGCACAAGGTTAAATAGAATCGATGAGTGAAGAAATAAACAACTCGTGGTTGACAGTATTTTTTATGACGCCGACTCCGAGTTAACTCGACTAAGAACTGTGACGTCTTTGGCATTTTCTGATAAATTTTACATGCAGATGCCAATAACGCGTTTATTCGAAATGATAATTTTAGTATGAAAACAATGTTTGAGGATATAAATGAGACCAATAAAATTGTTTTGTCGACTAAGTTGCCTACTAATATAGTTGGCGTTTGATGTTAGATTTCGTAATTGACATGTGAAAATGTTAATCGTGTTAATCTTCCACAAAGGGAAAGTCAATCTCTCACACTTGGAAATCGATTTTCTAAATCCTGTTTTTTGCGTTCGAATTTTAATCAGCAAAACTGACGAAAATCATAAGAAAAAGGCATGAACTCATGAAGATTATAATTTCTATTTTTGCATCTTATGAAACTATATTGAACTAATCATTGTTTTAATACGAAACTAATAAAATGTACAATATGGTATTTCACGAAAATTGATATATCTTGAGAGAGCATGGTATTTTTTGAGTTGAGCAAATATAGAGAAGAACCTTAATGATTTATAGATTTTGAGAAAGCGGTACATTTTGAGTTGCGTAAATATGGAGAAGAAGATTATTGATTTATAAATTGTGAGGAGGCTGTATTCTTTGAGTTGGGTAAATATAGAGGAAGAAATTTAATGATTTATAGATTTTGAGAGCGCTGTATTTTTTGAGTTGTGTAAATATGGAGAAGAAGATTAATGATTTATAGATTTTGAGAGAACGGTATTTTTTGAGTTGGGTAAATCTGGAGAAGAAATTAATGATTTATAGATTTTGAGAGCGTGGTATTTTTTGAGTTGGTAAATCTGGAGACGAAGATTAATGATTTATAGATTTTGAGAGAACGGTATTTTTTGAGTTGGGTAAATCTGGAGAAGAAATTAATGATTTATAGATTTTGAGAGCGCGGTATTTTTGATTTGGGTAAATATAGAGTAGAAGATTAATGATTTATAGATTTTGAGAGCGCTGTATTTTTTGAATTGGGTAAATATGGAGAAGAAGATTAATGATTTATAGATTTTTAGGGCGCTGTATTTTTTGATTTCGGTAAATATGGAGAAGAAGATTAATGATTTATAGATTTTGAGAGCGCGGTATTTTTTTGAGTTGGGTAAATATAGAGAAGAAGATTAATGAATTTTTAGATTTTGAGAGCGTGGTATTTGATTCAATTCCGTAAAGATCAGAAACAAAGTCAATAATATCCGATTCCTTATTGAGAAATAAAACAGCTTCTATTCCGCGGAATACCTTATTCTTATTTCTATGGCATATGTTCTAACGAACTACATTTTTTATTTCCACCATGACACGTACACTGGGATGAATGAGTCCTATTGCATTCGCATCCCATTAGTAAGAGTAAAATTCTACTCAGGCATTATTTTCCAGTGAAGTAGACTCCCGAGAGGATGCTTTCCCTATCGCTACAATCTTGCTCTTTTCAATTTAGTGTTATTTTTGACCACATGATCTGCTCTTAATACGACAACCTCATTTTATTATTTAGTGAAATTTGGACCTTAGATTGTAAATAATTATTTAAAAATATTTTCACCTTAATTTTTTCCTCTAAATTGCATTAAAGGCAGCAAACTGATTTTTTTATATCATTACTATCGTAGTGGAATCATCTGCTTTGGAATCTCTGAATGATGAGTTTAACATGAAATCACTTCCTGTCAAATCACTCTGAAAACAACGGGTCTCGTTTGGGTAGCCTAGTCAAGTATTGTAAATTCCGATCAGTACTTAACCCTAGAACACTAACATAAAATATAAAAAAATATATATATAAATCTTTATTTGAAATATTTTACATGCAGGCACTTCAAACTTTGACATTAATAGAAACTGAAAAAAACATATTATTTAGGTAAGAAAATCAGCTACTGAAAATTGTAATTAAAAATAGGAAAATTTGTGCTGGGTATTATATACCCATGGTTAATGTTCTAGGGTTAAATGAAGGAACAGTTGGGGACATCTGGGACACTGTAAGCAACCACCTACAATCGGAAATATATCCCGCCTTTAAATAACCTACAATGGCTTAACAAGCAGTAAGAAAAAAAGCAGTATTACAAACTTAAACTGGGTAAATTGATTTCAACAGAATCAATGATGCTTTGAATATCCATTCTGGCTTGTATATTGTAATTAACAAAGGTTCTGGTTATTTGATTAAAACTATAAACAATTGATCGACATTGAATATTATCATAACTAAAAAAGCTATGTGGGAACCCAATGTGTATAGGCAGCAAAATCGACACTTTTTGAGCCCAGTAGTGTGATAAACACTTTAGAATAGCATTATTTTTTTTATTATACAGAAAACCGTCTACCTTACAAATGAATAACCCGCACTGCCTAAACATATCGAAATAACTTGTCTTTTTTAAAAACTTACGGTCATTTATATGAGAGTCTGCACACTTCCAGCAAGTTATTGTCTAAATCTTTTAAACTAGGCGTAATAGTATTAATACTGGACTTGACTAGAATAGAACTAATAACTAGTCATGGAACAGTACTAATACTTGACCTACATTTTTTTCTACAGACTGACGAGTGTTGAAATCCTTACAGAATTTAGTATTGCTGAACTTATCGCTAACATTTTTGTCGAGATTTATAAACTCTTCGTTCAATTTCGCAAACTAATCGATAAAATTTGAATAAGCTGATTTGTTTGGAAAAATACTTTGACAAAAACGCTACTTTTCAGTGTAATATTTACTTTGATTTAATAAAAGTAAACAATAATCTTTAAGAAAATTTTTCCTTTTTTCCTTTTTAACAACGAAAAATAAATTCTCTTGAGCATGCAACATACAACTGGCCATGCGTAAATATTTCTTTCTGGAGCCAAATTCCAATTTTTAAAAAAATGTTTGGCCCTGCGATTTGTTTATAGTTCTCGCAAACGTCCATTCCAAAGGATATTTGGCTGGTTTAGGAATAATCTTCATTTATACTCTCTTACCTGTATGCACTTTACTCTAAAAACTCGTTTCGATCGGTCAATGTATGGTTATTTTAGAGGGTGTAACGGACGGAATTCTAAAGGAAGTTTACAGAATTTTATATATAGTCAGATCAATATGTCTGTAACCGATCGCATTATTAGATGGATTTCGGTGAAATGGCTATTGTATAATGTTCGATGTTTGTGAAGCATATTGGGTGAAGTGAATTGGCAAAAACAAAAAAAAAAATATTGCTGTAAACTGAATAGTTGATTTTCAAAATAAATATATATTCACTGACATTTAAGTGATCATATTATTAATAAACTGATACATAGATTAATTTGGACCGTTTTTCTCATCTTTGTTACTTTGAAAACTCAGAATATTTCGGTCGAGAAACTTGCGGGTTTCTATGTTGTATCTGCCACTGAACACGCATACGCTTCAGGCAGCTTACAGACACGACCTGAAGCAGGAATTCCGGCAACAACGTCTCTTATAGAGAGATTGGATATTTTGAGGAGCGCGGAACCACATCTTAATTGCTGTTGTTCCTAGGTCCACCCTGACCCGGGGTGATAGCACCTGTTAGGGTCCCAACTATGGGCAAATAGTAAACCGCAAAATAAAGCACTAGGAAATTATAAAAATAAATTTTTATACTAAAAATACTAGCAATACATTTTCATATAAAAATTACCAATAATACATATTCATCGTACAATTACAAACATTACGCCCAAACTAAGAAACTGTAGTGACTTCAAAGTTAGGATACTTGTCACCATTTGTATTTGCATGATTAAAAGAAAAAAACTTGTAGTTCCAACGAATGATTTATTTTACGGAAATATTTTGACTAGCAGTTGCCAGTTTTGTTCATTCCTTAATTTGAGTAAAACAGTGCAAAGAAACTAGAAACGCTTAAGAATTCAAATCAAGGAAAACAAACCGAATTGGTGACGTTTAAAACAGCAAGTTGATGCGTAAAAACCTAGAGTAAAAACGAAATTCCTTATTTAAAAAAATAATTAATCTTCCTTCTGTGACTTTCTACCAGTCGGAGCCTGTTGCTCTTCTACTTTGAAGTTGATTCCACTTACTGATAAACATCGGTCGAAAGTAAATGTTCCGTATCAAGTTGTGAGACATGACTCGCTGTTTTACAATTTAACAAGATTCATATTGCTACAAAAAACACGATGAACTGTTTCGAAAATCAAAAATAAGCTTCTATAACCATATCTACCGTGAGCGAAATTATTTAAATATATAATTGAATAATATATAATTTTAAAATTATGGCATATTAACCATTTAAAGAATATATTAATCGATATGTAGTTAATGCTCATTTTCCCCGAGGAATGTGAATCATCAATTTGCACTTAAATGCGTTCATTTTTCAGCAGAATTAAGTTTCAAGATGGCAAAAAATGACATACGCATGCCTGAAATGATCATATACTATTTTTCCAGGAAAGAATAAGTAAAAGATCATTCAAGTAAAACGCAACGTGTGATGTGCTGGCAGTGGAAATGGTAAAGTGGGATTAACGAATCGAATTTAAATTCAGGATAAGTCTGTTCATTTGGCACTCATACTCGGGAAAAGCATATTTCTGTTTAATTTCCTCCCCAGCAAGGGCTAAAATACTAAAATATACTGGGTACTTTAACACTGGGTGGCAATCTAAGAGAAAACTCTAAAAAAAAGGAAAGTGTTTCTTCTGAGAATGTATAGCAATTCACAAATAATAAAGAAAAGAAAACTGACAAAAGACATGAAAAACGTTTTATCAATATATTTTGCAGAAGCATTTTTAAATATTAAAAAAAAAATAAGCATATTTTATGTACTTGCTGTGAGGGGATGCAAGTAAAAAGGTAAAGACAGCGACTGCTACAAACGTAGTAACATAGATAAAGATGATTTCTTATGTTTTGTGTTGTGATAAGACAGAAAACAACACCCAGGTCAAATGTTAAAAGCTGAACAGTAGTATCCGCTTGTAGGTATGCTGTGTAGTTAAACTGTAGGTTAAAGGTGTTGACCCCATGGGACGGCCTACCTCACACAAATGAACCGACGTCACTAGCAGAAATAAACACTGGGATATTTAAAAAAAAATGTCTCTCCTGGAAATATATATCCTAAGGAAAAAGAAAGAAGTGAAAAAAATAAATAAAACCAACTCGGAAAGCGGAGGCGATGTCGGTTGAGGCATAGGCCAGATTATGGTGTTGTACTACCGACGTGAACCTTAAAATACAGGACATATCACATACAAAAGAAAGAGATGCTGAAATTCTGAGGAAGTTTAAATAAGAAGTGTTCTAGATTTTCCAGAGACCCAAAGATTCTGAGGAAATAAAAAAGAATTTTCTTGAAGAAGTTTATTTATGAACACTCGAGTTAGTCCAGTAAAAGACAAAAAGAACAAACCAGAAAGTACTAAGAAAATCGGTAAGATTTTGAATATCGGACATTTTAGAGTAAGATAAGAACTGATAAATGACTCAAAAAGGTCAATATATCAAAAGTTGGTTGTAGATGGGATTCCCCTGTGGATCTATGATTAATGGTCTTTGTCAAACTTCTTAATGTGATCAGAGTGCTTTCGTAGATCAAATCAGTCGTTACTGAATTTATACAGGAAAACGACCGTACTCCGAAGTCAGCTTAACACTAGAGTACAGACAAAGATAACAGGACAGGACGACAAAGGCGCGGTTCCATCTATTAAGCTGATGGGATATAAAAAATTGCTACTCCCTTTTAGAGAACAAGTCATATAATCCTTCGTCCCCTTCCAGATTACACGACACACACACACACACGGATACATGGTTACTTTTTTCGACGGAAGTAATTATCATAACGTAGCAACATAAACTCTGATTGTGGCTGTCGTTTTTCTTCCAGTGTGACGTGTCATCAAAATATGTCTCGAAAAAAAAATCAAAGTGGAAGAACGAATGTAATAAGAACGATTCCGATGTTCCGTTACGTAAAAATCCTGTCAACTATTCGGAGAAACAGACAATCTAAAAAATGATGCAACTTTTGGGCAGTAATGAAAAGTCTGTCAGTTTCTTTTTTTTTTAATTAACGAATATTGACCAGTTTTGGATACAAGACAGAAAGTCAAAGAAAGGGACGTGGATCTGAGACGAGAGTGGGGAAGATACAATGTAAAAATAAATAAATCTAACATTGAATAACTAACCCTATTTTGTAATTAACAGAATGCTATCAGACATAGGGTTCGTCTTTAGACGATTTAAAAAGGGTTGCTCATTACAAAATTATATTTGTTTGTTTATTATTTTAATGCTTTAAAAACAGCAAATGTGTCCAAATCGTGTAACAGCAAAATTGTCCAATTGTTAGATTAAGATTTGAATTTTGTAACTTAGAAATGATTAAATATATCTTACTGGAATTCCCCGACGTTTTATAACACTAGTGGACTCTGCTTGGAGCAATAACAATATATAATTGCTCTCCACGCTTAACAGAAGAATCGTGATGAAATCGATCATAAACATTAATTAATCGTAGCTAAGGATCGGAAGTATTGAAATAAAGTTCAAACATATATATATTTTCCGAATTATTCAAGATGATCTTCACCCTCTCTAACCTTCTAACTTGCTGTCCTGGCGTAACAAGGTGCATCATACGTTTCACATACAATTTCCTTTACAAGTCTTTTTTCACTGCTCTTTGGACTCATAGCTGAAACTCCTCTCTCACGTGCCAAACGTCTTATCGATTCTGTTGGATCTTGCCTAATTAATCTCTTTAGCACTAAGTTGAAATGATGAACCCCCTCCCTGTTGTGAACTTCTGATCTAGTTTTCATCTCTATATGTTCCCTCTTTTTAAAACTTATTCACCGTTCCCTTGATGATTCTTGGATGGACTTTGAAGATGGAAGCCGGAGTATGAATGTTGGTACCATGATTAAAGGCCTGAATGATCTTTTCCTTTCACCATTGCTCAGTTGAGAACACGGGCGGCCACAACACGATTTTAACCTGTTCGTTTTCTAGCTGAATAGTGGTTTTTCAATGATTTTTACGATAAATGGTATCAAGATTATTAAACGTCTTATCAGACTACCTCGAAAAAAGAAACTCAATTAGTTTAGTGGCTTTTAGATATTAAAAATTTCGTGGGATAAACAATTATACTGTTACAACCGGTATATATATATATATATATATACATATATATATATATATATATATATATATATATATATATATATATATATATATATATATATTATAATTATTTAAAAAAAATATGATTCCTTCGCTACATAATAGTTCTCATGTTTCAAAAACGGGAGTAAAAAACTTCAATATAATTATTAAAATTAAATTGAATTAAAGTATCAAGCTCTGTTTCATCCTCAAGCGAAATTTTTGGAACAGGTTGTTTCATGTTTGACGCAATCGTCAGGCAGCCTGACGATTGTATCTAACATGAAAGAGCCTGTCGCCTTTGAGTGTTGACTTCAATGTTCACTTTTATATTTACATACGCTCTATCTCTGATATTGAGCACTTTATCCCATAAATATAGCACACCGTAAAACTATATTTCTTCATATATATATATATATATATATATATATATATATATATATATATATATATAAATAAACAGAAAACCTTCAGATATTTTATTGCCACAGGAAGGTGTTTTTTCCTCGTTCTTCAGATCACATTTCCAGGGATACAAATGGTTTGAAATTTACGTATTAGTTTTATACACTTTTGAGGGGTAGTTTTAATTTGATGTAGGGTGATAGAGAGAGGTGGAGGAGTAGGACGACAGATATGGGTCGAATTATATATGTATATATATATATATATATATATATATATATATATATATATATATATATATATATATAAGGGAGAGTTTATTAGAAAAGCGTATATTTTAAAGAAAAGAGAAACATCAAACGTATACACGTATATATGTATGGAGAAGGAACATACATCGTAACAAAAATCACACACACACAATACACAAAATAGTGATAAGTCTAAGAAGATAAAGGGGTCATAAAAGGATAATAGCGAAGAATCCTTTCTTCAACCTTTCTCTAACCAATCCTAATTGTTTCCACTTAAGCAGAAGAAGATTTACAAGTCCAAGAAAATTTGGATTACTACTACACACAATAGACAATATTTGAACATCGGATAACATGATGAAAATTAATTCCATTTAATAATATGTGGAAATAATCATACTTTACTTGATGAAGGTCGAGAGACAGGAAACACGTGTAGCAAAAAGTATGGAAAATAAAGTATAATATATATTTTAAAAAAATCCACATTACGACCAAAAACCTTTGCGGTTTCTCTCTTTTCTTTAATATATATATATATATATATATATATATATATATATATATATATATATATATATATATATATATATATATATATATATATGTATGTATATATATATATATATATATATATATATATATATATATATATATATATCATTATTGCTATCAACATATATTTTGTAATTACAAATAGGAAAATGTAAATATATCTTAAAAACGAAATGAATGCTGAGATTTGTACTTCCAAACTATAACTGTATCTACGCCATTATTTTGAGCATCACACATTCGTGAAATCAAATAAAGAAGCTTTGCAGCGTTTGGCTCTCTAAATGCTTTTTGTGAAGCTCGCAAAAATAAAAAAAAACACATTTCCTCTTAATTCGTAATAGGAATAAATTCGATTTAAAACAAATTAGATTCTTCAGTTGCCAAAAACAAAGAAACGAAAGAAAACCATTTGAGTAAATAGGATACATTGCATTTATTTTATGATACAACGACCAGAAATAAAGTTTTGGGGTATCCAAAATTGGTTCACGAAGAGAAATTACCCATCCGTTCAGCTTAACGGAAAACTATAGTATTTAATAGAGACTTATATTTTTAAATATCTAACGGATATCCAAGGAAAAACAATCCAGTTAAGTAATACAAACTCCATTTGTATGTGGGCTGCAGATAGGGGATGTTTTAGGTTCTTCCATTTGCCGATAGCTTCTTCCACTTCTATTCCCAATTTTACTTTCTTTTTTCTTGTCTCAATATCGTTTTATTTTATGCCATCATTCGCTTCTTTTTACTTTTTCGGTTGAGCTAGCTTAGACATTCATGTGTCTATCACTCCAACCAACACGGTCCTGAATTACGGTCGGAAGCTTATTCTGTGTCATAACATAGCTGGTCAATGTTGCTTTATAGCCAGGTGTCCAGAACAGTAGATCACTCGCCAGTTCCTGTTTTGCTCGCTACAAGTGTTCTGCAAAGCGCATTCTGCGTTCGCTTAAGATTGTAGAAATATCAAGGTTGGATCCATAAACCTCTGAATTAGATGATGTCAAGAGATGTTAAATATAAATCTCACCACCCGAGAGTAGGTAGCATCAAGCTTAGGATCTAGAGGTTTTGTTAAAGTCAAGGCAATCGCGCCTTATATTGACACCGCCTTTACAGTGGCTTGATATAATCTCCGCTTGAGGTTGTCTTTTAGATCAGATTTCCAGATTATATCCATTTTATTCAATATGCAAATTTCCACATCACTTTCAGTAGAATTTATCTCGCTTCCTATGTTTGTAAAAGACACGAGAAATTTTATTGATTCACCTGAGAAAGTTTGTATCTAGCTTTGCTGGTTGAATGAATTTAACATTAAATCTAATTTAACCTTGAGTTATCTCCCTTAGTTATTGTTTTTGCAATTTATTTTCCCGTTATTTCTATTGCTTTATTAGATAATATTATCAATTTGCTATTCACATCTATGCTATTTTCATTCTACGACAAAGTCTGAAATATCTTCAAGATTTCTACTTGCACTCACTGACTTCATTAATAAAGGTTTTCCTTCTGGAATTCATTCTGTTTCTGTAAATTTTAAAGTAATTTTTCAGGTTAGCATTCTGTGATCCCCTCATATGTTCACTCTATGGCACTTACGGCTTTAATTGACTTTGTCAGCAATTATGAAATCAATTTAATTTTTGTTTCCCCGTTTAAAGTTTCACGAGTTCCTTTACGGCCTCATCGGGATGTAGTCGTCATTGTATTCCGATGTGAAAATAGCAAACATTCCCCCTAGTTTATTTCTTATTTCTACATCCTATTCCAAATTTTCTAACACTAGCTTCTCCAGCCTCACTTCTCCTTATTTTTGAGTGAACACACGCATTAAAATTGCCCAATAAAGTTTCGAGAGACAGACGAAAGCGATGCCTAATGTACCTGGTAAGCTTGAATGAATGTATGACGGAAATGTGTTTGTGAGTGATGACAAAAATATCAGATTTACTAAAGATATACATAAGACAGAAAATTGTGGAAAGGCATGATTGTCAACAAACCGAAAGGACACGGCACATAAAAAAGAAGAATAATGTTGTCCTTGAAACCTTTCTTTTCCTCAAAAGAACTTTTCCAAGTTGGTGCATAGACTGGGAATATTTTCCGAGTGTATTTTTGCATAATATGATTAATATACAAATTCTTTTCCCTTATATAATGAATAATTTTATACTAAGCTTTTTATTCTCATTTCCTTGATAATGAATCAAAGTTGGCGTATAACCATCAGTATTCTTACCCTATGAGTCTCATTAATACCTGGCAGGCAACATTGTTTATATATATATATATATAAATATATATATATATATATATATATATATATATATATATATATATATATATATATATATATATATATATATATCCATTTGAATATATATATATATCCATTTGAATATATATATATATATAAAAAAAAATATTGGCTCCTGAAAAATTAAGTTCGGTTGAGCTGTGTTGGTTTGAGGTGTGAATTCGGCAGAATTGAGTCACTGTCAGTCACTGTGTGTTTATCTAAATCTAAAAATAAACACGCTAAAATTCACCTTCATCCCTGCCGCGCGCCGACGGCTTAGTGGGAGAAGTTCCGACTGAGGCCAATTCAGTCGGGTTTCGATCATAGCTAGAGGCAACCGGACGTCTAGCCACACTGATGAGCTGTGAAACAGCGAAACAGTCTGGCTGTGGATGACAAATATATATATATATATATATATATATATATATATATATATATATATATATCCATTTGAATACATATATATATATATATATATATATATCCATTTGAATACATATATATATATATATATATATATCCATTTGAATACGTATATATATATATATATATATATATATATATATTCAAATGGATAAATATAAATAAATGTACGTGTAAGTATTCAAAAACAAATACACACACTCGCACACACACACACATATATATATATATATATATATATATATATATATATATATATATATATATATATATATATATATATATATATATATCTTTTGGTGTAAGATAACCAATGATCAATGCTAAATAATAGAGCTAATAATTATATATTAATAAATATACATAATGCCCCTGCCGACAGTACAATTCTGAGTTTCATGCTCTATGCAATCATCAGGTACTGATTTGAAATTACACCGTTTGGTTAATATTTTTGGGTCGCGCGTTTGTTGTATAAATACGTAATTGCACTTTAATCTAATCTTGAATTTGAATTTAGGCTCAAACTTACATTTAAGTCAGAAAATAAGAATTAGAAATTCGTTAAAACCGGACGCTGTTATTAAAATACTTTTGGAGATCAAGATAGGTAACTCTTAAAAATAGTGATACAAATAATAAAAATAAATAAAAATAAGACTCAGTGATAAAATGATAATAAATGTAAAATTAATAATAGTATAAAAATAATAATAAAAATATTAATATTAGTAAGACTAAAATAAAATAATAAAAATAAAAATAATAATAGTAATAATGGTTATATAGTAAAATAGTACAAATAAAAAAATATAATAATAATAATAACAACAACAACAACAACATCAAAACCAGTATCTGATTAGGGTTGCTCATATTTTTTAGGATCATTAACTTTTCAGAAAGACATAAGCTACATTTATCTCCTTTCTTGTTAAAGTATTCCCAGGTGATTGTTGGGTTTCTGTTCTCGCTGTTTATTTTCCAGAAAAATTTAGGCAGGGCAGTGCTGTTACTATATTTAATATTACCTAATGTTATTTGGTGATGGTAGAAGCGTGGTTTCCAATGGTTTTCATTGTAACCCACATAAACCTTGACCTCATCATCATATTTGATGTTATCTTTAAAAACTAACGCTTTGTTATACATCTGCCGGTTAATGGCCAGGGTTTGTTTTTTTCGGCAGTTGCATTCTTTAGTTGTCGGGGTGTTTTTGTTTTGTAGGATGGTAAAGTGTTGGTTTAGAATGACATTATTGTACTTTTGATATATATTGGTTGATGTTTTTAGCACAAATGTAGCTAACTTTGACGTTGTTTTTATTGAAAATCATTTTTAGAGATGGGAAATGATTGAAGTGCTTATGGGTTAAATTTAAAAAAAAATTCATCCGATATTAAGTCTGGGTTAAACCATATGATATTGCGTTTGCGACTTTTGAGCGTATTTACATCATTATTGCTATTGTCCAAGAACTCGTGCTTAATATTCTGACTACTTTGTTTTAGGGCTTCTACATATTTATTTTCCTTTATGCTTGTCAAATATATCCTTATTACTAGAGTTGTTAGACAATTTAAATTGGAGGCGTGTGGTATTATATATATATGTATGTATATATATATATATATATATATATATATATATATATATATATATATATATATATATAGCATGATATTAAATATATATAAAAACAGAGAAATAAATACTTTCATAAAAAACACCCAATTTTTTTTCAGTTATTTTATCCATATATATATATATATATATATATATATATATATATAATACAAGTAAAAAGCTTATCCCTTAGCAGACTGATGTTACCTCCAGCATCCAGATACGAAAGTTTTGTGGTCGAACCCGGTGGAAATCACTCCGTCCACTCGTCAGTGGGTATCAGTAATTGACTGTTTATAGTTACCGATTTTTTGTATACACTTTTCATTTGTGCTGGTTTTTTCATAGTGTATGTGTGTGTGTGTGTGTGTGTGTGTGTGTGTGTGCATTCACGTGTGTTCGCTCATACGCCTGCCTGTCTGTACATACGTGTAGAATGTCATGGTTATGTTTAAAAAAATTAAATAATTTCACCCCAAGATAGGCAGGAATTCCACTAGTACGCAGCGGGTGGGGGGGAGGTTATAATGAGTGAACGTGTGAGAAAAGACTGGGTATAGAGGAAGCGAGGAAAGGATAAAAGATGAACGGGATTTAAGAATATAGAAGATGGCGATTTACATTGCATTCAAATTTTGGAGCTTGTAGTTTTCCGGGAAGCAAGTAAACGGAAGGGATTTCCACAGGCGGCAAGTACGAGAAAAGAAACTGTTGGAATACAAGTGTTGGCTACATTTAACGATTTCAACACTAAAAGGGTGGGACCTAGATTCCAATCTAGTAGCACGTTTAAATTCACGATGTCGGAAAAATTTTCGTCGGTGCAGTTGCCATGAAATATTTGTAGAAAAGCCAGGCGACGTCGGTGAGAAAATGACTGAAGCCGAGACGCCAAATCAGGATCGATTATATTGCAGATTCTTTCTTTGGATTTTGTCAAGAACCTCGAGATAATTAGCAGGAGCGCCAGACAAGATATGACAAGAGTATTCAACGCACGGACGAATGGTAGATTTGTAAATGGGAAAGATTTGTTCCTTTTTGTCGTCAATTTCACTTTACACTCACTCCGTATTGCTTTATTTTTAAACTTTTCTTGCTTTTCAGATGATCTGAAGATTGCATGCAAATATGAAACAGACTGTCGCCGCTTGCTGGTGACCTCAGAGTGTCTACGTTTATATTTACATACGCTCTATCCCGAACAGCCAGACTACTCGCATAAAATATTTGTTTATAGTAATTGTTTATAACGCATCTGCAGAATCAATCATACTTTTCGGAAGGTCAAAATACAGAGATCTGATGCACGTTGTGTTCGAAGAGGTCTCTCTGTCTCTGCCTGTCTGTCTGTCTGTCTGTCTGTCTCTCTTTCTCTCTCTCTCTCTCTCTCTCTATATATATATATATATATATATATGGAAGAGGTTATAGTTGTTTCAAAGAGAGAAAAGTGTATATTTTAAAAAGAAGAGAAAAACCGCAAACGTTTTTGGTTGTAATGTCGAATTTTAAAAAAAATTAATATTATATTTTATTTCCCATAATTTTGCTACACGCGTTTCCGGTCTCGCGACCTTCTTCAGGTAAAGGGTTGATATTTCCACATATTATTAAAAGGAATTAATTTTCCTTATGGTTTTCGATTTTAAACATTTTTTATGGGTGGGGGTTAGTGGCACAAATGTCTTCTCTTGGACTGTTGGTAACAAAGTTCTTTCTCTTAAAGGGTAATAAAACTTATAAGATTAGTCCGAGAAAGGGTGAGGAAAGATATCTCTATTATTATCTTTTAATGAACCCTGTATATTCTTAGATCTATTTCCATTTTTGTGCATTGTGTGTGCTATATATATATATATATATATATATATATATATATATATATATATATGTATATAGCCATATTGCCGCAATACATTACTATATCGTGGTTCCTTATATGTAGAGAGCCGAGTTCAAATTCTAGTCCCGTTCATTACATTCACTTTAAAATACTCCTACTAATACCCCTCAGAAAGGTATGAACCCATCCCTACATCTCGCAGCTATGGGTAAATAGCAGGACTGTTTTAGGCATATAATGAGGAAACCGAGTTGGAGAATTTGACACTCTCAGGAAATACTGATGGCAACGAGATGAAAGAAAAAGAACAAGTAACTTACCTAATGGGCACTCAGAGGGATAGTAAGGAGACAAACATAACTAAGAGCTAATATGGATAGGAAGTTGTGGAGGGCAATGATAATCAAAGTTTGAAGGGGCATGATGCATAAAAGAAGAATCTCTGAACCAATAAATGCTAACAGATTCAAATAAAAATGACCAATATTTGCATTTTAATTCACATATACTGAAACAAAAGACATGACTCATGAAGACGTTGCCGATCATTTGTCTACTGATTCCGTTTTTATTAACTGTGAATTCTTCAAAGGTTAGTGGACTTGATTCCTGTTACCGTCTAGTATACAGTGGTCAATATCTATCTATCCACCAACCAATAAATGCGTAGAAATTCAAACATGGACGACAAGTTTATATTTTATCCCCGAAGCAAATAAATGCTTACAGATCCAAATGTAAACGAACTTTATTTATGTATTTGCGAATCCCGAAAAAATGTTTATAGGCTCAGATAAAAACGACCAATATTTACATATCTCAGAAGCAAGTATATAATACTAGACTCAGATATATCAATAACATCACTGATTTTATTAAGTAATCCATTATGTGTTGAATAGTGATAAAAACGACAAATATTTACATATCTCAGAAGCAAGTATATAATAATAGACTCAGATATATCAATAACATCACTGATTTTATTAAGTAATCCATTATGTGTTGAATAGTGATAAAAACGACCAATATTTAGATATCTCAGAAGCAAGTATATAATAATAGACTCAGATATATCAATAACATCACTGATTTTATTAAGTAATCCATTATGTGTTGAATAGTGATAACAACGACCAATATTTACATATCTCAGAAGCAAGTATATAATAATAGACTCAGATATATCAATAACATCACTGATTTTATTAAGTAATCCATTATGTGTTGAATAGTGATAAAAACGACCAATATTTACATATCTCAGAAGCAAGTATATAATAATAGACTCAGATATATCAATAACATCACTGATTTTATTAAGTAATCCATTATGTGTTGAATAGTGATAAAATCGACCAATATTTACATATGTCAGAAGCAAGTATATAATAATAGACTCAGATATATCAATAACATCACTGATTTTATTAAGTAATCCATTATGTGTTGAATAGTGATAACAACGACCAATATTTACATATCTCAGAAGCAAGTATATAATAATAGACTCAGATATATCAATAACATCACTGATTTTATTAAGTAATCCATTATGTGTTGAATAGTGATAAAAACGACCAATATTTACATATGTCAGAAGCAAGTATATAATAATAGATTCAGATATATCAATAACATCACTGATTTTATTAAGTAATCCATTATGTGTTGAATAGTGATAAAAACGACCAATATTTACATATGTCAGAAGCAAGTATATAATAATAGACTCAGATATATCAATAACATCACTGATTTTATTAAGTAATCCATTATGTGTTAAATAGTGATAAAAACGACCAATATTTACATATCTCAGAAGCAAGTATATAATAATAGACTCAGATATATCAATAACATCACTGATTTTATTAAGTAATCCATTATGTGTTGAATAGTGATAAAAACGACCAATATTTACATATCTCAGAAGCAAGTATATAATAATAGACTCAGATATATCAATAACATCACTGATTTTATTAAGTAATCCATTATGTGTTGAATAGTGATAAAAACGACCAATATTTACATATCTCAGAAGCAAGTATATAATAATAGACTCAGATATATCAATAACATCACTGATTTTATTAAGTAATCCATTATGTGTTGAATAGTGATAAAAACGACCAATATTTACATATCTCAGAAGCAAGTATATAATAATAGACTCAGATATATCAATAACATCACTGATTTTATTAAGTAATCCATTATGTGTTGAATAGTGATAAAAACGACCAATATTTACATATCTCAGAAGCAAGTATATAATAATAGACTCAGATATATCAATAACATCACTGATTTTATTAAATAATCCATTATGTGTTGAATAGTGATAACAACGACCAATATTTACATATCTCAGAAGCAAGTATATAATAATAGACTCAGATATATCAATAACATCACTGATTTTATTAAGTAATCCATTATGTGTTGAATAGTGATAAAAACGACCAATATTTACATATGTCAGAAGCAAGTATATAATAATAGACTCAGATATATCAATAACATTACTGATTTTATTAAGTAATCCATTATGTGTTGAATAGTGATAAAAACGACCAATATTTACATATCTCAGAAGCAAGTATATAACAATAGACTCAGATATATCAATAACATCACTGATTTTATTAAGTAATCCATTATGTGTTGAATTGTGATAAAAACGACCAATATTTACATATCTCAGAAGCAAGTATATAATAATAGACTCAGATATATCAATAACATCACTGATTTTATTAAGTAATCCATTATGTGTTGAATTGTGATAAAAACGACCAATATTTACATATCTCAGAAGCAAGTATATAATACTAGACTCAGATATATCAATAACATCACTGATTTTATTAAGTAATCCTATATCTGTTGAATAGTGATAAAAACGACCAATATTTACATATCTCAGAAGCAAGTATATAATAATAGACTCAGATATATCAATAACATCACTGATTTTATTAAGTAATCCATTATGTGTTAAATAGTGATAAAAACGACCAATATTTACATATGTCAGAAGCAAGTATATAATAATAGACTCAGATATATCAATAACATCACTGATTTTATTAAGTAATCCATTATGTGTTGAATAGTGATAAAAACGACCAATATTTACATATCTCAGAAGCAAGTATATAATAATAGACTCAGATATATCAATAACATCACTGATTTTATTAAGTAATCCTATATCTGTTGAATAGTGATAAAAACGACCAATATTTACATATCTCAGAAGCAAGTATATAATAATAGACTCAGATATATCAATAACATCACTGATTTTATTAAGTAATCCATTATGTGTTAAATAGTGATAAAAACGACCAATATTTACATATGTCAGAAGCAAGTATATAATAATAGACTCAGATATATCAATAACATCACTGATTTTATTAAGTAATCCATTATGTGTTGAATAGTGATAAAAACGACCAATATTTACATATCTCAGAAGCAAGTATATAATAATAGACTCAGATATATCAATAACATCACTGATTTTATTAAGTAATCCATTATGTGTTGAATTGTGATAAAAACGACCAATATTTACATATCTCAGAAGCAAGTATATAATAATAGACTCAGATATATCAATAACATCACTGATTTTATTAAGTAATCCATTATGTGTTGAATTGTGATAAACTAATTCAACTAAACAGATCGTTTAACCTGTTATGAACAGCTTATATGTTAGATTAATTCCGAAAAGATTAATATCTACTTGAGCGTTTCATTCTGACATAGTTTGACATTAAATTAAACAATGACAGAATGTACAACTGTACGAATACGCAATAGCATATATTGCATTTATTCTTAATCAGTTCATCCCCAAGCAAGTCACTAAAGCTACTAAGTTGCTATGGGTTACTGAGTGTGATAGAATATGAGAAAAAGAAAATATGAAGAGAACAATACAAAATAACGATTGATATTGGTCTTCAAAAATTTAAATGCAAAGTTGACTGGGAAGTAAGATGCCCGAAGAAAGATCCACAAGCGTGAAGTGCGGAAGAAGAAACTATTAGCATAGAACTTACAGTTACATGTTGCCACTTCAGCTGCAAAATTTTAAAACATTGCTGCCAATCTAGTACTGTACTTAAATTCATAATGTCACAGCACCATAGAGAAAGGTTCATCAGAACAATTTATTTATTTAGGGGTTTCAAAAATATGTGTATATTTTACCATATTTAGTTTCCGATGACAGTACACTAACCGACTCTGACTAATAAATTAATTGTTGGGGTCTGTATTTGGTTGTGTATTTCTCTCTGTTTTGCCTCAGGATAAAAAGCGAATGTTGTTCATTAGACCTGAAGGACAACCTCCAAACTATCAGGGAGTCATTTAGATAAGCAACAAGCGGTCGCATAGCAACGGTTTACCTCTATCGACATCCTCCACTAGACGTTTAATATATTGTAACGATAATATACGGAGTATATAATTACTAGTAAATATATTTACTTTTTCATTTTATCGTTCGCATTTGTAGATCAAATTGATATTTTTTTTTTCAATTATTATCGATTTGATCTTTCGCATCGAAACAATTACTGATGACGTAAGTTTTGGAAGTTGATATTAATCGCGCAATGAAAAGAAAGGAAGATAACTAGAAGTCTACTTGGCCTTTGTCCCAAAGGTCATGCTTCGAGTCATTTGAAACACTCTGGATTATCTGGTAGAGTATTTATATGCATGGGTGCCACTATTTATGATTCATATATTGGGTGATGGTGCTGGTGTGGGCATTATTTCGAATTGGAGTTGACACTAATGAGCAGGGTAACTGCATCTATTGGGCTACGCTTTCATTTATATCATTTATCAGCGGTAATATTTAGCGTTTATTAAAGTATTCAAATAATGCAACAAGTCATGGTGGACTTATGTCTGCTCAAAGCTAAGTAATTGAGTTTGACGTTAATGTTATGTGTGCTGCCTCTTTAATCTTGCATATTTCTCAGCGTTATCCTCAATGAAATATGGAAGCACGTCTTTCAGTTGGAATGATTTACGATCTTATATTATGCATCAATCAATGGTACGCCTTTCCAAACTTTGTTATATTGTAACTTTTAGGCCATAAATAAACGCTATAGGTGTTTATATTAAATTTCATAAGTTCGCCAGTAAATATATTTCACAACCGTAAGAGTTTCGATGAAGGAAAGAGCATAGAGAAAACGATTAAAAAGAAAATGGTTATATATATATATATATATATATATATATATATATATATATATATATATATATATATATATATATATATATATATTTAATAAAATGAGGAATGATATATTCTTCTTCTATGTGCTATGTCTGGAAGTTGGCGATCATGGCTCTCTACAACTTCTTGTCCTATATAACTATTATTAAATATTGTCTTTTCGTTATCTCTCCTAATCCCTGTTCTTCCAAGCATTTGCACAATCTCATTAGGTAGGATATGTATTGTTTACTTCTGTCCACTTGTCGTCAGTATGTCCTGTGAGTGTCAAATTTACTAATCAATCTTTCCTCATTATCTGACCTAGAAAGTTCAGTTTTCACTATCTGCTACAGGGTATAAATGTCCTTTTTAGTTTCCATTTGTTCGTACGTGTTCTGATACACGCTTAGGCGATCATTTATCTTTCGATAAATGATTGTCGAGGCAGAATTTTTTCCCGCAGTAGGTTGCCATTTTTTTCTGCGGTAGACCAGTTGCCATCCAAAGCTACCCGGTCTGTCCTGCTATTTACCCAGAGCTGTTGGGGGTTGGGGAGAAGAAGGGGATTCATACATTTCCCAAGGGTATTAGCACGTAAATGAATGTAATGACTGGAATTCGAACTCGGATCTCCGATTCCTCAATCTGAGTCGCCATCCATTACTATCCTTTACTTTTGTTTCAAATAACTATAACAAAAATTCCAACAATTAAATAAACTGTACCAAATTTCATGTTTTCTTTGTGGGGTACCTGTGGGATTACCTATATTATTACTCAAAATACCATGCAACATATCCGACAATTTTCCCGGTGGGTACGAGCGCAGTTCTCCGTTGAATATGTCTGGGACATAATAGGACTTACTTGATACATTCACTCATTCCTTTCACGCGTTTTGTTGCATTGGCTCAACAGGTGGAAGAGGCGTTCTATTCGCATCTATCGCCTGCATGCATACGATAGTATAGACAGTAAATACCATCCTTAGCGCATTGTACCACGCCACTTGCAAATGTTGAGGCAATGCAACAAGACGTGTGAGAGGAATGAATGCAGGCATCAGCTAAGTCCTATTATATGTTAACGTCTAAGGATGATATACATTGTATCAACATCGGACTTTTTTTTCATACTAATTTTCAACCAATACAGGTCCTAAGATCCACTCAAGAGAGCGTTATTGTTTGGTGCTGTATGAAGGTAAGAAAAAGCAAAATATGAAATTCATGGCCTTATGCAGGAAAGAAAGAGTTGAAGAGTTTATGATTCTCGTGACTATGAAAAGAACATGCCGGGAGTCTGTTCCACAAAGTAGCAGTTCTTGGGAAGAATCTGTCTGAGTGGAACTTCCTCGCTACTAATGGAATACGAAGGGAATGAGGATGATTCATCGTTAAGCACGTGTCATGTGGGGTCCCAGTTGCAAATGTCAGGGGTGGTAGGACCAAGGAATGTAGCTTATCAGAACATTTGCCATGGAAATAAAAACAGAGCAGCGAGAGGCTCGCAACGTTTCTTCTATGGGAAAGGTGTTGTAGAGTAGAAAATAATTCATCAACGACACGACCACCTCGACGCTATCAAGACAGACAAGTGAGATCTGGTATGCTCCAGTCCAGATATGAAATAAATTCCCAATTTTTGGTTGGATCTGGCTATTCGATAAGCAAGGGAGAGTCAGGTACTTACAGGAGCGATGCAATGAATCGACCATTTTTCCAGCTTCGATTAATACATTCCTTACTTTATGTTATGGGAACTTACCCATAATAGTTATGGACTATCCCGTACACCATAAATACTACTCCTCAAGAGGAAGCAGTAGTGTGAGTCAGACACAGAGTCAGTGAGTCAGTCAGGCAGTCGGCCAGTCAGTCAGTGTGAGTCAGGCAGTTAGTCAGTCAGTGTCAGTGTCGTGTCAGATGATTACTGTAAGACATTGGAATAGTGATACTGGTCGAGACAACATAGTTCTCTCTAACCTAACTTGATTGTTATTACTAACACTTCTACTTCTTTTGTACATATTTCTATTTATAATATATCTGTGTTACTCCATACCTGTGTTCGAAGTATTCGTCATTGGTTCTACCTTGGACCATCACCGTGGTTCAAGGAACCTGGACCATAACACTTTAGAACCTGGTCTCTGATTGATTTATATCATTTTTCTCAATTGATTTTCGATCCTGTTAACGCTACAATTCATCATGAGCAAATAAAATTTTTTTCAGTATGATGCAATTTATTTCCATCAGCATAAATGCATACAACTATCAGTAATGTGTATGCAGATTTTGCTTTCTACCTGCTTGTACCTATCATTAAATGCAAATTAGTAACTGTCCGTATTTTTTTAATCAACAGTTTACTTTAGATTATAATTTCAAACTAAAATATTAATTTTATTTTTATAGTCCCTTAAATTAGGGCACCTTATCACAGAAGTTATTCTGTCATTCGTAAAAAGTAGTTTCACTTTAAAAGTGTGTACCTATCGTGGGGTGCTGACTAAAACCTTTTATTTAAAATATAACTTGGTGGACTCATAATCCAAAAAGAGTATTTTTATTAAACAAATCGAGTTTAATTTGAAAAACATTATGGATATTTTTGCTAAAAATATCGGACATAGATGTTATTTATTGATTGATATGTTTTTTACGGCCTATCGACCCTTTTCAGGTTATTTAAAGCCAGTTTTTAGATTTTATGATTTTCTTTACATGCTTTCACTAATTAAGCCATAGCATTATTTATTCTGTGCTATACAGAAATGTGGCACAAGGCCTAATGGGGGTTGGGGAAAGGATGGTCTTCTTCTGTCTTAACTATAACTTAGCTAGCCGGAATCACTGACCCAATCGTACGAACAATATTCCATACACCAAAACAACACATTCATACGTACCTTTCTTACTCCAAACACCATAATGCCTCACTGTCTCTATGTAAATACTAACTAGTTCCCATATTTACAATTCATTGTCTGTGGGGGCAGGGGAAAAAAAATAACAATTCTAAAAACTACCCCAATGTGTATTTACAATGTGAATACAAAACTATCTACAAGAAACTAAAGAAAATATTGTTAGTAATAAAAAAAACCCACAATCACTAAATGTGGCAGAAATATCAGTTCACCGGCCGAAATCAATGCGGGACTATAAGAGTGTAAATCATTCATTCATCCGAAGCATACACACTGACACGCACTCATTCAAACACAACAACAAATACGAAAACACTCACACGAAACGAAAGACGCCCCGCATCCACCTGTAAACAGACATCACTAACCGCCTAACGAGGGAAGGGATGGGAAATTAAACTTAAAGAAAACAGGGACAAAAATAAAGGGGGGGGGCAATGAGCTGGTATGAGAAGAGAGGGGGCCAGTATTTTTCCAAGGGTATTTGATCGCATGTGAATATAACGAACCCAACCTGAATTGGAACACTGCACCCTGATTAATAATCCTGAGCCATTATCAATTAAGCCCCACTCGATTACACCCCCCCCCCGCTGACAGCACCGAGGAGATTCCTAAGCAGTCACCCATCTAGGTACTGAACAGGTTGATCGCGTCTCATCATAGCACAGAAGTGCCGTCAGTTCCATTTTCGTTATAGGCTTCGATAACTTCGATAACACGTTGTTAGATTATTCATTTTTCCATGGTTAAAATTGCCAAAGACTTAAGTTGTTAAATCTGACGCTTAAACTTAATTCACATTTAAAGTCGGTCCAAGTTATTGGAACACTATATATTATATATAAATATAAATATATATATATATATATATATATATATATATATATATATATATATATGAGTGTGTGTGTGTGTGTGTGTGTGTGTGTGTGTGTATGGTAAGAGTGGCAGTAGGTGTGAAAGAAAGAGAAAATGAAAGAGAAAATGAACAAAAGACACATTTTATATTAAAATAGACTATATAAATTTAATCGAATATTTTATTCAACTTGAAAGGGAATTTGATCAAACAGCCTGATGAAATATAATAAAGAAGAAATGGCGCTGATTTCTATGATTTACTAATTAAATTGACGTTAATGATGTTAGTTATAATGCATCTGTGCTTTACTAAATTCAATTTAAAATATTCAAATATAATTTTAAAAACCCGAATCATTTTTTGTGTAGTTTGACTGCATTCTTGAAGCATGGTAATACCAGATATTATTATGGCAGCCAATAATTTCACAGTAAAATTGGGAATAATAACTTTCAGAATAATACTTATATTTCGCTAGTTTTAACTCTTGGAAATTTCATGGTTTTCCTATTTTAATCTTCTGATGAAACTTACTTCTTAAATTAATGATTGATTAAGCTAATGGCGAGTTCTACGACAATAAAATATTCATAAAAATTCTCCTATTGCATCGTTAAATATTTGAGCTTAAAACTTTAACAAAATATTAAAATAACAAACATAAATATTTATGAAGTACAATTGAAAAGATTTGAAATCAAAAATTTATTCCATTTCACTGAAACAGCCGTTAAACACTTTTATCTTCCCTTCTTTCTTTTTCCTTCCTTCTTTCATTCATTCATTTTCTCACTGAAATTAAGTTGTATCTTTTCCCCTCTTTTCACACGATCAAAACAGAGTTCATTTTTTATTAGGTTTTGGTAGGGGGCATTAAACACTTCTATCTTCTATTCTCTTCTTTCTTTCTTTCTTTCTTTCTTTCTTACTTTCTTTCTTTCTTTCATCGAAACCAAGTACTGTCTTTTCCCCCACTTTCCATGCGATCAAAATCCCCGACCTATGAACATTTCTCTTAATAATAATTTTAAAATAATTCAGCAGACGATGTTATTTTATTTATGGTAACTGTATTTTTGGCGACTGCTTTACTAGGTTTCCGTCGTTCGATACTGTGCGTCCCTAAAAAATGGCACTTTAATCGCGGTCGCCATGTATTTCGACTTTTGGCTCTGTCTGCGGAGAAAGACGAAACGGAAAATATTAATGAGTGGTGTCTAGTCGCGGGAAGCAGCAGCCCGCGGCAGTACCACTCTCATTATGTAAATGTGTGCGCGTGCGCACACGCGCGCACGTGTGCGAGTGTGAGGAGGATCGGTAGTAATAACGATGCCAGCACAAGCGATGGCTGCGGGGGGTGGGAGCCTAGCTATTTTTTGACCCGGCCCGTGTGCACACGCTCGGGTTCGCCACATTAATCTGATCCTGCCAACGTGGGGCGGCAAGAAAATACAATAATTTCTAGGTCTTTTGGCTAGGATCAAAGTGTAGTATATGTTAATACCAATTTAATCTGATTCTTTCTCTCCTCTTCTATCTTTCGTTCTTTCTTTCTTTCATTTTCTCATTGTCTTTTTCCCGCTTTCCAAGCGATCAAAACGGAATAATCCACTATTGGCCGGGTGTATTGGTCGTGCAAGCTAACGAAGATACAATTATAATAACCTTTTCTTTGAAGTATTGAAAATTTCAAAATTTTGGCTATGTCTTTGTGTTACGTATGATATCCATTTAAGTTATTTCAGCTGGTGAAAGTCCACAAGTGATATGGTTTCTGTTATCTGGTAGAATTCTTTGTGATTATGTAGCGCCAGTCCACAAGGTTCGAAGAATGATGGTCCCCGCTGTAGCAACTAGCAGTTTTGGGCGAAAATCCTTATGGAGTGTATTCTAATATCAATTTTCGTATACAAAATTTTGAATAGAGACCAAAAGCGTCTCCGTGTTCTAGTGAGTGAAGATAACTGATCAATACATTGAGTTTATTTGAAGTTTTGCATATTTACTTATTCTATATAATGATTTTTTATGATGCATTCAGGATACGTACCATCATTGCTTTCATTACAGTTCCAGATTATAGTTTCAGTTTTGGGAAGATTCATCTGAAATCTTATTTCTTGGAACAGTTTGTAGATGACATTGTTTTTTTTTCGCTCAAGAACATTCTTATCATAAATATAAGTCTATATATATCATCGGCACAGACCATCTCTGAAAAGTAAAAAGAAAAAATCAATGGAGGAAATATTGATAAAGGTGGTCAAATTTCAAGGAGATGATATTAGCGCATAAAATATTAAAATAATAATTCATTCTAATATATATAATAATAAAACAATGACAATATCTTACATATCATAGAGAAGACAATATGTCACTCATTAAGCTGACTGTCCGGTGAAGCTCGCTTCTTTGGTATATCTATGATAATATATATAGTGAGGTTTTCCGGTATTTCACCAGTGTTGTTTATTATTTCTGTACTTTTGTCAATACCTAAATACTAGTCCTGCTGCTACGTTACTGCTCATCCTATCCAGTGTTAATTCAAAATTTATTATTTCAGGTCCTTCCATATATATTTGTATGTTGTAGGTTTCCATCATTCCTCGAATATAAATCCTCGGACTTATTAATCCCACGTAAGTTTTTTTTCGCTCTTATCAAAGAATGGGTCAAAGGATAACAGCTCGGGATGAGAAATCGGTAGGGCCGGTTTCGAATTCCAGTCGTGTTCGTTACATTCACTTATGTCCTGATTCTCTTCTTTCCAGCTATGTGTTAAATAGTAGACCTGTATCTGGACAAAACATGGTTACCTAAAACTATTAGTAATATAAAAAACAATAATTATTTTTACAATCTAAAATATGTTTCGGATTTAAGTAACCTAGAACTGGTTGATAAGATATAAAAAACAAATCAATGAACCAAAAACTATAAACAGCGTTCTGTCTTTTAATTTTATACATGTTGTCAATGTTTTTGCCCTCTTATTCTTCGGGTTCCTTTCTGTATATCTGCCTTACCTATGATGTTCGTTATTACTATTTTTGGACATTCTTTATTCAGGAATTACTTTTTTGTCTACCTGCCTACATTTGTTTCTAATTACTTTGTGTAATGTCCTATATTCTGTACCAGACTTTGGCATTGTTTGCTGTCGCTACTTGACCATGTCAAGAATTTTGTCTTTCATATTGTTGTAGAGTTACTTTCCGCAGTGGAAACTGTATTTGGACTAAATTCCGTCCTAAATAGGTTCAACGTACAAAAACGTTAGGAAATTGTTATAATAAATATTACGCAGAGTAATCTAGTTGTGGTAGCTGACTACTTTCGTATTCGACTCCCAGTCGACCCTGACTGACTCCTACTTATATTAGGTGGGAGAGTCTATTATCTATAGACTAGGTGTGTTTCACCATAACACATATACTCCTTTTTTGTTGTCTAGTTTTACTTGGGGTGATTCATGGTTTAACGAGAAGAGAACATAAACTGCATACACTTTGGTTGCCTGAACTAATATCTTTTGCTTTTTGCTTAAAGCATGATAATGAAAAAAACGCCACACAGGAATTGCACATCCAAGTGGACGATACATTTTCAAGAAACCGTTTTTGTCAATAATATAACAAGTGGAAGAGAAAAAAAGCGTGCGCTGAACAACGGGACAATACACTGAAAAAAAACCCCACGTTTTTACAGATTAATTCTATCAATAGTTACGTTGTTCTGGAATTGTCATCATTGGTCGACTGAACTTGCTTTGTTTCAATGACTTTTGTTTTGTTATGATTAGTTACTTTGTCGAAAGATGTTCGTTGAGAAACAGCTGGTCTCATCGTTGAAAAACGTCAGCTAAAGGTGGTAAACTTCTTAAACTCAGGGAAAAAATTGGAAACTACAGTTAACAAAAAAAAATCACTTTCCTATTGAGTAAATCTTTGAAAAACAGGAGTTGATTTTTCCCATTTCTTTTTCTTCTAGTTTCCAATATAAAAAAAAAACATTCTTAAAGCATAAATTAGTCAGCAGATTTTATTTTTCTCTATCAAGAATTCTTTGAAGACAAATATTTACATATAAAATATCTGCAAATCTGTAAATAAAACTGAATTTATCATAGGCACTGGCAACCTTTTCAGTAGGCCAAGTACAGAGATGAATACCATCTGGGAGCTTGTGATCAAGAAAGAAAGAAAACTTTTAAGAAATTCCACCATATCAAATTGGTATTGACTGACACCATGGGAGATGATTCTATCAAGTATAGTTACAAGTTTGTAAGTGTATATAACTGCGATCATGGCTTTTCCTAACTTCCTATCCTTTGTAGCCCTAAGCAATTTTTGTCCTCTTGTCGATTCTTCCATGTGCTCCTATGGCCATGACTTTGTCATTTGAGCATCAAATTCTCTAAGACGGGTTTCCTCATTATGTCTCCCAGGAAATGAAAGTATTTCTTCTTGATTGCAAGTAAAAGTGTCCTTAAAGGGAAGTAAAAAATGCTGACTTACTTTAGCAGTATATTTGATTTCGATATTAACTGATTGCTCTATATATTGGACAATTTCCTTACAGCTGAAGAAGAGACTGGAGGAGGCAACGATTATATTTTCACTTATGGTTAAGTTCTGAAGGGAATATGCATGATAGAGTAACGCTTAATCTCCTAAAGAGGTCAAAAATTGCTTAGTATAGGAAGTAGTGGAGAACCATAATAGCTCGTATCATGAAGGGAAACGTGACATAAAAGGAGGAGTAACGTTCCACCGGACTGAAAATGGAATGGGTGGAATCACAACGAGACTATTTCTGTTATCTTTGCTATAATGATTTTTGAGAAGACATGAATCCAGTTTCCCCTGCCATATATCTCGACACATTATTGGCATGCAACTGTTGAGAAATGAGTGAATGTCTGAGTTCTTGAGAGGCTGCTCTGATAAACATCACATAATATTGGGTTTCATAGAGCTCCAGCTCGCTTATGGCTAGGTCTCCCTGAAAGCACTTCCGATGGGCAAACTTAATACCAATCTATTCTGTAGCCTGCGTTTGCTTACGTTGCCTTAGATGATCAGAAACGACTATTATTATTGGTTGTTCCTTCGGTAAAATGACAATTGAAATGCAACGGCAATTGCTACCTCCGTCTTCTTTTATCCTGTTATTTATTGTCCTTTCTTCTCACTCAAGTCTTATCGTTCTTTTTCACTCCCAGTAGCCACTTGCTTTTTAGTAGCATTATCGTCTTGTTTGGAGTGAAATGCGTGAAAGAAAATAGTGTCAGGAAGCATTAACCAGCACCAATAAGCACGTGTATCTGGCGCAAACATAACAACAGGATACGTAGTTTGTAAGATAGATGAACCTGCAAATACATTGCTTTTAATTTCTTTTGTTTCATGTAAGCATTTGTAGAATATTTTAGCTTTTAAAGATTTAAAAAGTAAAATCTTTTATTACAGGCGACAATAGAATTAATTCTACAGATAAAAATCATAGATTATTCATGCAGAAAACATCACTTGTGTAGGTGCAACATGACATAAACATTAAGGAATTGCTTTTAAGATACATCTAAATGATTACACAAGCAGAAAGAAGGGAGAGGGAGAGAGAGAGAGAGTTTTATATATAAACTGTGTGGATAGAGAAATCAATGTTACATAGGGACTGTCAGTTTAATGAACTGACGACCGCAAACACACAGACTGGCGCATTCACTTTCTGACCATGAGACACGGGTTCGAATCTCACCACAGTCGATTAGTTAGGAAAGAGGCTTCCTGATGTTATCAGTATGGAGGGGGACGATCCCAGTGTGCGGCATTTTTAGAAAGTACCTGAAAACTATGCCACAGTTTGAGCCAAGCCATCTGGGTGAAATTGGTAGAACAAAGTCACAAATCATCGGTTTTGAGTGTGTTGGCCTTGTTCAGATTGTTGATCACGCTAGAAAACTGTAACGAAGTTCTGCTCAGTACATATACAGTATAAATAGGTTGGCCTGAACGAGCGACTGCAATAGGGATTGTCTAGCCGCCCTAATAGCCGGGAATCCTCGAATACGAGTGGCCAGCTATTATATTTATTATATATAAAAAAAAGAGGAAGAACAGACAGATTAAGGATACACAACATTTACTTTTTTTGTTAAATTACAAAATTAAAAAAACGTGGGCATGTGTTTTTTAATTTTGTAATTTTTGTGTAGCGATGTAATATATTATAATAAAAATATTATATATATATATATATATATAAATATATATATATATATATATATATATATATATATATATATATATATATATATTATGAAATGGACAAAGTCCGACAATTATTTAAAAACATTCATTTTTTATTGATACAAGTATTTAAGAAAATGCTCTGTTTATACATACATACATACATACATACATACACACACACACACACACACACACACACACACACACACACACACACACACACACATATATATATATATATATATATATATATATGCATTGAGTCTGTCCCTTGAAGCGTAACCAAGGACGGCCTACATTACGCTTACCATAAAAGAGTTGGCTATACTCAAATACAATTTAAATGCTGTAAATATCCTGCAAACCGAGCAAAATGGAGAAACTGAATTATGAAACAACACTAAATCTCGGACGAATTCATCATATATATATATATATATATATATATATATATATATATATATATATATATATATATATATATATATATATATATATATATATGCATGTATATATATGAATAAAGACAAAAAGAAAACTTATCTTAGCTGACAAGGTTTCGTCCTATGAGGGACTTTATCAAAGCAAGTATGATGAATTATTTTGTATCAATAATTACGTACAAAAGCAAAAATGTTATTCGTTTTCCAAATGAAAAAAAAAAAATTAAATTTACTAACGCTCATAAATATTCATCAGCATAAGTGAAAAATTCAGGAAAGCTTCGAAGGCCGTCAATTGATAGAGTCTAATAAACAAATGTGAGAAAATGATGATTTTGAATTTTTTATGCAAATTAGTATTTAAATTACTTTAGTTTAGAATTAATTCATGTGCTATTTATTTTAAATGACATGAGGTTATGAATTTAATCGTTTCATTATGCCTTTAATCATACTCTCTCCTATTACAGATATATTCTATCTGGAATTTTACACCCCTCGAAAAAATAATATTCGCTGGAGCATTTTAGAGTAAAAGTGTGAATTTGTAAACAGTGAGTGCTACTGCTGATAATACAAAAGCTCTTCTATGAATCCGGCACTGACGAGTTTATTCAAAAATAAATACATTAAATATTCACCGGGAGCTGATAGCTTAGGTGTAAAATCTCTGACTGATGCCAAATCCGTCGGGTTTCGATCCTGGCTTGGGGCAATCAGATATCTAGCAACACTGATGAGCTGTGATGCAGCGAAACAATCTGTCTGTGGATGACAATATCTATATATAGACAATGTATATTTAAGATACAGCAGATATTTTTATATATAAAAAATTAAATTTAGCTTCGAAAAAAAAATTGAATTTTAAGCAAAAAATTCAGTTTCGAAGAGAAATCTTCATCTGGAAAAATGAAAGACGTAAACAAAATCCAAATTTCATGCACGTTATATTTATAAACGTGTGTAAAAGAAAGTTAAATTCATGAACACGCGCGTGTACAAAATGGAGTAAAAAGCGAATTGAAAAAGACGTGAAACAAATTAAAAAAAAATGAAAGTAAATGTAATTACCTTTTAAAACCACAACCCTTGATGACTGGAAATTTTACCAAGAAACATTGATGTCGGGATAAAAAATAATATTTAAAAGTTAAGTATTCTTTTTATATAATACTCTCTCTTTTCATATATATATATATATATATATATATATATATATATATATATATATATGATGTTCTAATGCGTTATATTCTGAATAAACATGTTAATTTCTATGTTTGTGCCGGGTCATGAGGTGTCGAAACCGCCATCTTTCTATAAAATCGGAAGTGACCACCTCGACAGTCAACGTTCAAATGATGGAAGTAGCCTGATTTTAAACTGTCTCCGTGAATCCACTTCCAAATAAAAAGAAAAAAATTTTAAAAAGGCATGAAAAATATGCTCAGATAAATCTAGAACTATTGACACAGCTTCACTCAAAATTTCGTTTGCGTGTCACTTCAGCATTATATAAACCACGATCGATTCAACTCCGGGTGCAGAAGTACCATTCTACCTGAAACGAATCTTAAACACGTACAGTTTTAGGATCACCTCCCCACTGACCCTCCCCCCCAAAAAAACACTGTTTTAAGCCCTCCTATTCAGTCTCTAGCGTTATGAACATTTCTGTAAACCTAACACCCCCCGCACACACACATAAAAAGACACAGACACAGATACACGCAAGCACGCACACACACAGACACACGCAAGCACGCACACACACAGACACACGGACAGAAATTGTGTAAAATTCATTAAAAGAGAAGACTTAATAAGATAACTGTACATTTATATTGATTTTATGCACTTCCATGTACACATCTATTTGCGCGCGTATACACACACACACACACGTATGCGTACATATGTGTACACCCAAATACACACGTACACGAGTATATGTATACTTAAGTCTGTGCTTTGTTAATTATAGACTAGTTCATTAATGGTGAAGTTAAGTTTAATATCATTTTTTTACACTTACACACACTTACACACTCTCTCTACACACACACATACATAACAGATGGCAGATGCAAGTAAGATCTGCTTAAGCAATGTTAAACAAAAAATAAATTAAATATAGCAGAAGTTTTATTAAAAATGCCTATCACACAGACACACACACACACACCCCGAGAGACAAACGGATATACAATGTCATCCGAATCCCGCATAAACAAACTAGAATTATGATACACATACCTGAATTCTACGCACGAACGCTGCTTGACAAGCCAGATGCACGTGAGGTCGGCTTAACCAAGAAGACAAAACAACACACACACACACACACACACACACACACACACACACACACACACACACACGCACACGCACACACACACACGCACACGAAAACAAACAAACAAGGCAAAAATTCAAAATAGCAGAATAATCTATCATATCCTCATATTTCATTCATCTGAAATACAAATTCCTGGATTGACACGAAAACGAAATGTTGGCTGAAGCTGCGTCGATCGTTGCAGACTTGTCAAAGTATATTTTGTATGATTTTTCAATATGTATTTTGTTTGGAAGTGGAAGCACGGAGGCAACGTCGAGAAAATTGAAGCACGTTAGATTTATAAACGTTTATTATTTGTTGCTTATTCTATCATATTTAACTATCCGAAAAGCTCTCTCTAAAGTATCGAGTATTTTGGAGATGGAGAGATAATGGCAAGGTAGCCACTTATGATGTGTGCGAAGTTGATGCTGCTGATAATGATGCAGCCATACTGAATACTCAGTAATGTTCGATCAGATGATGTGCTGTTTCTGATGCCCAGTATGAACTCATCAAATCTCGAGGAAATCAAATGCACTGCGTTTGCGAAAGCACTTGATGTGATAAAATTAGACTCAATTCTTCAATACAAGCACAATCCCCTGAATATCAAATTGGAGGAAATGGAAAGAAATGGGGACAGTATGGTTCAGGTATCCAATGCAGACTTCAAGAGTAAACTCAGTAATTTTGTTCAACAGGAATTATTTGAAGCAAAGGAACGTGATAAAAAAAAAATCAATAACCTTGTTAGCTCTGGAATTGTTGAAGACGAAACAGACAATAATGGAGTTGACACTGCTGACGCTGAGCAAAATAGCAATTATTAGTCGAACAATGTTAAACAAATCCTAGAATACAAACTGGAAATTAAAGATGTCAATGTTGTTGAAGTGAAACGAATTGTCGCACGTGATCCTCAGCAAATAAGAGCTGTGCTTGTTAAGTTTAACAGTAGAAACTCTTCAGATACAAATTTGTGAAAGTCGAAAATGTTGATGGATATTGCCGAGACAGAGGAAATCTGCATGTCACCGGACCTTACAAAAAGGCAGTGTGCTGAGAATAAAAACCGCGGGACGAACTTAAAAGGAGACAGGATGCTGGTGAAAATGTTATCAAAAAAGGTCAAATAATAACCATAAGCGAGTTAGCAGCTTCTGGTGCTATAGCACCTGAAGCTGTTTCTGAAGCTGTTCCATAAGAAACCAATAACAGACCTCGCAATATTATCACTAACAACATTCGACATGGACAATATGGTCGTAGAGGTAGAAGCGACCTGCGTGGAAGTTGAGGTGGACGTTGTACGCAACTCAAAATACTCGTACATTATTATTGTTGGTATTAGAGATAGAAAGAAAAAAATCTTAGCTTTGTTACTAAATCCAGGAATTATGATGGATAAAGTTAAGAAATGAAAATTTTACGTTTACCCAAATTTGATTTTTATTATGTCCGGGGCTAATGTTGATATCCGTGAATCTGAAATGAAATTGAAAAGCTGTGGGATACTCAGAAAGGATGGAGAATAGTGCAATGGTTGAGGCCGCTTGATATATATGAATATGATCCCCCCCCCCAAAAAAAAAAACACAGTATAACCAAAAAATATGAACTAAATGATTTTGATGTAGAATCATTATTTTTGCTCTCCAGGATGAAAGTGGTTCAATTTTACTTACATTCAAAAATAAGAATGAAAAGATTATAATTGAAGATGTTATGAAAAAAAGAATATCAGAAGTATTTTGAAGATACTGAAGATTTTAAACCAGAAACTATAGACTGAAAAACTGTAGTAACTGACGCAGCCGACAAAGCCTCTTTTGATACAACTTTAGAATGTTTTCTGAGGTAACGTGTTGAATAATATGTAACATAGTAACAATATAGTTGATCTTTTTTATCTAATAACGAGGAAGCTGGTTCAAATTATGCCATCTTATGCTAAACCATTTAGGACGAACGATCATAGATTGAGGAAGTTTGACAAAGGTGGATTAATGGAAAGAAGACCATTACGACTATAAAGAAATTGCAGAATATTTAAGAAATTGGGTTAGGAATGACATCTATGAATCTAATGCCGCAGAAAATAAGAGAAAACTGCAAAGAGATAAAGAGAATTTCCACGGATGATGTTTTTGTTTCCAAGAAATATTGTAAAAATGCGGAGACTGATATCTATTTGACCAGAGCAGATGGTGGAATAGATACTGGGGAACATTACCAAAATTGTATAAAATATAAACCATGTCTGAAACAGAGCTTCTAATGTTCTTAAACGATCGAAGAATAGGCATGAGTGCAAGATTTTATTAAAAATGATCCAAATGCTTTCTACAAAGATGATCGTGTCGAAACCTTGGTGAAATAAGTGAATGAACCGCCATGGGCAAATAGTTACCCACCTCCAAAAGGGGTCAATACACTTTGAAAGTGTCAAAATAGATTTTAATACCAGCAATACTTTTTTCGAAAACGAAATTATTACCAGCAATACAGTTTTGGGAAAGAAATATTACCAGCAATATATTTTTTGGCAAAAAAATGATCATGAGCAATATTACCAACAATACATTGCATGCAATGTGCTAAGAGATAACCCCAAAATTGACCACATTTTAAATGATTATTTTTCGCGTATTTCCACTGCTGAAATTCTACGCAACATGTCCAATGTTTAAGGGATTCTTCTTGAAGTTAGTGAAGGATTTACCAATGCAACAGTGAGAAAATATTCAGTTCGCTGTAAAGTTGGTAGGGATTGAAATCCAATTAATCTTCTAGAAATGATTCCATCTATCCAATCGTAAAAATAGCGCAAATGATATTAGTGAAGACCTAAGCAAAATCTTTTAGTCAAACATAGATAGTGGAATAGTACACAGAAACTAGAAAATTAACTAGTTATACCTATTTTTAAAGAACATAGTGATGGCTTATCAGCTTGTAAGCCTGGCATCTGTGGCAAGCAAGGAAATTGAATAACTGAAAAGGGATTTTGTTATAATGACAACCTGAAATGGCGCAAGATGATAAATCCTAAACAGGATGGTCGATCATTTCTGAGTGACTTAAGTGAATTTCTTGACAATATTACGAAAGGCATTGATCAAGGTCTAAGATGATATAATCTCTATTAACTTCATTAAGTTAGCCATAAGATACTGATTAACAAAGCTGAATGCTTGTGATGTCATAGGTAACATATCTAGCTGGACTGGAAACTGCCTGAACAAAAAGATTCTTCATCATATTTTTGGAAGATTCTTTTTAAAGATCTTTTTCTTAAAGAGTCTTCATCTTATATATAAATGACATTCATCAAAGCGTTGTTGTAACTTTGTGAAAGTTTGTTTATGTTACAAACATCGAAATCTGAACATGCTTTACATAAATTGTACAAGTGGTCAGAAGATTGGCAGATGGTATTTGATGCTGATAAATGCAAGTGTACACATTTTGGAGCTGGTAATATGGAATATGACTATTTTATGGTCGAAGAGTTAAAAGTATAGATTCACATAATATCTTCTAGTCCTGGGTATGACGATAAACTATATCCGACAGTAAGGCCGTTGATCAGGATGTTTTGAGGAGCATGGATTCACCTTTTAATTGCTGGTCTTCCCAGGTCCACCCTGACCCTTGATGGTAGCATATGTAAGGACTCCAGCTATAAGCAAATAGTTAACCCCCCCCAAAAGAGGTCAAAACACTATGAAATTATAAAAGTAGGCTTTAATACCAGCAATACAATTTTTTTAAAATTATTACCAGCAGCACAATTTTGGAAATAAAATTATTACCAGCAGTAAACATCGGCATTAAAAAATTCATTGAGTTTAATATGCCGTAAAACCAAACCAAATCAAACAAAAAATCTTGATATTATATTACACAAGTCATTACTGTCAAAATATCAAAGAGTGTCAAAACTGGCAACAAAAGATTGGTGTGTTAATATGAACTTGCATTATTGCCACTATTATACTACTATAGATTGTCTTCATCTAGATTATATTGAGCAAGTATAATGACTGTACAACCAATAGGACATGGATTTGCTTGAATGGGGTCCAGAAAACAATTCTGGGAATGAATGCGGCATGCAGTGAACTCTTGTATGTAAAGATTTGTTCAAATTGGTTTAATGACATTGGAAATGTGAAAACTTAGGGTAGATATGTTATAAGTTTTCAAAAAAATCCAAAGTTTTGTAGATATTGCTATAGGAAATACTTTTCAATGGAACAAAGAAATTGTTCACCCAGAAGCCACCCTTTTAAACTGCATGTTGTACGTCCAAGGATAGATGTGAGTACTGACATATCTTCCGAAACTATTTAAATTATATATACAGAAACAAGCGGATATGTGAATAAACTTTCTTTCATTCTATACACTTACCCATCCAAGACCAAACAACCCACCAGATCCACACACACACGCACATGAACACACACACACACACACACAGACACACACACACATATTATATATATATATATATATATATATATATATATATATATATATATATATATATATATATATATATATATATACTCACGTATTAAGCGACTTTTGAAGGCCTAATTTTGAAGCTAATTTTAAGAGAGTCGCATCACACCAGTGAGATATCAGTGTATGTATTACAGGCCCTAGCTATGCTGTTGACCAAACTATACATCCATTAACTGTAGGCAAATTAGTTTCAAAATTACATGATAAGCGAGCATACATGATATATATATATATATATATATATATATATATATATATATATATATATATATATGTGCACGCGCACACACACACACACACATATATATATATGTCAGATTAAATAAGTTACGAAATTTTGTCCGCTGATTTCAATCATGGTCCTTTCATATTGCCGAATATTTTTCAGTTTTCCTGATTTGATTATTTTTACATACACACAACGACAGACACACACATTTTTAAATTCTCCTGATTTGATGATTTTTACATACAAAGCCAGACACACACTTTTTTCAGTTCCCCTGATTTGATGATTTTTACATACACACAACGACAGACACACACCTTTTTCAGTTTTCCTGATTTGATGATTTTTACATACAAAGACAGACACACATTTTTTTCAATTCTCCTGATTTCATGATTTTTACATACACACAAAAGCAGACACACACATTTTTCAGTTCTCCTGATTTCATAATTTTTACATACCCAGAACGACAGACACACACATTTTTCAGTTCTCATGATTTTTACATACACACAAAGTCAGACAAACACACAGAGACGCACAGACACAGACACATGGAGAGAAACTGAAGTGACTTCCGACGATATCAGTGGCATGATGGGTGAATAACACAAAAGAATGGCTAAAATAAAGGGAGAAATACACTGTGCGAAAATTACGATTAATTAATAGAAATGGGAAATGTGAAACTTTGTTTAATCTTTCTTAAAAAAAAACAGAAACAAAAACATGACAATTATTAATACAATTTTTCAAACATGGTTGGGCCGTAAATGCACTGGGAAAACTGAAAATGGAGAAAAAATGAATTTGATTTCATAATTGTTGAGAACTTAGTATTGATAAAGTCGGAACCATTATAAACAGTGTTAACATAGTAAGCTATCATAATGGTAGCTTTGCAGCGTCAAATTTGAATTTACAATGGTGAAAAATAATGCAGGGACATTTGTACTAATGTCAGTGAGTACATCATATAATTACAGGTAAAAATCACTGCAGGTTTTATGAGGAAAATCACAATACTATACAAGTTATGAATAATAAGTTGAAATCAATAATCAGACTGAAGAAATGACATGGGGAAAAGAAGGGAGATAACTCAAAGTTAACACTAGAAATAGATTTACAAATAATATGAGAAATAAAATTGACAATGCAGAAAAATACGAACTTATCGAGAAAAACTGAGATGCGGAAAAAGGAAGATTAACTTTGAAAAACGAGAATCGGAAATTAAATGCAAAATCTGGAAATAGTTTTGATCCACTCGAGAGACGCGAACAGGGAAGTTATGTAATGTAGAAATAAGATGTTAAAGAAAAGATGTAATGCAGACCTGAAGGTTTCGAAAAGTAAAATATTACCAACATTACTTAGGTAAAGTGGTGTTTGTAATCTAAAATATGAAACGTGGAAATGTACCAGGCGAAGATGGCATATTAACAGACCTTTTGAAAAATACAAGAGAGGCATTTCACAACGGATTTTCACATATAATTTCACAGTGTATTTTTATAGTAAAGTTTTACATGTACAAGGACCGATCGATGTAGAAGGTTACGTTATGAGGCAGTTTGTATGGATAGGAGAAGATAACGGTTAACTTGAACAGGTATATGCGTAAAATAAAGTACCTAAAAATTAGTCAAGAAATAGGTATACTGCTTGCATTTCTAATTGGTAATGCTAGTATTAATATTAGCCATTTCCTTATGAGGAAACATTCGGCATTCATTGACCCAGCAGCTAATTCTGCTGTCGTTGAAATTTATAAAATCTTTACTTAAAAACAAATTTTTAGGCAAGTATCTTTTTCGAGTCAACTAATATTTATCGCTATTTCCAGTATTGATGAGAGTTTCCTTCCTAACCTTTTGTTTGAAGTAGTGTGGAATGTCAACATCTTCATTATGTCATTAATTTCCCTTTCAGTTACATTTGATATACATTTTAGAAGTTGCTGATGTGGTTTCAGTTATTTGATACAGTCATTTGTTTCTGATTCTCTAGTGCCAGTCGACAAGGTTCGCTAAAATCTAGAAGTTTCATTCGCTCGAAGCCAGTAACCATTGATTTGAGAAAACAGATGTATGCAACCGCCAGTTCTCATATCTCTGAAAAGGTCTGCCGCCATGTAAGACATTCATATTAAAGTTTCGATTTGACTGTATTTATCTGTATTTAAGAACCTGACTCAAGTTTTAGGTTAATGTGTTCGTTCTGTAGCAAACTTGCGGTATTGGGAGAAACTCCATCTAGTACAGCATATTCTATGTTCAATTTCCTTATCTCCTATACTAAAGTTGTTATGTCTTGATCCATGCACCGAGGTATTTGAAGTATTTATGAAGTTTTTAGGAATAAGTCAGTATAGGAGTTATTATTGCTTTCATTCTAATTCCATATCATAATTTTTGTTGCAAAAAGATATATCTTGAGTCCTATTTCTTGGAATACTTGATAAGAGATGTTTTAATACCTGTATTATCAGCATAAACTAACACATCATCAGTACATTGGCGTCGGTATCGAAAGTAGGAGCGTTTTTTCTTATTCGGGAGATTCGTGTGGGATGTGTTGTAGTAGGCTTAAATGTTAAAGGACCATCATTTCATATATGTGCTTAGGGACATAGTTAACAAGAGAGGAATAAAATGAATAACCACGAGAGTTCGAAAAACATTTTAAACAGAAGGATAGTGAAAAGCAATTTTATCACTCTCGTTAAAACGGAAAGTGTACAGTGAACGTTTGATACCACCTATGGTTTACACGCAAACAAACAAAAAAGAAGGAAATTAACAAATTTATTATAAAAGAAAGAAAGAAAGAAAGAAAGAAAAAAAACACACACACATTTCAATGAAAAGAAAGAAAAATTAGGAGAGAGTGAAGATTTCGACACGTAACAGGGAAGTGATTTTAAGTAGAGATATAATCGAAAGAATTAGATGACAACCATTTATGGGAACGGGATACATAACAAAACCAAAAGACAGCAGAGCCAACAAACACAACAACAAAAACGATCATACAGAGAGAGATGATGTTATAAAGGATTTTTGGGGAAAGACCTCAGAGAAGTGTACAGTCAATATTGCATGGAAGAGAAAAAACATTTGTCCTGCAGTGTGAGAGCAATGTCAATGGCTGCGCGCGCGCACACACACACACACACACACACAGGCGCGAATGAAAAGACAAGAGGAAAAACTATTCTTAGCCGACGAGTTTCGTCCTCAAAGGATTTATCAACACAGATGACAAATCACATCGACTAAGAATAGTTTTCCCTCTTGTCTTTTTCTTCATTTTGTTCCTTTACAGATACACTCTATCTTAAAATTATATATATATATATATATATATATATATATATATATATATATATATATATATACATATGTGTGTATATATATATATATATATATATTACATTTTTCAAATAAACACCACACTCACTCGAACATTAACTAGTTACTTATTGACTAAACGTATCAGCAATAAAATCATACTGTTGACATAAGATATGAATCTTCACAGTTTCTATCTATCTATCTATCTATCTATCTATCTATCTATCTATCTATCTATCTATCTATCTATCTTTGCACACGTATACTTAGAGAAATTCTCTTGTATTTCACAATCTCTGTAATGCTCTAATCACATTAAATGATATTGGAAGATTTCTGTGATTATCTCCGTAACAAGTGAATTAGAGCATCGTTATTCCAGCTTGTAATCAGGAAATAATTTACTGCAGCAGTCCATGCTGCTATGGACATGCCTGACTTTTGACATTCATTAATAACATAAGAAGTTACTTTTACTTGGTGCTGATTTCCTTCTCTACGCATTCACTCGAATGACTAATTTTTTCGAATCTGCACTGATCGAAGAAGATTTGCTGCAGGAGAATCTGAAATTCCAACCTAATTATTACGTTTCACTGCTTCATTACAACAGCAAAAATAAAAACAAGCTTAGATAACCAAGCGATTTTCCTTAACAGGCAGCCTCATGCTTACGAAATTCACTATGGAAAATAATGCAAGTTCAGAGAGTACATAATTTCACAGTTTTTTTTATAGCAGAATTATAACTGGCTTATGAAGCAATCAGTTATTTTTTCCCAAATACTTCCAAATCACTTGTTGTCAGTGAGATTAACCGCTTAATACGGCTTCATTAGATGCTAAGATCATAGCTGCTGAAAATGACACCAAAAAAAAAATTGAAAAAAATCATTGTTTTGTCCGAGAGGGATTTCTATTTCAAAAAGATTGCGTTTCGAGTTTTGAAAGGTGTCTCTTACATCTTTCTTTCACCAATGCCAAGTGCGAAAACATATTTAATTATAATGTTTTCTTAGTTCTTTCTGTTTACGATGCATCCTGGGGCTATTCAGGTCTTCAAAGAACTGGGCGGGTTTCAGATTTTGGAGAGAAAAACATAGTAGCAAAATAGGAATTTACGTCCCGAACTCAATTTAGGCTCTTGTATCCCATCTTGTACATATATATATATATATATATATATATATATATATATATATATATATATATATATATATATATATATATATATATATGTGTGTGTGTGTGTGTGTGTGTGTGTGTGTATATATATATATGCTACAGGAAATAAATCCATTGGTATATAATCCACGTGGATTAATATAAAATATTAAAACTGATCCACAAAAAGAGATCAATGTATTCATTATAAGACAAGATATATATTACACAACAAAATCCCAAATTACCTTATATGGAGATAGATCTATCTCAGCCAACGCGTAGTACGTCAATCTTATTTAACCCCGGTATATATATATATATATATATATATATATATATATATATATATATATATATATATATATATATATATACTACTGTGCAGAAGTAAGTGAACCCCTAACATAATCTTTAAAAAATTGTCTTTTTTCCAGATAATCAACAATTAATCTATATATACATTGAGAAACACTATCTTAAACGAATTTCAAATCCTTCTAAAATTCTTTATCAAGCTGGAATCAAAATATTAATAAAAAAATCCTTTCATTTAATATTTGGTAACTCCTCCTTTTCAGATCACGGCGTCGACTTGTCCTTTGTATAATTTTTAAGATGTTTCGAGCAGTAGTGACCGTCAATTTTTGACTATTCTTCTAGGTGATATTCCCACAAATAGCTCGACCATACATGATTTTCTTGCATTTAATGCTTTCTTTAACTTGAATTACAGATTTTCAATTAGATTTAGAGCAAGACATTGACTAGTCTTAAAATCTCTTCTAACCCATTGTTTTGTAGATTTGCTTTGATGCTTCGGATAACTGTACTATTGGAAGATCAAGCACCGACCTAAACACAAATTTCGAACAGAGGTCAAGTTATTTTCATTCAACTTTGCTTTGTATCTTGTAGAGTCCGTTATGCCTTCAATGTGTACGAAATTGCACTTCCAACTCATAATACTGTCGTCGCCATATTTAACTGTTGGTACAATATACTTCTCTTCAAAAGGCCTATTCGGAGCTCGCTAGACATACCACTCATCGTTTCTCCCCCAAAAGCTCTTGTTTGGTCTCATGCGATCATAAAACCTTTTGCCAGAATGTTTCTAGCTTATTAATATGAGCTTTGACTGAGCCGAGCTTGTTTGTGATGTTTCGTAAGAAGTGTTTTTTTTCTAGGTATTCTGCTATGCAGAGCGGTAAAGTTAAGATTTCGTCGCACTGTAGATATATGCACATTGATTCCGACATTGAACAAGAGCCCTGGTGGACCGCAAATATCACAGCAGGATTTGTCTGGGCCTACCGAACTAGATGACTATTTATTTATGCAGTTATCCTTCGCAGACGTCCACTTATTGATTGCAATGCTGTCATACGGCCATACACTCATAAATAATTTATCGCATGGTGGAGATGTACACTCCAAATCATTTTGATAGCCGTTTCCAAAATTCTTCATCATTATAGAGTTCAAATATGCGATTTATTTTAAGGTTCAGGAATTTATTTTGATCTTGAGATATTTTTTTTTATTTAGTCTCTAACTGGACGCTTTTGCATAAACACTGAATTATATTGGTTGACTGTGGTATACACACCTCACCAAAAAATGAACACGTGTCATTTTGTATTTACACATGCACCCCCAACAAAAAAGGATTTGCATTGGCAACCATGTAAAACAAAATTACAGAGTGTTACAGAGTGTACATGTAAGGCTTCACTTACTTTTGGGCAACTTAATTTTTAATTAATATTTTTATTTAAGCTTGATCATTTTTGTTAAAGTGATTGCAATTCGTTTAATAAAGGTTTTTCGTAATGAATATACAGCTTAATTAACATCTGTTGATTATCTGGAAGAAAGAAACAATTTTTAAAAATATCATCTCAGGGAGTCAATTACATTTGCGCAGCACTATATATATATATATATATATATATATATATATATATATAATTATTTATTCGAAAATTATAACATAAATATGTTATAAAATCACTAAAAAATAACCATTTTGTTTTAACACTTCTGGTGTTTTATCAAGTGATGGTGTTGAATGTAGAATAAAATAATGTTTTATTTTACATTTAACACTATCACTTTATAAGACATCAGAAGTGTTGAAACAAAATGGCGATTTTTGTAGTGATTTTTTAACATATTTATGTTATAATCTTTGAGTAATTATATTTTCTCTACTCTGTATTGAGCACTTTTAAAAATAGTATTTTTTGGTTATTGGAATTTATTCCGTATACACCAATCCTGTGCTTCGGTATATACAATCATACCTATATATATATATATATATATATATATATATATATATATATATATATATATATATATATATATATATATTCTTTTTTATTCCTAGTAAAGTACGTTGTCAAAATAATGATACCTTGTAGTTTTCAATGACTCAAGAAGATGAAATTATCCTTTTTAAGTAATGTTAATTTGCCGTTTCTTTACAAGGAAATATTTGGCATTCATTGACCAAATAGTCAGTACTGATATCGGCTGAAATTGATAAGATCCTTTTCAAGAAAATAAGTTTTTCGAATCTAGTAGCTGTTATCGCACTTTCCAGTGCTGATGGATGTTGCCTTCCTAACCTTTTGTTTGAAGTTGGGTGGAGTGTCAAAATCTTGATTATATCATTATTCATTTTAGTTGTTACAACTGTTGGTAGTACCCAATTGATGTGCTTTCTGTCATTTGTTACAGTTCTTTGTTTGTGGTCTTGTAGAGTCAGTCTACAAGTTTCCAAAGTGAATGATTTTTCCAAGAACCTTAGGATTCACTCGCTGAAATTCTAAACTTAAATAAAAATAAAAATAAAATATAGAAACACTGGTATGAAATTAAATAATCAATTTTAAAATATAATATCATTTTGATTAATGTTATGAAATTCATAATAACATTGTTATTAAAATAAAATATTATTTTAAAATATATCTTCAGTTTGTTAAATACTCTGAGAAAAATGCATTAAAACGTAGTGCTGACTTAGACTCTGCTGCAACAGTGTTTAAGATTTCACTTAGTAATAATGAACTAGACTAGATAATTCCAGAGATATCGGAACGAAAACAATGTACCGTACAAGCTGAATTAACGCATGCAATTCGAAATTAGCTGAAGGAATCAGAAGAAGGTTGAGGACACCAGGCCCGAAGCGTTGTGTCAATAACCACAAAGATGAAGACATTTATTCAAATATAAATAATGTAAATGAAAACAAAAATTATAACTCTTTTTATATATACATATCTGTGTGTGTGCGTGTGTGTGTTTGTGTGTGTGCGTGTCTGTTTGCGTAGTCTTGGCAACCGATCAGAGGTGACCTTATTGCACATGTCTTAACAGGCGTTTTTCATTACGTCTTATGGACGACTGATTGAGATTAGCTAATTTGAGTCTGTTAGATTCATTACAGCAATGTACCTGCCAATTATTCAGCTCTCTGCAAGGCTTTTAACGTCAACCAACTCATCACCTTTAATATTTAGGTATGTCGCAGAGGATTCTCCTAATGGTAAATTTGCCGTTAAAAAAACACCGTAGATGATATTAAGAAGAACACGTCAAGATAGCTAATGACTACCACAACGGAGGACTTTAAAGAAAATATTAGATACTGGAAAGAACGTTAGGTATTGTGTGATGTCCTCAGAGATTAGTTTGACCGAACGAAGGTACAAATGCTCTATATAAGCTATTTATACGAGCTCTTATTAAATAGCTGGATAATTTACTGACGGACTTCGTATGCAGGAATGTTAGAATGCTTTCGGATGCGTGACAAATGGAATACTGCCGTAGTTAGTAGGAAGATAAAACACCAGTGGATGCAAACGATTAGATGGGACTAGCTGACATATTTCTATAAGAATCTGTGTAATTATCTACAGTTCTCCTTAGTTTTCATTCGAGTTTGCCTTCCCGAATAAAGGCAGAGCATTTAAAGAATGACAGTGTAAATCAGTTACTGTCTGTGAAATCTGCACATATTTGCGCTTATTATCCCTAAACTACGTGTAATGTACGCGTGTCATTGACTCTTCGCAAAGGAAAATATCTGTATTTCCATTCGTTCATGTGACTACTACAACAAGCGCTATATTTCTGAATGACCACAGCTGTTATTCTCGATATTTCATTGTTAAGTAATTAGAGAATCTTGGGAAAAATGAACCAAATTGATTTTTTTTATCAAGATGACTCATTTAATTTGACTTTACCGTATACCGTATCATAAAAAGCGAACAACTGTTTGAAAAGTGATCCATTTTAACCCATCATATTTCTACATTAGGCTTACAAATATCATTTCCCCAATCGATAAACATCTGTCTATATTTCTGAGATGAGGTATTATGAACACTATTTAGATTATTCGTACTATTGTTCTCATCTTTGTCGCCATATTTATTACAACGTTTCAGCCCTTCAGTATCTGTCTATATTTCTGAGATGAGGTATTATGTACACTATTTACATTATTCGGACTATTGTCCTCGTCTTTGTCACCATGTTTCTTACAACGGTTCGGCCTTTCAGTATCTGTCTATATTACTGAGATGAGGTATTATGTACACTATTTACATTATTCGGACTATTGTCCTCATCTTTGTCGCCATATTTATTACAACGCTTCTTCAGGTGGTTGGAATGTCGAACTGAACCCTTTATTTCCTTCACTGGGGTAGACTGTTCTAGTTCCACGTGCCATGTCTAATGGGTGTCAGTTATCAGTTATCTCCTGCTTAATTCCCCTCTCCGAGTTCTCCACCGCCTTAATCAGGTATGGAACTCTTTGGGTCCTGTCACTGGATCTAACTGACGCCTTTATCCACTGTGCCATGTGTTCTTGTGGACCTTTGTGCATGAAATGTTTGGGTATTATAAACCTAATGTCTTCAGTAACCTTTTTACCAGTACTAATATTTCAGTTTTTGCTGTTTTCCTCATGTTTTTACCAGAGCTCATATTGCATTTTTTGTGGGTATTATCGCTTTTCTCTGGCACTCCTTATTACTGGTTCCCATATTGTAGTCAGCTGCGGAAAGAAATATAAAGGGGGGACAGGCCCTCCCCTTAAGGTAAGGCTTGAAGAACATCAGAAAGCTATAACACGAGGGGAAGTGGAAAAAGCAGGCGTGGCTGACTACATATGGAGAGAAAAGGGAGATCACTGCCCCGTGTGGGATCAGGTTGAGATCATAGACAAAGAACACCATTGGAAAGTTCGTAAACTTAAGGAATCAGCACATATGCTAGGTCACAAAAATCACCTGAGCCGACCAAGCATAGAAATGAATACAATATGGGAACCAATAATAAGGAGTGCAAGGGAAAAGCGATAACAACATAATAAACATTGTCATAAATATGGCGACAAAGATGAGGAGAATAGTCCGAATAATGTAAATAGTGAATAGTTAAACAGTTGATAATATTGAAACACAAATAAAACCCAAGTAAAACCAAGTTTACTGATTTAGTGGATTAGGGCACACATACAAAAATATACAGTTCTCTTCTCCGATGAAATGAAAGATGAGCTGAATTCAAAGGATAAGCGATATAAAATCCGAAGAAGAAGCTTTAAAAGCTCATTGAATTTAGCAGTAAGTACTGTCAAGCATCCGTTCAATATAATGTTCTGGGGATGCTTTTCCTTTCATGGAACTGGTTTCTTACAACCCATTGAAAAGACCCTTCTGATGAAAGGGTGCAAATCGACCCCACTAATCTCATTTTTATGCAGGATAATGCTCCCTATCACAAATCAAAATTGATGAAGGAATACTTTGATGAGAAGCAGTTGAGTGTTCTGACATGGCCGCCCCAATCTCCTGACCTCAACCACATAGAAAACTTACGGAGCATTATAAAGTACAGGCTCTCGAGAAAGCAGTTGAGCAACAAAGAGGATTTGATTGTGAATTTCATATCCGAATGGAATTCAATGCTTGGAGATGAGATTTGCCAGAACCTAATCAATTCAATGCGAAAAAGGGTTAAAAACGTTATTCAAAATAAAGGAGGACCCAGACATTATTAAATATTTCGAACTATATTACCTATTATAAATAAATTATAGCTCTATTATTCTTTATTTAAAGCTGTTCGGTTATGTTTCTATTGATTACTAGTTGCAGGAAATAAGTGAGTCACTTTTTTTGCACAGAGTTTTTCCCTAAATCTCATTTATATCCAAAATTATAATTATCAATAGAATTCCTTAGGGTGAGTAAACTTTTTTTGCTAGGTGGTCGGGAAAGGGTTTTTATATTAGTAAGATTAAAAATTAGTTTGACCCCCAAAACAATAGGCGAAAAAACTTTTAAGTAAAAAAAAAATCAGGTGAGTCACTTTTATCGAACAGCACTGTAGTTTATCTAACATTTACTTACATGCTTGTCAAAAAAACTTGCTTACATAGCAGCAGCAGTAGGGTTTAACAACTCGCCCAACTGAGTCGGACCTTACACATATGGGGTTTCACAAAACCGTCCAATCTACCTCAGCGGGAGATATGATGATCTTGGTCTACTTCCGTTTCAGAAACCAAACTAGTCACCATCCACCAATTCTCATAGGAAGGCCCCATGCCTCTGGCGCGCCTATAGGAAGTTAAACTCAAGCCAGACCTCAAGTGGAACTTCTACATACAATCCATTACTGGAGATGCTAGAAAAATGATCGGTGTCCTGTAAGTTCCTTTAAGCCCCTGACTCCTCGTTTTATCCTCTATCATAACAAGAGCCAGATTAGAATGAAAATGGAGCACCGTTGCCATATATGGGCAGGAGCAGTCCAGTCCTCCCTCTCCAGTCTCGATAGAGTCCAAAAGCCTCTCAGCGTTCGAGTGGGCAACAATTTATTCTCCACCATACAACTCGTTTCTCACAGCCCCGCAAGCCTCTCGCCGATCTATCAGTATTTCCATGGAAATTGTTCAATCTCCATTCCTTAGTTACACCAGTTGCTACCTTCACGACTATGACCCACCATGCCACGCCCATTATAACGAACCACCCTAATTCTCTTATTATATTCATGAGATGTACATTCCACTCTCGCAGCTTCTTCTCACGTATCACTGATTTAGAGAACGAATTCCCAAGTGAATGATTCACCATCAATTACAATATTGACCTGTTTAAGTCTAGGGTTAACTGTTATCTTCATGAGATATACGCATATGCCTCTTATTCTGTAACCCATCTGTTATCTTCCTGAGATATACGCATATGCTTCTTATTCTTTAACCAATCTGTTATCTTCCTGAGATATACGCATATGCCTCTTATTCTGTAACCAATCTGTTATCTTCCTGAGATATACGCATATGCCTCTTATTCTGTAACCCATCTGTTATCTTCCTGAGATATACGCATATGCCTCTTATTCGGTAACCAATCTGTTATCTTCCTGAGATATACGCATATGCCTCTTATACTGTAACCCATCTGTTATCTTTCTGAGATATACGCATATGCCTCTTATTCTGTAACCAATCTGTTATCTTCCTGAGATATACGCATATGCCTCTTATTCTGTAACCCATCTGTTATCTTCCTGAGATATACGCATATGCCTCTTATTCTGTAACCAATCTGTTATCTTCCTGAGATATACGCATATGCCTCTTATTCTGTAACTCATCTGTTATCTTCCTGAGATATACGCATATGCCTCTTATTCTGTAACCAATCTATTATCTTCCTGAGATATACGCATATGCCTCTTATTCTGTAACCATCTGTTATCTTCCTGAGATATACGCATATGCCTCTTATTCTGTAACCCATCTGTTATCTTCCTGAGATAACGCATATGCCTCTTATTCTGTAACCCATCTGTTATCTTCCTGAGATATACGCATATGCCTCTTATTCTGTAACCCATCTGTTATCTTCCTGAGATATACGCATATGCCTCTTATTCTGTAACCAATCTGTTATCTTCCTGAGATATACGCATATGCCTCTTATTCTGTAACCAATCTATTATCTTCCTGAGATATACGCATATGCCTCTTATTCTGTAACCAATCTGTTATCTTCCTGAGATATACGCATATGCCTCTTATTCTGTAACCAATCTGTTATCTTCCTGAGATATACGCATATGCCTCTTATTCTGTAACCCATCTGTTATCTTCCTGAGATATACGCATATGCCTCTTATTCTGTAACCCATCTGTTATCTTCCTGAGATATACGCATATGCCTCTTATTCTGTAACCCATCTGTTATCTTCCTGAGATATACGCATATGCCTCTTATTCTGTAACCAATCTGTTATCTTCCTGAGATATACGCATATGCCTCTTATTCTGTAACCAATCTGTTATCTTCCTGAGATATACGCATATGCCTCTTATTCTGTAACCCATCTGTTATCTTCCTGAGATATACGCATATGCCTCTTATTCTGTAACCCATCTGTTATCTTCCTGAGATATACGCATATGCCTCTTATTCTGTAACCCATCTGTTATCTTCCTGAGATATACGCATATGCCTCTTATTCTGTAACCCATCTGTTATCTTCCTGAGATATACGCATATGCCTCTTATTCTGTAACCCATCTGTTATCTTCCTGAGATATACGCATATGCCTCTTATTCTGTAACCCATCTGTTATCTTCCTGAGATATACGCATATGCCTCTTATTCTGTAACCCATCTGTTATCTTCCTGAGATATACGCATATGCCGCTTATTCTGTAACCAATCTGTTATCTTCCTGAGATATACGCATATGCCTCTTATTCTGTAACCAATCTATTATCTTCCTGAGATATACGCATATGCCTCTTATTCTGTAACCAATCTGTTATCTTCCTCAGATATAGGCATATGCCTCTTATTCTGTAACCAATCTATTATCTTCCTGAGATATACGCATATGCCTCTTATTCTGTAACCCATCTGTTATCTTCCTGAGATATACGCATATGCCTCTTATTCTGTAACCCATCTGTTATCTTCCTGAGATATACGCATATGCCTCTTATTCTGTAACCCATCTGTGATCTTCCTGAGATATACGCATATGCCTCTTATTCTGTAACCAATCTGTTATCTTCCTGAGATATACGCATATGCCTCTTATTCTGTAAACAATCTATTATCTTCCTGAGATATACGCATATGCCTCTTATTCTGTAACCAATCTGTTATCTTCCTGAGATATACGCATATGCCTCTTATTCTGTAACCAATCTGTTATCTTCCTGAGATATACGCATATGCCTCTTATTCTGTAACCAATCTATTATCTTCCTGAGATATACGCATATGCCTCTTATTCTGTAACCAATCTGTTATCTTCCTGAGATATACGCATATGCCTCTTATTCTGTAACCAATCTGTTATCTTCCTGAGATATACGTATATGCCTCTTATTCTGTAACCCATCTGTTATCTTCCTGAGATATACGCATATGCCTCTTATTCTGTAAGCCATCTGTTATCTTCCTGAGATATACGCATATGCCTCTTATTCTGTAACCAATCTGTTATCTTCCTGAGATATACGCATATGCCTCTTATTCTGTAACCCATCTGTTATCTTCCTGAGATATACGCATATGCCTCTTATTCTGTAACCCATCTGTTATCTTCCTGAGATATACGCATATGCCTCTTATTCTGTAACCCATCTGTTATCTTCCTGAGATATACGCATATGCCTCTTATTCTGTAACCAATCTGTTATCTTCCTGAGATATACGCATATGCCTCTTATTCTGTAACCAATCTATTATCTTCCTGAGATATACGCATATGCCTCTTATTCTGTAACTCATCTGTTATCTTCCTGAGATATACGCATATGCCTCTTATTCTGTAACCAATCTGTTATCTTCCTGAGATATACGCATATGCCTCTTATTCTGTAACCATCTGTTATCTTCCTGAGATATACGCATATGCCTCTTATTCTGTAACCCATCTGTTATCTTCCTGAGATATACGCATATGCCTCTTATTCTGTAACCCATCTGTTATCTTCCTGAGATATACGCATATGCCTCTTATTCTGTAACCCATCTGTTATCTTCCTGAGATATACGCATATGCCTCTTATTCTGTAACCAATCTATTATCTTCCTGAGATATACGCATATGCCTCTTATTCTGTAACCCATCTGTTATCTTCCTGAGATATACGCATATGCCTCTTATTCTGTAACCAATCTGTTATCTTCCTGAGATATACGCATATGCCTCTTATTCTGTAACCAATCTATTATCTTCCTGAGATATACGCATATGCCTCTTATTCTGTAACCCATCTGTTATCTTCCTGAGATATACGCATATGCCTCTTATTCTGTAACCAATCTGTTATCTTCCTGAGATATACGCATATGCCTCTTATTCTGTAACCAATCTATTATCTTCCTGAGATATACGCATATGCCTCTTATTCTGTAACCAATCTGTTATCTTCCTGAGATATACGCATATGCCTCTTATTCTGTAACCAATCTGTTATCTTCCTGAGATATACGCATATGCCTCTTATTCTGTAACCCATCTGTTATCTTCCTGAGATATACGCATATGCCTCTTATTCTGTAAGCCATCTGTTATCTTCCTGAGATATACGCATATGCCTCTTATTCTGTAACCAATCTGTTATCTTCCTGAGATATACGCATATGCCTCTTATTCTGTAACCCATCTGTTATCTTCCTGAGATATACGCATATGCCTCTTATTCTGTAACCCATCTGTTATCTTCCTGAGATATACGCATATGCCTCTTATTCTGTAACCCATCTGTTATCTTCCTGAGATATACGCATATGCCTCTTATTCTGTAACCAATCTGTTATCTTCCTGAGATATACGCATATGCCTCTTATTCTGTAACCAATCTATTATCTTCCTGAGATAAACGCATATGCCTCTTATTCTGTAACTCATCTGTTATCTTCCTGAGATATACGCATATGCCTCTTATTCTGTAACCAATCTGTTATCTTCCTGAGATATACGCATATGCCTCTTATTCTGTAACCATCTGTTATCTTCCTGAGATATACGCATATGCCTCTTATTCTGTAACCCATCTGTTATCTTCCTGAGATATACGCATATGCCTCTTATTCTGTAACCCATCTGTTATCTTCCTGAGATATACGCATATGCCTCTTATTCTGTAACCCATCTGTTATCTTCCTGAGATATACGCATATGCCTCTTATTCTGTAACCAATCTATTATCTTCCTGAGATATACGCATATGCCTCTTATTCTGTAACCCATCTGTTATCTTCCTGAGATATACGCATATGCCTCTTATTCTGTAACCCATCTGTTATCTTCCTGAGATATACGCATATGCCTCTTATTCTGTAACCCATCTGTTATCTTCCTGAGATATACGCATATGCCTCTTATTCTGTAACCCATCTGTTATCTTCCTGAGATATACGCATATGCCTCTTATTCTGCAACCCATCTGTTATCTTCCTGAGATATACGCATATGCCTCTTATTCTGTAACCCATCTGTTATCTTCCTGAGATATACGCATATGCCTCTTATTCTGTAACCCATCTGTTATCTTCCTGAGATATACGCATATGCCTCTTATTCTGTAACCCATCTGTTATCTTCCTGAGATATACGCATATGCCTCTTATTCTGTAAGCCATCTGTTATCTTCCTGAGATATACGCATATGCCTCTTATTCTGTAACCAATCTGTTATCTTCCTGAGATATACGCATATGCCTCTTATTCTGTAACCCATCTGTTATCTTCCTGAGATATACGCATATGCCTCTTATTCTGTAACCCATCTGTTATCTTCCTGAGATATACGCATATGCCTCTTATTCTGTAACCTATCTGTTATCTTCCTGAGATATACGCATATGCCTCTCATTCTGTAACCCATCTGTTATCTTCCTGAGATATACCCATATGCCTCTTATTCAGTATCGCATCTGTTATCTTCCTGAGATATACGCATATGCCTCTTATTCCGTAACCCATCTGTTATCTCCCTGAGATATACCCATATGCATTTCATTCTTTTAACCCATCTGTTACCTTCCTGAGATATACCCATATGCCTCTCATTCTGTAACCCATCTGTTATCTTCCTGAGATATACCCATATGCCTCTCATTCTGAAACCCATCTGTTATTTTCCTGAGATATACCCATATGCCTCTCATTCTGTAACCCATCTGTTATCTTCCTGAGATATACGCATATGCCTCTTATTCCGTAACCCATCTGTTATCTTCCTGAGATATACCCATATGCCTCTCATTCTGTAACCCATCTGTTATCTTCCTGAGACATACGCATATGCCTTTTATTCCGTAACCCATCTGTTATCTTCCTGAGATATACGCATATGCCTCTTATTCTGTAACCAACCTGTTATCTTCCTGAGATATACGCATATGCCTCTTATTCTGTAACCCATCTGTTATCTTCCTGAGATATACGCATATGCCTCTTATTCTGTAACCAATCTGTTATCTTCCTGAGATATACGCATATGCCTCTTTTTTCTGTAACCCATCTGTTATCCTCCTGAGATATACCCATATGCCTCTCATTCTGTAACCCATCTGTTATCTTCCTGAGATATACCCATATGCCTCTCATTCTGTAACCCAACTGTTATCTTCCTGAGATATACCCATATGCCTCTCATTCTGTAACCCATCTGTTATCTTCCTGAGATATACCCATATGCCTCTCATTCTGTAACCCAACTGTTATCTTCCTGAGATATACCCATATGCCTCTCATTCTGAAACCCATCTGTTATTTTCCTGAGATATACCCATATGCCTCTCATTGTGTAACCCATCTTTTATCTTCCTGAGATATACGCATATGCCTCTTATTCCGTAACCCATCTGTTATCTTCCTGAGATATACCCATATGCCTCTCATTCTGTAACCCATCTGTTATCTTCCTGAGACATACGCATATGCCTTTTATTCCGTAACCCATCTGTTATCTTCCTGAGATATACGCATATGCCTCTTATTCTGTAACCAACCTGTTATCTTCCTGAGATATACGCATATGCCTCTTATTCTGTAACCCATCTGTTATCTTCCTGAGATATACGCATATGCCTCTTATTCTGTAACCAATCTGTTATCTTCCTGAGATATACGCATATGCCTCTTTTTTCTGTAACCCATCTGTTATCCTCCTGAGATATACCCATATGCCTCTCATTCTGTAACCCATCTGTTATCTTCCTGAGATATACCCATATGCCTCTCATTCTGTAACCCAACTGTTATCTTCCTGAGATATACCCATATGCCTCTCATTCTGTAACCCATCTGTTATCTTCCTGAGATATACCCATATGCCTCTCATTCTGTAACCCAACTGTTATCTTCCTGAGATATACCCATATGCCTCTCATTCTGAAACCCATCTGTTATTTTCCTGAGATATACCCATATGCCTCTCATTGTGTAACCCATCTGTTATCTTCCTGAGATATACGCATATGCCTCTTATTCCGTAACCCATCTGTTATCTTCCTGAGATATACCCATATGCCTCTCATTCTGTAACCCATCTGTTATCTTCCTGAGATATACCCATATGCCTCTCATTCTGAAACCCATCTGTTATTTTCCTGAGATATACCCATATGCCTCTCATTCTGTAACCCATCTGTTATCTTCCTGAGATATACGCATATGCCTCTTATTCCGTAACCCATCTGTTATCTTCCTGAGATATACCCATATGCCTCTCATTCTGTAACCCATCTGTTATCTTCCTGAGACATACGCATATGCCTCTTATTCCGTAACCCATCTGTTATCTTCCTGAGATATACCCATATGCCTCTCATTCTGTAACCCAACTGTTATCTTCCTGAGATATACCCATATGCCTCTCATTCTGTAACCCATCTGTTATCTTCCTGAGATATACCCATATGCCTCTCATTCTGTAACCCAACTGTTATCTTCCTGAGATATACCCATATGCCTCTCATTCTGTAACCCATCTGTTATCTTCCTGAGATATACGCATATGCCTCTTATTCCGTAACCCATCTGTTATCTTCCTGAGATATACCCATATGCCTCTCATTCTTTAACCCATCTGTTATCTTCCAGAGATATACCCATATGCCTCTTATTCGGTAACATCTGTTATCTTCCTGAGATATACGCATATGCCTCTTATTCTGTAACCCATCTGTTATCTTCCTGAGATATACGCATATGCCTCTTATTCTGTAACCTATCTGTTATCTTCCTGAGATATACGCATATGCCACTAATTCTGTAACCCATCTGTTATCTTCCTGAGATATACCCATATGCCTCTTATTCAGTATCGCATCTGTTATCTTCCTGAGATATACGCATATGCCTCTTATTCCGTAACCCATCTGTTATCTCCCTGAGATATACCCATATGCATTTCATTCTTTTAACCCATCTGTTATCATCCTGAGATATACCCATATGCCTCTCATTCTGTAACCCATCTGTTATCTTCCTGAGATATACCCATATGCCTCTCATTCTGAAACCCATCTGTTATTTTCCTGAGATATACCCATATGCCTCTCATTCTGTAACCCATCTGTTATCTTCCTGAGATATACGCATATGCCTCTTATTCCGTAACCCATCTGTTATCTTCCTGAGATATACCCATATGCCTCTCATTCTGTAACCCATCTGTTATCTTCCTGAGACATACGCATATGCCTTTTATTCCGTAACCCATCTGTTATCTTCCTGAGATATACGCATATGCCTCTTATTCTGTAACCAATCTGTTATCTTCCTGAGATATACGCATATGCCTCTTTTTTCTGTAACCCATCTGTTATCCTCCTGAGATATACCCATATGCCTCTCATTCTGTAACCCATCTTTTATCTTCCTGAGATATACCCATATGCCTCTCATTCTGTAACCTATCTGTTATCTTCCTGAGACATACGCATATGCCTCTCATTCTGTAACCTATCTGTTATCTTCCTGAGATATACCCATATGCCTCTCATTCTGTAACCCATCTGTTATCTTCCTGAGACATACGCATATGCCTCTCATTCTGTAACCCAACTGTTATCTTCCTGAGATATACCCATATGCCTCTCATTCTGTAACCTATCTGTTATCTTCCTGAGATATACGCATATGCCTATTATTCCGTAACCCATCTGTTATCTTCCTGAGATATACCCATATGCCTCTCATTCTGTAACCCAACTGTTATCTTCCTGAGATATACCCATATGCCTCTCATTCTGTAACCCATCTGTTATCTTCCTGAGATATACGCATATGCCTCTTATTCTGTAACCAACCTGTTATGTTCCTGAGATATACGCATATGCCTCTTATTCTGTAACCCATCTGTTATCTTCCTGAGATATACGCATATGCCCCTTATTCTGTAACCAATCTGTTATCTTCCTGAGATATACGCATATGCCTCTTATTCCGTAACCCATCTGTTATCTTCCTGAGATATACCCATATGCCTCTCATTCTGTAACCCATCTGTTATCTTCCTGAGATATACGCATATGCCTCTTATTCTGTAACCCATCAGTTATCTTCCTGAGATATACCCATATGCCTCTCATTCTGTAACTCATCTGTTATCTTCCTGAGATATACGCATATGCCTCTTATTCTGTAACCAATCTGTTATCTTCCTGGGATATACGCATATGCCTCTTATTCTGTAACCCATCTGTTATCTTCCTGAGATATACGCATATGCCTCTTATTCTGTAACCCATCTGTTATCTTCCTGAGATATACGCATATGCCTCTTATTCTGTAACCCATATGTTATCCTCCTGAGATATACCCATATGCCTCTTTTTCCGTATCCCATCTGTTATCTTCCTGAGATATACGCATATGCCTCTTAATCCGTAACCCATCTTTTATCTTCCTGAGATATACCCATATGCCTCTTATTCTGTAACCCATCTGTTATCTTCATGAGATATACCCATATGCCTCTTATTCTGTAACCCATCTGTTATCTTCCTGAGATATACCCATATGCCTCTTATTCTGTAACCCATCTGTTATCTTCCTGGGATATACCCATATGCCTCTTATTCTGTAATCCATCTGTTATCTTCCTGAGATATACCCATATGCCTCTTATTCTGTAACCCATCTGTTATCTTCCTGGGATATACCCATATGCCTCTTATTCTGTAAACCATCTGTTATCTTCCTGAGATATACCCATATGCCTCCTATTCTGTAACCCATCTGTTATCTTCTTATTCTGTAACCCATCTGTTATCTTCCTGAGATATACCCATATGCATTTCATTTTTTAACCAATCTCTTATCTTCCTGAGATATACCCATATGCCTCTCATTCTGTAACCCATCTCTTATCTTCCTGAGATATACCCATATGCCTCTCATTCTGTAACCCATCTGTTATTTTCCTGAGATATACCCATATGCCTCTCATTCTGTAACCCATCTGTTATCTTCCTGAGATATACGCATATGCCTCTTATTCCGTAACCCATCTGTTATCTTCCTGAGATATACCCATATGCCCCTCATTCTGTAACCCATCTGTTATCTTCCTGAGATATACCCATATGCCTCTCATTCTGTAACCCATCTGTTATCTTCCTGAGATATACCCATATGCCTCTCATTCTGAAACCCATCTGTTATTTTCCTGAGATATACCCATATGCCTCTCATTCTGTAACCCATCTGTTATCTTCCTGAGATATACGCATATGCCTCTTATTCCGTAACCCATCTGTTATCTTCCTGAGATATACCCATATGCCTCTCATTCTGTAACCCATCTGTTATCTTCCTGAGACATACGCATATGCCTTTTATTCCGTAACCCATCTGTTATCTTCCTGAGATATACGCATATGCCTCTTATTCTGTAACCAACCTGTTATCTTCCTGAGATATACGCATATGCCTCTTATTCTGTAACCCATCTGTTATCTTCCTGAGATATACGCATATGCCTCTTATTCTGTAACCAATCTGTTATCTTCCTGAGATATACGCATATGCCTCTTTTTTCTGTAACCCATCTGTTATACTCCTGAGATATACCCATATGCCTCTCATTCTGTAACCCATCTGTTATCTTCCTGAGATATACCCATATGCCTCTCATTCTGTAACCCAACTGTTATCTTCCTGAGATATACCCATATGCCTCTCATTCTGTAACCCATCTGTTATCTTCCTGAGATATACCCATATGCCTCTCATTCTGTAACCCAACTGTTATCTTCCTGAGATATACCCATATGCCTCTCATTCTGAAACCCATCTGTTATTTTCCTGAGATATACCCATATGCCTCTCATTGTGTAACCCATCTCTTATCTTCCTGAGATATACGCATATGCCTCTTATTCCGTAACCCATCTGTTATCTTCCTGAGATATACCCATATGCCTCTCATTCTGTAACCCATCTGTTATCTTCCTGAGATATACCCATATGCCTCTCATTCTGAAACCCATCTGTTATTTTCCTGAGATATACCCATATGCCTCTCATTCTGTAACCCATCTGTTATCTTCCTGAGATATACGCATATGCCTCTTATTCCGTAACCCATCTGTTATCTTCCTGAGATATACCCATATGCCTCTCATTCTGTAACCCATCTGTTATCTTCCTGAGACATACGCATATGCCTCTTATTCCGTAACCCATCTGTTATCTTCCTGAGATATACCCATATGCCTCTCATTCTGCAACCCAACTGTTATCTTCCTGAGATATACCCATATGCCTCTCATTCTGTAACCCATCTGTTATCTTCCTGAGATATACCCATATGCCTCTCATTCTGTAACCCAACTGTTATCTTCCTGAGATATACCCATATGCCTCTCATTCTGTAACCCATCTGTTATCTTCCTGAGATATACGCATATGCCTCTTATTCCGTAACCCATCTGTTATCTTCCTGAGATATACCCATATGCCTCTCATTCTGTAACCCAACTGTTATCTTCCTGAGATATACCCATATGCCTCTCATTCTGTAACCCATCTGTTATCTTCCTGAGATATACCCATATGCCTCTCATTCTGTAACCCAACTGTTATCTTCCTGAGATATACCCATATGCCTCTCATTCTGTAACCCATCTGTTATCTTCCTGAGATATACGCATATGCCTCTTATTCCGTAACCCATCTGTTATCTTCCTGAGATATACCCATATGCCTCTCATTCTGTAACCCATCTGTTATCTTCATGAGATATACCCATATGCCTCTCATTCTGTAACCCATCTGTTATCCTCCTGAGATATACCCATATGCCTCTCATTCTGTAACCCAACTGTTATCCTCCTGAGATATACCCATATGCCTCTTATTCTGTAACCCATCTGTTATCTTCCTGAGATATACGCATATGCCTCTTATTCTGTAACCAATCTGTTATCTTCCTGAGATATACGCATATGCCTCTTTTTTCTGTAACCCATCTGTTATCCTCCTGAGATATACCCATATGCCTCTTATTCCGTAACCCATCTGTTATCTTCCTGAGATATACCCATATGCCTCTCATTCTGTAACCCAACTGTTATCTTCCTGAGATATACCCATATGCATCTCACTCTGTAAAACAACTGTTATCTTCCTGAGATATACCCATATGCCTCTCATTCTGAAACCCATCTGTTATTTTCCTGAGATATACCCATATGCCTCTCATTCTGTAACCCATCTGTTATCTTCCTGAGATATACGCATATGCCTCTTATTCCGTAACCCATCTGTTATCTTCCTGAGATATACCCATATGCCTCTCATTCTGTAACCCATCTGTTATCTTCCTGAGACATACGCATATGCCTCTTATTCCGTAACCCATCTGTTATCTTCCTGAGATATACCCATATGCCTCTCATTCTGTAACCCAACTGTTATCTTCCTGAGATATACCCATATGCCTCTCATTCTGTAACCTATCTGTTATCTTCCTGAGATATACGCATATGCCTCTTATTCCGTAACCCATCTGTTATCTTCCTGAGATATACCCATATGCCTCTCATTCTGTAACCCAACTGTTATCTTCCTGAGATATACCCATATGCCTCTCATTCTGTAACCCATCTGTTATCTTCCTGAGATATACCCATATGCCTCTCATTCTGTAACCTATCTGTTATCTTCCTGAGATATACGCATATGCCTCTTATTCTGTAACCAACCTGTTATCTTCCTGAGATATACGCATATGCCTCTTATTCTGTAACCCATCTGTTATCTTCCTGAGATATACGCATATGCCCCTTATTCTGTAACCAATCTGTTATCATCCTGAGATATACGCATATGCCTCTTTTTTCTGTAACCCATCTGTTATCCTCCTGAGATATACCCATATGCCTCTTATTCCGTATCCCATCTGGTATCTTCCGGAGATATACGCATATGCCTCTTATTCCGTAACACATCTGTTATCTTCCTGAGATATACCCATATGCCTCTCATTCTGTAACCCAACTGTTATCTTCCTGAGATATACGCATATGCCTCTTATTCTGTAACCAATCTGTTATCTTCCTGGGATATACCCATATGTCTCTTATTCTGTAACTCATCTGTTATTTTCCTGAGATATACGCATATGCCTCTTATTCTGTAACCAATCTGTTATCTTCCGGAGATATACGCATATGCCTCTTATTCCGTAACCCATCTGTTATCTTCCTGAGATATACCCATATGCCTCTCATTCTGTAACCCATCTGTTATCTTCCTGAGATATACGCATATGCCTCTTATTCTGTAACCCATCTGTTATCTTCCTGAGATATACGCATATGCCTCTTATTCTGTAACCCATCTGTTATTTTCCTGAGACATACGCATATGCCTCTCATTCTGTAACCTATCTGTTATCTTCCTGAGATATACCCATATGCCTCTCATTCTTTAACCCATCTGTTATCTTCCTGAGATATACCCATATGCCTCTTATTCTGTAACTCATCTGTTATCTTCCTGAGATATACGCATATGCCTCTTATTCTGTAACCAATCTGTTATCTTCCTGGGATATACGCATATGCCTCTTATTCTGTAACCCATCTGTTATCTTCCTGAGATATACGCATATGCCTCTTATTCTGTAACCCATCTGTTATCTTCCTGAGATATACCCATATGCCTCTCATTCTGTTACCCATCTGTTATCTTCATGAGATATACCCATATGCCTCTCATTCTGTAACCCATCTGTTATCTTCCTGAGATATACCCATATGCCTCTCATTCTTTAACCCATCTGTTATCTTCCTGAGATATACCCATATGCCTCTCATTCTGTAACCCATCTGTTATCTTCCTGAGATATACCCATATGCCTCTTATTCTGTAACTCATCTGTTATCTTCCTGAGATATACGCATATGCCTCTTATTCTGTAACCAATCTGTTATCTTCCTGGGATATACGCATATGCCTCTTATTCTGTAACCCATCTGTTATCTTCCTGAGATATACGCATATGCCTCTTATTCTGTAACCCATCTGTTATCTTCCTGAGATATACGCATATGCCTCTTATTCTGTAACCCATATGTTATCCTCCTGAGATATACCCATATGCCTCTTTTTCCGTATCCCATCTGTTATCTTCCTGAGATATACGCATATGCCTCTTAATCCGTAACCCATCTTTTATCTTCCTGAGATATACCCATATGCCTCTTATTCTGTAACCCATCTGTTATCTTCCTGGGATATACCCATATGCCTCTTATTCTGTAAACCATCTGTTATATTCCTGAGATATACCCATATGCCTCCTATTCTGTAACCCATCTGTTATCTTCTTATTCTGTAACCCATCTGTTATCTTCCTGAGATATACCCATATGCATTTCATTTTTTAACCAATCTCTTATCTTCCTGAGATATACCCATATGCCTCTCATTCTGTAACCCATCTCTTATCTTCCTGAGATATACCCATATGCCTCTCATTCTGTAACCCATCTGTTATTTTCCTGAGATATACGCATATGCCTCTCATTCTGTAACCCATCTGTTATCTTCCTGAGATATACGCATATGCCTCTTATTCCGAAACCCATCTGTTATCTTCCTGAGATATACCCATATGCCTCTCATTCTGTAACCCATCTGTTATCTTCCTGAGATATACTCATATGCCTCTTATTCCGTAACCCATCTGTTATCTTCCTGAGATATACCCATATGCCTCTCATTCTGTAACCCATCTGTTATCTTCCTGAGACATACGCATATGCCTCTTATTCAGTAACCCATCTGTTATCTTCCTGAGATATACCCATATGCCTCTCATTCTGTAACCTATCTGTTATCTTCCTGAGATATACGCATATGCCTCTTATTCTGTAACCCATCTGTTATCTTCCTGAGATATACCCATATGCCTCTCATTCTGTAACCCATCTGTTATCTTCTTGAGATATACCCATATGCCTCTCATTCTGTAACCCATCTGTTATCTTCCTGAGATATACGCATATGCCTCTTATTCTGTAACCCATCTGTTATCTTCATGAGATATACCCATATGCCTCTTATTCTGTAACCCATCTGTTATCTTCCTGAGATATACCCATATGCCTCTTATTCTGTAACCCATCTGTTATCTTCCTGGGATATACCCATATGCCTCTTATTCTGTAACACATCTGTTATCTTCCTGAGATATACCCATATGCCTCCTATTCTGTAACCCATCTGTTATCTTCTTATTCTGTAACCCATCTCTTATCTTCCTGAGATATACCCATATGACTCTTATTCTGTAACCCATCTGTTATCTTCCTGGGATATACCCATATGCCTCTTATTCTGTAACCCATCTGTTATATTCCTGAGATATACCCATATGCCTCCTATTCTGTAACCCATCTGTTATCTTCTTATTCTGTAACCCATCTGTTATATTCCTGAGATATACCCATATGCCTCTTATTCTGTAACCCATCTGTTATCTTCTTATTCTGTAACCCATCTGTTATCTTCCTGAGATATACCCATATGCATTTCATTCTTTTAACCAATCTCTTATCTTCCTGAGATATACCCATATGCCTCTCATTTTGTAAACCATCTGTTATCTTCCTGAGATATAACCATATGCCTCTCATTCTGAAACCCATCTGTTATTTTCCTGAGATATACCCATATGCCTCTTATTCCGTAACCCATCTGTTATCTTCCTGCGATATACCCATATGCCTCTCATTCTGTAACCCATCTGTTATCTTCCTGAGACATACGCATATGCCTCTTATTCCGTAACCCATCTGTTATCTTCCAGAGATATACCAATATGCCTCTCATTCTGTAACCTATCTGTTATCTTCCTGAGATATACGCATATGCCTCTTATTCAGTAACCCATCTGTTATCTTCCTGAGATATACCCATATGCCTCTCATTCTGTAACCCATCTGTTATCTTCCTGAGATATACCCATATGCCTCTCATTCTGTAACCCATCTGTTATCTTCCTGAGATATACCCATATGCCTCTCATTCTGTAACCCATCTGTTATCTTCCTGAGATATACGCATATGCCTCTTATTCTGTAACCCATCTGTTATCTTCATGAGATATGCCCATATGCCTCTTATTCAGTAACCCATCTGTTAACTTCCTGAGATATACCCATATGCCTCTTATTCTGTAACCCATCTGTTATCTTCCTGGGATATACCCATATGCCTCTTATTCTGTAACACATCTGTTATCTTCCTGAGATATACCCATATGCCTCCTATTCTGTAACCCATCTGTTATCTTCTTATTCTGTAACCCATCTGTTATCTTCCTGAGATATACGCATATGCCTCTTATTCTGTAACCCATCTGTTATTTTCCTGAGACATACGCATATGCCTCTCATTCTGTAACCTATCTGTTATCTTCCTGAGATATACCCATATGCCTCTCATTCTTTAACCCATCTGTTATCTTCCTGAGATATACCCATATGCCTCTTATTCTGTAACTCATCTGTTATCTTCCTGAGATATACGCATATGCCTCTTATTCTGTAACCAATCTGTTATCTTCCTGGGATATACGCATATGCCTCTTATTCTGTAACCCATCTGTTATCTTCCTGAGATATACGCATATGCCTCTTATTCTGTAACCCATCTGTTATCTTCCTGAGATATACCCATATGCCTCTCATTCTGTTACCCATCTGTTATCTTCATGAGATATACCCATATGCCTCTCATTCTGTAACCCATCTGTTATCTTCCTGAGATATACCCATATGCCTCTCATTCTTTAACCCATCTGTTATCTTCCTGAGATATACCCATATGCCTCTCATTCTGTAACCCATCTGTTATCTTCCTGAGATATACCCATATGCCTCTTATTCTGTAACTCATCTGTTATCTTCCTGAGATATACGCATATGCCTCTTATTCTGTAACCAATCTGTTATCTTCCTGGGATATACGCATATGCCTCTTATTCTGTAACCCATCTGTTATCTTCCTGAGATATACGCATATGCCTCTTATTCTGTAACCCATCTGTTATCTTCCTGAGATATACGCATATGCCTCTTATTCTGTAACCCATATGTTATCCTCCTGAGATATACCCATATGCCTCTTTTTCCGTATCCCATCTGTTATCTTCCTGAGATATACGCATATGCCTCTTAATCCGTAACCCATCTTTTATCTTCCTGAGATATACCCATATGCCTCTTATTCTGTAACCCATCTGTTATCTTCATGAGATATACCCATATGCCTCTTATTCTGTAACCCATCTGTTATCTTCCTGAGATATACCCATATGCCTCTTATTCTGTAACCCATCTGTTATCTTCCTGGGATATACCCATATGCCTCTTATTCTGTAATCCATCTGTTATCTTCCTGAGATATACCCATATGCCTCTTATTCTGTAACCCATCTGTTATCTTCCTGGGATATACCCATATGCCTCTTATTCTGTAAACCATCTGTTACATTCCTGAGATATACCCATATGCCTCCTATTCTGTAACCCATCTGTTATCTTCTTATTCTGTAACCCATCTGTTATCTTCCTGAGATATACCCATATGCATTTCATTTTTTAACCAATCTCTTATCTTCCTGAGATATACCCATATGCCTCTCATTCTGTAACCCATCTCTTATCTTCCTGAGATATACCCATATGCCTCTCATTCTGTAACCCATCTGTTATTTTCCTGAGATATACGCATATGCCTCTCATTCTGTAACCCATCTGTTATCTTCCTGAGATATACGCATATGCCTCTTATTCCGAAACCCATCTGTTATCTTCCTGAGATATACCCATATGCCTCTCATTCTGTAACCCATCTGTTATCTTCCTGAGATATACTCATATGCCTCTTATTCCGTAACCCATCTGTTATCTTCCTGAGATATACCCATATGCCTCTCATTCTGTAACCCATCTGTTATCTTCCTGAGACATACGCATATGCCTCTTATTCAGTAACCCATCTGTTATCTTCCTGAGATATACCCATATGCCTCTCATTCTGTAACCTATCTGTTATCTTCCTGAGATATACGCATATGCCTCTTATTCTGTAACCCATCTGTTATCTTCCTGAGATATACCCATATGCCTCTCATTCTGTAACCCATCTGTTATCTTCTTGAGATATACCCATATGCCTCTCATTCTGTAACCCATCTGTTATCTTCCTGAGATATACGCATATGCCTCTTATTCTGTAACCCATCTGTTATCTTCATGAGATATACCCATATGCCTCTTATTCTGTAACCCATCTGTTATCTTCCTGAGATATACCCATATGCCTCTTATTCTGTAACCCATCTGTTATCTTCCTGGGATATACCCATATGCCTCTTATTCTGTAACACATCTGTTATCTTCCTGAGATATACCCATATGCCTCCTATTCTGTAACCCATCTGTTATCTTCTTATTCTGTAACCCATCTCTTATCTTCCTGAGATATACCCATATGACTCTTATTCTGTAACCCATCTGTTATCTTCCTGGGATATACCCATATGCCTCTTATTCTGTAACCCATCTGTTATATTCCTGAGATATACCCATATGCCTCCTATTCTGTAACACATCTGTTATCTTCTTATTCTGTAACCCATCTGTTATATTCCTGAGATATACCCATATGCCTCTTATTCTGTAACCCATCTGTTATCTTCTTATTCTGTAACCCATCTGTTATCTTCCTGAGATATACCCATATGCATTTCATTCTTTTAACCAATCTCTTATCTTCCTGAGATATACCCATATGCCTCTCATTTTGTAAACCATCTGTTATCTTCCTGAGATATAACCATATGCCTCTCATTCTGAAACCCATCTGTTATTTTCCTGAGATATACCCATATGCCTCTTATTCCGTAACCCATCTGTTATCTTCCTGCGATATACCCATATGCCTCTCATTCTGTAACCCATCTGTTATCTTCCTGAGACATACGCATATGCCTCTTATTCCGTAACCCATCTGTTATCTTCCAGAGATATACCAATATGCCTCTCATTCTGTAACCTATCTGTTATCTTCCTGAGATATACGCATATGCCTCTTATTCAGTAACCCATCTGTTATCTTCCTGAGATATACCCATATGCCTCTCATTCTGTAACCCATCTGTTATCTTCCTGAGATATACCCATATGCCTCTCATTCTGTAACCCATCTGTTATCTTCCTGAGATATACCCATATGCCTCTCATTCTGTAACCCATCTGTTATCTTCCTGAGATATACGCATATGCCTCTTATTCTGTAACCCATCTGTTATCTTCATGAGATATGCCCATATGCCTCTTATTCAGTAACCCATCTGTTAACTTCCTGAGATATACCCATATGCCTCTTATTCTGTAACCCATCTGTTATCTTCCTGGGATATACCCATATGCCTCTTATTCTGTAACACATCTGTTATCTTCCTGAGATATACCCATATGCCTCCTATTCTGTAACCCATCTGTTATCTTCTTATTCTGTAACCCATCTGTTATCTTCCTGAGATATACCCATATGCCTCTTATTCTGTAACCCATCTGTTATCTTCCTGGGATATACCCATATGCCTCTTATTCTGTAACCCATCTGTTATATTCCTGAGATATACCCATATGCCTCCTATTCTGTAACCCATCTGTTATCTTCTTATTCTGTAACCCATCTATTATATTCCTGAGATATACCCATATGCCTCTTATTCTGTAACCCATCTGTTATCTTCTTATTCTGTAACCCATCTGTTATCTTCCTGAGATATACCCATATGCATTTCATTCTTTTAACCAATCTCTTATCTTCCTGAGATATACCCATATGCATCTCATTTTGTAAACCATCTGTTATCTTCCTGAGATATAACCATATGCCTCTCATTCTGAAACCCATCTGTTATTTTCCTGAGATATACCCATATGCCTCTTATTCCGTAACCCATCTGTTATCTTCCTGCGATATACCCATATGCCTCTCATTCTGTAACCCATCTGTTATCTTCCTGGGACATACGCATATGCCTCTTATTCCGTAACCCATCTGTTATCTTCCAGAGATATACCCATATGCCTCTCATTCTGTAACCTATCTGTTATCTTCCTGAGATATACGCATATGCCTCTTATTCCGTAACCCATCTGTTATCTTCCTGAGATATACCCATATGCCTCTCATTCTGTAACCCATCTGTTATCTTCCTGAGATATACCCATATGCCTCTCATTCTGTAACCCATCTGTTATCTTCCTGAGATATACCAATATGCCTCTCATTCTTTAACCCATCTGTTATCTTCCTGAGATATACGCATATGCCTCTTATTCTGTAACCCATCTGTTATCTTCATGAGATATACCCATATGCCTCTTATTCTGTAACCCATCTGTTATCTTCCTGAGATATACCCATATGCCTCTTATTCTGTAACCCATCTGTTATCTTCCTGGGATATACCCATATGCCTCTTATTCTGTAACCCATCTGTTATCTTCATGAGATATACCCATATGCCTCTTATTCTGTAACCCATCTGTTATCTTCATGAGATATACCCATATGCCTCTTATTCTGTAACCCATCTGTTAACTTCCTGAGATATACCCATATGCCTCTTATTCTGTAACCCATCTGTTATCTTCCTGGGATATACCCATATGCCTCTTATTCTGTAACACATCTGTTATCTTCCTGAGATATACCCATATGCCTCCTATTCTGTAACCCATCTGTTATCTTCTTATTCTGTAACCCATCTGTTATCTTACTGAGATATACCCATATGCCTCTTATTCTGTAACCCATCTGTTATCTTCCTGGGATATACCCATATGCCTCTTATTCTGTAACCCATCTGTTATATTCCTGAGATATACCCATATACCTCTCATTCTTTAACCCATCTGTTATCTTCTTATTCTGTAACCCATCTGTTATATTCCTGAGATATACCCATATGCCTCTTATTCTGTAACCCATCTGTTAACTTCTTATTCTGTAACCCATCTGTTATCTTCCTGAGATATACCCATATGCATTTCATTCTTTTAACCAATCTCTTATCTTCCTGAGATATACACATATGCCTCTCATTCTGTAACCCATCTGTTATCTTCCTGAGATATACCCATATGCCTCTCATTCTGAAACCCATCTGTTATTTTCTTGAGATATACCCATATGCCTCTTATTCCGTAACCCATCTGTTATCTTCCTGAGATATACCCATATGCCTCTCATTCTGTAACCCATCTGTTATCTTCCTGAGACATACGCATATGCCTCTTATTCCGTAACCCATCTGTTATCTTCCAGAGATATACCCATATGCCTCTCATTCTGTAACCTATCTGTTATCTTCCTGAGATATACGCATATGCCTCTTATTCCGTAACCCATCTGTTATCTTCCTGAGATATACCCATATGCCTCTCATTCTGTAACCCATCTGTTATCTTCCTGAGATATACCCATATGCCTCTCATTCTGTAACCCATCTGTTATCTTCCTGAGATATACCCATATGCCTCTCATTCTGTAACCCATCTGTTATCTTCCTGAGATATACGCATATGCCTCTTACTCTGTAACCAACCTGTTATCTTCCTGAGATATACCCATATGCCTCTTATTCTGTAACCCATCTGTTATCTTCCTGAGATATACGCATATGCCTCTTTTTTCTGTAACCCATCTGTTATCCTCCTGAGATATACCCATATGCCTCTTATTCCGTATCCCATCTGGTGTCTTCCGGAGATATACGCATATGCCTCTTATTCCGTAACCCATCTGTTATCTTCCTGAGATATACCCATATACCTCTCATTCTTTAACCCATCTGTTATCTTCCTGAGATATACCCATATGCCTCTCATTCTGTAACCCATCTGTTATCGTCCTGAGATATACGCATATGACTCTTATTCTGTAACCCATCTGTTATCTTCCTGAGATATACGCATATGCCTCTTATTCTGTAACCAATCTGTTATCTTCCTGAGATATACGCATATGCCTCTTTTTTCTGTAACCCATCTGTTATGATCCTGAGATATACTCATATACCTCTTATTCCGTATCCCATCTGATATCTTCCTGAGATATACGCATATGCCTGTTATTCTGTAACCCCTCTGTTATCTTCCTGAGATATACCCATATGCCTCTCATTCTTTAACCCATCTGTTATCTTCCTGAGATATACCCATATGCCTCTTATTCTGTAACTCATCTGTTATCTTCCTGAGATATACGCATATGCCTCTTATTCTGTAACCAATCTGTTATCTTCCTGGGATATACGCATATGCCTCTTATTCTGTAACCCATCTGTTATCTTCCTGAGATATACGCATATGCCTCTTATTCTGTAACCCATCTGTTATCTTCCTGAGATATACGCATATGCCTCTTATTCTGTAACCCATATGTTATCCTCCTGAGATATACCCATATGCCTCTTTTTCGGTATCCCATCTGTTATCTTCCTGAGATATACGCATATGCCTCTTAATCCGTAACCCATCTTTTATCTTCCTGAGATATACCCATATGCCTCTTATTCTGTAACCCATCTGTTATCTTCATGAGATATACCCATATGCCTCTTATTCTGTAACCCATCTGTTATCTTCCTGAGATATACCCATATGCCTGTTATTCTGTAACCCATCTGTTATCTTCCTGGGATATACCCATATGCCTCTTATTTTGTAACCCATCTGTTATCTTCCTGAGATATACCCATATGCCTCCTATTCTGTAACACATCTGTTATCTTCCTATTCTGTAACCCATCTGTTATCTTCCTGAGATATACCCATATGCCTCTTATTCTGTAACCCATCTTTTATCTTCCTGGGATATACCCATATGCCTCTTATTCTGTAAACCATCTGTTATATTCCTGAGATATACCCATATGCCACCTATTCTGTAACCCATCTGTTATCTTCTTATTCTGTAACCCATCTGTTATCTTCCTGAGATATACCCATATGCATTTCATTCTTTTAACCAATCTCTTATCTTCCTGAGATATACCCATATGCCTCTCATTCTGTAACCCATCTCTTATCTTCCTGAGATATACCCATATGCCTCTCATTCTGTAACCCATCTGTTATTTTCCTGAGATATACCCATATGACTCTCATTGTGTAACCCATCTGTTATCTTCCTGAAATATACGCATATGCCTCTTATTCCGTAACCCATCTGTTATCTTCCTGAGATATACCCATATGCCTCTCATTCTGTACCCCATCTATTATCTTCCTGAGATATACGCATATGCCTCTTATTCCGTAACCCATTAGTTATCTTCCTGAGATATACACATATGCCTCTCATTCTGTAACCCATCTGTTATCTTCCTGAGACATACGCATATGCCTCTTATTCCGTAACCTATCTGTTATCTTCCTGAGATATAGCCATATGCCTCTCATTCTGTAACCTATCTGTTATCTTCCTGAGATATACGCATATGCCTCTTATTCCGTAACCCATCTGTTATCTTCCTGAGATATACCCATATGACTCTCATTCTGTAACCCATCTGTTATCTTCCTGATATATACCCATATGCCTCTTATTCTGTAACCCATCTGTTATCTTCCTGAGATATACCCATATGCCTCTTATTCTGTAACCCATCTGTTATCTTCCTGGGATATACCCATATGCCTCTTATTCTGTAACACATCTGTTATCTTCCTGAGATATACCCATATGCCTCCTATTCTGTAACCCATCTGTTATCTTCTTATTCTGTAACCCATCTCTTATCTTCCTGAGATATACCCATATGCCTCTTATTCTGTAACCCATCTGTTATCTTCCTGGGATATACCCATATGCCTCTTATTCTGTAACCCATCTTTTATATTCCTCAGATATACCCATATGCCTCCTATTCAATAACCCATCTGTTATCTTCTTATTCTGTAACCCATCTGTTATATTCCTGAGATATACCCATATGCCTCCTATTCTGTAACCCATCTGTTATCTTCTTATTCTGTAACCCATCTGTTATCTTCCTGAGATATACCCATATGCATTTCATTCTTTTAACCAATCTCTTATCTTCCTGAGATATACCCATATGCCTTTCATTCTGTAACCCATCTCTTATCTTCCTGAGATATACCCATATGCCTCTCATTCTATAACCCATCTGTTATCTTCCTGAGATATACGCATATGCCTCTTATTCCGTAACCCATCTCTTATCCTCCTGAGATATACCCATATGCCTCTTATTCCGTATCCCATCTGGTGTCTTCCGGAGATATACGCATATGCCTCTTATTCCGTAACCCATCTGTTATCTTCCTGAGATATACCCATATGCCTCTCATTCTGTAACCCATCTGTTATCTTCCTGAGATATACGCATATGCCTCTTATTCTGTAACCCATCTGTTATCTTCCTGAGATATACGCATATGCCTCTTATTCTGTAACCCATCTGTTATCTTCCTGAGATATACGCATATGCCTCTTATTCTGTAACCCATATGTTATCCTCCTGAGATATACCCATATGCCTCTTTTTCGGTATCCCATCTGTTATCTTCCTGAGATATACGCATATGCCTCTTAATCCGTAACCCATCTTTTATCTTCCTGAGATATACCCATATGCCTCTTATTCTGTAACCCATCTATTATCTTCATGACATATAACCATATGCCTCTTATTCTGTAACCCATGTTTTATCTTCCTGGGATATACCCATATGCCTCTTATTCTGTAACCCATCTGTTATATTCCTGAGATATACCCATATGCCACCTATTCTGTAACCCATCTGTTATCTTCTTATTCTGTAACCCATCTGTTATCTTCCTGAGATATACCCATATGCATTTCATTCTTTTAACCAATCTCTTATCTTCCTGAGATATACCCATATGCCTCTCATTCTGTAACCCATCTCTTATCTTCCTGAGATATACCCATATGCCTCTCATTCTGTAACCCATCTGTTATTTTCCTGAGATATACCCATATGCCTCTCATTGTGTAACCCATCTGTTATCTTCCTGAGATATACGCATATGCCTCTTATTCCGTAACCCATCTGTTATCTTCCTGAGATATACCCATATGCCTCTCATTCTGTAACCCATCTATTATCTTCCTGAGATATACGCATATGCCTCTTATTCCGTAACCCATCTGTTATCTTCCTGAGATATACACATATGCCTCTCATTCTGTAACCCATCTGTTATCTTCCTGAGACATACGCATATGCCTCTTATTCCGTAACCTATCTGTTATCTTCCTGAGATATACCCATATGCCTCTCATTCTGTAACCTATCTGTTATCTTCCTGAGATATACGCATATGCCTCTTATTCCGTAACCCATCTGTTATCTTCCTGAGATATACCCATATGCCTCTCATTCTGTAACCCATCTGTTATCTTCCTGATATATACCCATATGCCTCTTATTCTGTAACCCATCTGTTATCTTCATGAGATATACCCATATGCCTCTTATTCTGTAACCCATCTGTTATCTTCCTGAGATATACCCATATGCCTCTTATTCTGTAACCCATCTGTTATCTTCCTGGGATATACCCATATGCCTCTTATTCTGTAACACATCTGTTATCTTCCTGAGATATACCCATATGCCTCCTATTCTGTAACCCATCTGTTATCTTCTTATTCTGTAACCCATCTGTTATCTTCCTGAGATATACCCATATGCCTCTTATTCTGTAACCCATCTGTTATCTTCCTGGGATATACCCATATGCCTCTTATTCTGTAACCCATCTTTTATATTCCTGAGATATACCCATATGCCTCCTATTCAGTAACCCATCTGTTATCTTCTTATTCTGTAACCCATCTGTTATATTCCTGAGATATACCCATACGCCTCCTATTCTGTAACCCATCTGTTATCTTCTTATTCTGTAACCCATCTGTTATCTTCCTGAGATATACCCATATGCATTTCATTCTTTTAACCAATCTCTTATCTTCCTGAGATATACCCATATGCCTTTCATTCTGTAACCCATCTCTTATCTTCCTGAGATATACCCATATGCCTCTCATTCTATAACCCATCTGTTATCTTCCTGAGATATACGCATATGCCTCTTATTCCGTAACCCATCTGTTATCCTCCTGAGATATACCCATATGCCTCTTATTCCGTATCCCATCTGGTGTCTTCCGGAGATATACGCATATGCCTCTTATTCCGTAACCCATCTGTTATCTTCCTGAGATATACCCATATGCCTCTCATTCTTTAACCCATCTGTTATCTTCCTGAGATATACCCATATGCCTCTCATTCTGTAACCCATCTGTTATCTTCCTGAGATATACGCATATGCCTCTTATTCTGTAACCAATCTGTTATCTTCCTGAGATATACGCATATGCCTCTTTTTTCTGTAACCCATCTGTTATGATCCTGAGATATACCCATATACCTCTTATTCCGTATCCCATCTGATATCTTCCTGAGATATACGCATATGCCTCTTATTCTGTAACCCATCTGTTATCTTCCTGAGATATACCCATATGCCTCTCATTCTTTAACCCATCTGTTATCTTCCTGAGATATACCCATATGCCTCTTATTCTGTAACTCATCTGTTATCTTCCTGAGATATACCCATATGCCTCTTATTCTGTAACTCATCTGTTATCTTCCTGAGATATACCCATATGCCTCTTATTCTGTAACTCATCTGTTATCTTCCTGAGATATACGCATATGCCTCTTATTCTGGAACCAATCTGTTATCTTCCTGGGATATACGCATATGCCTCTTATTCTGTAACCCATCTGTTATCTTCCTGAGATATACGCATATGCCTCTTATTCTGTAACCCATCTGTTATCTTCCTGAGATATACCCATATGCCTCTCATTCTTTAACCCATCTGTTATCTTCCTGAGATATACCCATATGCCTCTTATTCTGTAACTCATCTGTTATCTTCCTGAGATATACACATATGCCTCTTATTCTGGAACCAATCTGTTATCTTCCTGGGATATACGCATATGCCTCTTATTCTGTAACCCATCTGTTATCTTCCTGAGACATACGCATATGCCTCTTATTCCGTAACCCATCTGTTATCTTCCAGAGATATACCAATATGCCTCTCATTCTGTAACCTATCTGTTATCTTCCTGAGATATACGCATATGCCTCTTATTCAGTAACCCATCTGTTATCTTCCTGAGATATACCCATATGCCTCTCATTCTGCAACCCATCTGTTATCTTCCTGAGATATACCCATATGCCTCTTATTCTGTAACACATCTGTTATCTTCCTGAGATATACCCATATGCCTCCTATTCTGTAACCCATCTGTTATCTTCTTATTCTGTAACGCCTCTGTTATCTTCCTGAGATATACCCATATGCCTCTTATTCTGTAACCCATCTGTTATCTTCCTGGGATATACCCATATGCCTCTTATTCTGTAACCCATCTTTTATATTCCTGAGATATACCCATATGCCTCCTATTCAGTAACCCATCTGTTATCTTCTTATTCTGTAACCCATCTGTTATATTCCTGAGATATACCCATACGCCTCCTATTCTGTATCCCATCTGTTATCTTCTTATTCTGTAACCCATCTGTTATCTTCCTGAGATATACCCATATGCATTTCATTCTTTTAACCAATCTCTTATCTTCCTGAGATATACCCATATGCCTTTCATTCTGTAACCCATCTCTTATCTTCCTGAGATATACCCATATGCCTCTCATTCTATAACCCATCTGTTATCTTCCTGAGATATACGCATATGCCTCTTATTCCGTAACCCATCTGTTATCCTCCTGAGATATACCCATATGCCTCTTATTCCGTATCCCATCTGGTGTCTTCCGGAGATATACGCATATGCCTCTTATTCCGTAACCCATCTGTTATCTTCCTGAGATATACCCATATGCCTCTCATTCTTTAACCCATCTGTTATCTTCCTGAGATATACCCATATGCCTCTCATTCTGTAACCCATCTGTTATCTTCCTGAGATATACGCATATGCCTCTTATTCTGTAACTAATCTGTTATCTTCCTCAGATTACGGAATAAGAGGCATATGCCTCTTATTCTGTAACCAATCTGTTATCTTCCTGAGATATACGCATATGCCTCTTTTTTCTGTAACCCATCTGTTATGATCCTGAGATATACCCATATACCTCTTATTCCGTATCCCATCTGATATCTTCCTGAGATATACGCATATGCCTCTTATTCTGTAACCCATCTGTTATCTTCCTGAGATATACCCATATGCCTCTCATTCTTTAACCCATCTGTTATCTTCCTGAGATATACCCATATGCCTCTTATTCTGTAACTCATCTGTTATCTTCCTGAGATATACGCATATGCCTCTTATTCTGGAACCAATCTGTTATCTTCCTGGGATATACGCATATGCCTCTTATTCTGTAACCCATCTGTTATCTTCCTGAGATATACGCATATGCCTCTTATTCTGTAACCCCTCTGTTATCTTCCTGAGATATACGCATATGCCTCTTATTCTGTAACCCATATGTTATCCTCCTGAGATATACCCATATGCCTCTTTTTCCGTATCCCATCTGTTATCTTCCTGAGATATACGCATATGTCTCTTAATCCGTAACCCATCTTTTATCTTCCTGAGATATACCCATATGCCTCTTATTCTGTAACCCATCTGTTATATTCATGAGATATACCCATATGCCTCTTATTCTGTAACCCATCTGTTATCTTCATGAGATATACCCATATGCCTCTCATTCTGTAACCCATCTGTTATCTTCTTATTCTGTAACCTATCTGTTATCTTCCTGAGATATACCCATATCCCTCTTATTTTGTAACCCATCTGTTATCTTCCTGGGATATACCCATATGCCTCTTATTCTGTAACCCATCTGTTATATTCCTGAGATATACCCATATGCCTCCTATTCTCTAACCCATCTGTTATCTTCTTATTCTGTAACCCATCTCTTATATTCCTGAGATATACCCATATGCCTCCTATTCTGTAACCCATCTGTTATCTTCCTGAGATATACCCATATGCATTTCATTCTTTAACCAATCTCTTATCTTCCTGAGATATACCCATATGCCTCTCATTCTGTAACCCATCTCTTATCTTCCTGAGATATACCCATATGCCTCTCATTCTGTAACCAATCTGTTATTTTCCTGAGATATACCCATATGCCTCTCATTGTGTAACCCATCTGTTATCTTCCTGAGATATACGCATATTCCTCTTATTCCGTAACCCATCTGTTATCTTCCTGAGATATACCCATATGCCTCTCATTCTGTAACCCATCTCTTATCTTCCTGAGATATACGCATATGCCTCTTATTCCGTAACCCATCTGTTATCTTCCTGAGATATACCCATATGCCTCTCATTCTGTAACCCATCTGTTATCTTCCTGAGACATACGCATATGCCTCTTATTCCGTAACCCATCTATTATCTTCCTGAGATATACCCATATGCCTCTCATTCTGTAACCTATCTGTTATCTTCCTGAGATATACGCATATGCCTCTTATTCCGTAACCCATCTTTTATCTTCCTGAGATATACCCATATGCCTCTCATTCTGTAACCCATCTTTTATCTTCCTGAGATATACCCATATGCCTCTCATTCTGTAACCCATCTGTTATCTTCCTGAGATATACCCATATGCCTCTCATTCTGTAACCCATCTGTTATCTTCCTGAGATATACGCATATGCCTCTTATTCTGTAACCCATCTGTTATCTTCATGAGATATACCCATATGCCTCTTATTCTGTAACCCATCTTTTATCTTCCTGAGATATACCCATATGCCTCTTATTCTGTAACCCATCTGTTATCTTCCTGGGATATACCCATATGCCTCTTATTCTGTAACCCATCTGTTATCTTCCTGAGATATACCCATATGCTTCCTATTCTGTAACCCATCTGTTATCTTCTTATTCTGTAACCCATCTGTTATCTTACAGAGATATACCCATATGCCTCCTATTCTGTAACCCATCTGTTATCTTCTTATTCTGTAACCCATCTGTTATGTTCCTGAGATATACCCATATGCATTTCATTCTTTTAACCAATCTCTTATCTTCCTGAGATATACCCATATGACTTTCATTCTGTAACCAATCTCTTATCTTCCTGAGATATACCCATATGCATCTCATTCTGTAACCCATCTGTCATTTTCCTGAGATATACCCATATGCCTCTCATTCTGTAACCCATCTGTTATCTTCCTGAGATATACGCATATGCCTCTTATTCCGTAACCCATCTGTTATCTTCCTGAGATATACCCATATGCCTCTCATTCTGTAACCCATCTGTTATCTTCCTGAGATATACGCATATGCCTCTTATTCCGTAACCCATCTGTTATCTTCCTGAGATATACCCATATGCCTCTCATTCTGTAACCCATCTGTTATCTTCCTGAGACATACGCATATGCCTCTTATTCCGTAACCCATCTGTTATCTTCCTGAGATATACCCATATGCCTCTCATTCTGCTACCTATCTGTTATCTTCCTGAGATATACGCATATGCCTCTTATTCCGTAACCCATCTGTTATCTTCCTGAAATATACCCATATGCCTCTCATTCTGTAACCCATCTGTTATCTTCCTGAGATATACCCATATGCCTCTCATTCTGTAACCCATCTGTTATCTTCCTGAGATATACGCATATGCCTCTTATTCTGTAACCAACCTGTTATCTTCCTGAGATATACGCATATGCCTCTTATTCTGTAACCCATCTGTTATCTTCCTGAGATATACGCATATGCCTCTTATTCTGTAACCAATCTGTTATCTTCCTGAGATATACGCATATGCCTCTTTTTTCTGTAACCCATCTGTTATCCTCCTGAGATATACCCATATGCCTCTTATTCCGTATCCCATCTGGTGTCTTCCGGAGATGTATGAATATGCCTCTTATTCCGTAACCCATCTGTTATCTTCCTGAGATATACCCATATGCCTCTCATTCTTTAACCCATCTGTTATCTTCCTGAGATATACCCATATGCCTCTTATTCTGTAACTCATCTGTTATTTTTCTGAGATATACGCATATGCCTCTTATTCTGTAACCCATCTGTTATCTTCCTGAGATATACGCATATGCCTCTTATTCCGTATCCCATCTGTTAACTTCCTGAGATATACCCATATGCCTCTCATTCTGTAACCCATCTGTTATCTTTCTGAGATATACCCATATGCCTCTTATTCTGTAACCCATCTGTTATCTTCCTGAGATATACGCATATGCCTCTTATTCTGTAACCAATCTGTTATCTTCCTGAGATATACGCATATGCCTTTTTTTTCTGTAACCCATCTGTTATCCTCCTGAGATATACCCATATGCCTCTTATTCCGTATCCCATCTGATATCTTCCTGAGATATACGCATATGCCTCTTATTCTGTAACCCATCTGTTATCTTCCTGAGATATACCCATATGCCTCTTATTCCGTATCCCATCTGGTGTCTTCCGGAGATGTATGAATATGCCTCTTATTCCGTAACCCATCTGTTATCTTCCTGAGATATACCCATATGCCTCTCATTCTTTAACCCATCTGTTATCTTCCTGAGATATACCCATATGCCTCTTATTCTGTAACTCATCTGTTATTTTTCTGAGATATACGCATATGCCTCTTATTCTGTAACCCATCTGTTATCTTCCTGAGATATACGCATATGCCTCTTATTCCGTAACCCATCTGTTAACTTCCTGAGATATACCCATATGCCTCTCATTCTGTAACCCATCTGTTATCTTCCTGAGATATACCCATATGCCTCTTATTCTGTAACCCATCTGTTATCTTCATGAGATATACGCATATGCCTCTTATTCTGTAACCAATCTGTTATCTTCCTGAGATATACGCATATGCCTCTTTTTTTTCTGTAACCCATCTGTTATCCTCCTGAGATATACCCATATGCCTCTTTTTTCGTATCCCATCTGGTGTCTTCCGGAGATATACGCATATGCCTCTTATTCCGTAACCCATCTGTTATCTTCCTGAGATATACGCATATGCCTCTCATTCTGTAACCCATCTGTTATCTTCCTGAGATATACCCATATGCCTCTTATTCTGTAACTCATCTGTTATTTTCCTGAGATATACGCATATGCCTCTTATTCTGTAACCCATCTGTTATCTTCCTGAGATATACGCATATGCGTCTTATTCCGTAACCCATCTGTTATCTTCCTGAGATATACCCATATGCCTCTCATTCTGTAACCCATCTGTTATCTTCCTGAGATATACGCATATGCCTCTTATTCTGTAACCCATCTGTTATCTTCCTGAGATATACGCATATGCCTCTTATTCTGTAACCAATCTGTTATCTTCCTGAGATATACGCATATGCCTCTTTTTTCTGTAACCCATCTGTTATCCTCCTGAGATATACCCATATGCCTCTTATTCCGTATCCCATCTGATATCTTCCTGAGATATACGCATATGCCTCTTATTCTGTAACCCATCTGTTATCTTCCTGAGATATACCCATATGCCTCTCATTCTTTAACCCATCTGTTATCTTCCTGAGATATACCCATATGCCTCTCATTCTTTAACCCATCTGTTATCTTCCTGAGATATACCCATATGCCTCTTATTCCGTATCCCATCTGGTGTCTTCCGGAGATATACGCATATGCCTCTTATTCTGTAACTCATCTGTTATCTTCCTGAGATATACCCATATGTCTCTTAATCCGTAACCCATCTTTTATCTTCCTGAGATATACCCATATGCCTCTTATTCTGTAACCCATCTGTTATATTCATGAGATTTACCCATATGCCTCTTATTCTGTAACCCATCTGTTATCTTCCTGAGATATACCCATATGCCTCTTATTTTGTAACCCATCTGTTATCTTCCTGAGATATACCCATATGCCTCCTATTCTGTATCCCATCTGTTATCTTCTTATTCTGTAACCCTTCTTTTATATTCCTGAGATATACCCATATGCCTCCTATTCTGTAACCCATCTGTTATCTTCTTATTCTGTAACCCATCTGTTATCTTCCTGAGATATACCCATATGCCTCTTATTCTGTTACCCATCTGTTATCTTCCTGGGATATACCCATATGCCTCTTATTCTGTAACCCCTCTGTTATATTCCTGAGATATACCCATATGCCTCCTATTCTGTAACCCATCTGTTATCTTCTTATTCTGTAACCCATCTGTTATATTCCTGAGATATACCCATATGCCTCCTATTCTGTAACCCATCTGTTATCTTCTTATTCTGTAACCCATCTGTTATCTTCCTGAGATATACCCATATGCCTCTTATTCTGTAACCCATCTGTTATCTTCCTGGGATATACCCATATGCCTCTTATTCTGTAACCCATCTGTTATCTTCTTATTCTGTAACCCATCTGTTATATTCCTGAGATATACCCATATGCCTCCTATTCTGTAACCCATCTGTTATCTTCTTATTCTGTAACCCATCTGTTATATTCCTGAGATATACCCATATGCCTCCTATTCTGTAACCCATCTGTTATCTTCTTATTCTGTAACCCGTCTGTTATATTCCTGAGATATACCTAATGCCTCTTATTCTGTAACCCATCTGTTATCTTCCGGAGATATACCCATATGCCTCTTATTCTGTAACCCATCTTAAACGAATCAACATGGTTTTGTGGCAATGTTTAAAGTCAACCTGAGATTTTTCTTTTTAAAAACTTTAATTCATTCAACATTATGGATAAAAATAGTAAATTTTATATTGTTTTTTTATCTTATCATGAGTAAAAATATTCACGGATTTAGACGAAAAATAGAAAAGAACCCAGAAGGAATCAGAATAACGTTGAAATCTTCGAACATTTTTAATCTTTTCATAGTTGCGCTTTGTTTAATTTTTAACGCATATACATGTAGGTATAAACATGCAAATGTTAGCAAGAACATCACAAATCACTGTTCCGAGCCCCTAAAATAGCTTGGCTCTTCCCTCGGTCGGGGAGTTCGGGAGCAGTATGCACCGGCCCTGGTTTGAACAGTTCTTCCTATCTCAGATTTATCTATTAATTAATATAATTATTTACGTTAAATCATTGTACTGGTTTTCAATGGAGGCCCTCCCCACTTTAAGAATTGGCAGAACACTATCTCTCAGTTTCCCATTTCCCTTGTGCAGTATGTTGAAAAGGTCTGTATTACTTATATCAGGTTTACAGTAGATAAGAAGAATACTCTTATGTATAATGCAAAACTTATATGCAAACTTTAAAAACAGATGGGAATAACTTAACAATAAAGAGTTAATACCTATATTAATATAGATAATATTCTTCTTTCTTTCGGCTACAGACTGTCGGTTCATGAACGAGATCAACTTGTGCCCGGGATTTTATGGTAACTGCTGTTCTTTGGCCTCCGCTCTCATTTAAGGTCAACAGACTTACTCGACCTTCCAAAGCTCAAACGCAACGACATCATATAACCACCAATGTGTAAAACGCACTACAAAGCTAATAGATGTAATCGATTTTTAACCAATTGAATCTGTTGTACTCCTATCCGAAAAAGTCAGCTTTGAAGGCCTTTCACAATACTTCTGTACAGTCTTTCTTCCGCCTACATTGACAGATTTCTATTTTTGTTTTATGTCAGAGTTAAAGCTATGCTAGACAACATTTGATAGTGTATTCCATTATTTCTCATTGTCCAAATTTATGAGCTTACCAATTTATCAATAAAGTGCGGATATCTTGAAAAACAAACGAACAAAAGACACAATTCAGTGCCTTTTGACGTGAAAGACGGATGACTGTAGAAAATAAAGTTTATTTTAAAATCAGGATTTATTAAATAGGTAAATAAACCAGATTAAATTAAAGTTCGATCAATTCTTCTTCTATGTGCTGTGCGCCTTCAGGACATGGACAATCATGGATCTCCACGATTTCCTGTCCTTTGTAGCATTTAATAAGGTTTGTCAGTTGCTATCTCTCCTAACGCCTGTCTTGCCAATTAATTACACAAGCTCATTAGGTAGGTTATCCCTTACTTACTTCTGTCCTTCTTGCATTCATTATGTCCTGTGGGTGTCATATTCTTCAAGCACTCCTTCCTCGTTATGTGCCCTAGTCATTTCACTTGTCTCTTTCGGATTTTACATATGTGTGTTTTTTATTTCCTTTTTCCCTAAACATTCCTCACATATTCAGATTACGAAATTAAAAGGTTGCGTATTGTGGTGTATATTAGATGTGTGTGTGTGTGTGTGCCTGTTCCCATGTTACAATAAAAAATGCATACAAAAGCTTGGGCTTCTACAACAGACTGTTTATTCTCCTTTATGCTGACCGTAGTGAAAGAGTTCTCAGTGTCTCTTGGGTATGTCCATTTTCTTTTTGGGTGCAGAAGTATTGTTGTGGTAAGTAACATTTTAAATCTTAAGACTGGTTAAATTGGTCGAGCTTAAGTCAGCTTTGCGCTGAGTTAGAACGACCAAATTACTTTATGAGTAAATCTGCAATGCAAAGTGTAAAGAGTATTCAGTTTTCAGAGAACGTAGAAACTAACATTTCTCAATGGCAGAGTAATTACCACGTGGTTTTACAACTTGAGACAAAAGGAGAAAGAGAGTGAGACAAGAAAATCTTTGTCTTTTTATAGACTTAACCAGCGCCACCTACCGGAATTTGATGAAACAAAGGAAGTAATCATATTTTCAGTTCCTTTACACTTAGTAGTATGGGAAAATGTATTTCTTTTTCTTTTTTTTCTTTTATTTCATTTTTCCATTGACTTCTCAGCATTCTTCCGTAAAGCTTCATTGCATCTGTCCCACTGTTCCCCGACATCTGTCAGAAGATTGTCCAGCATTCACTATCATATTTGAGGACAGAGTTCACATAACAATTAAGTAAAGTTTTCTTTGTTTCTAACCAAAGGTTATTATCTTCTACTGTACGAAGGCAATTGGGAGATACTAGACGAAAACTAAAGGTATAGCTTTTCCGAGATGGAGAATTAATTAAGAATTCAGTCATTATCATCATAAAATTATGTTGTGACGATATGAACGGAATTTAATGTTAATTCCGTATTAGAAGCACAACTCATCCCTGTTTTGTTATATATTACCTGACCTGTTAACAATGCAGTGAAACTCGTTATCAAACACCATAATATCATGTAATTGCCAGACTTGTTAATAGGTCAAAATTTCAATAAAGGTAATAATCCATTTGTAATAGAGTGAACTGATACGCAGAATAAAATACTTATCTTTAAAACTGAAATTAAATTTCAGCGTATTATTTACTCTGACGCACATGCTGACAGATTTTTATATTTGTTTTCTGATGTAAGCTAAACAATTAAATGAAGAAGTCATTTTCTCTGTATTCATACTTGACAAATAAACGAGAGTATACATTTGCTATAATTACTAAACTTGGCCTTCTATAGTACAAGGATTCAAATATAGGGAACTCAGGATCGAACTCGCTATGGTATAAAATGGTTGATGCTAGCCTACAGGATAGTGTCTCATTGCCCCTTCTCTGGCTAAAGTTGCCTAGTTACATCAAGTGCAACAATTAAATTGAACTAATTGTTAGTTCTACTGCTAGGAAAGTTGGTTCCCTTTTTTGGTCGTCCTGGGTATGACGATAAACTTCATCTGCGTCCTGGTTAAGACGATACACTACGTCCAACAGCAAGGGTTCTGATCAGGAGGTTTTGAGGAGCGTGGAACCACATCTTAATTTCTGGTGTGCCCAGATCCACCCTGACCCGGGGTGGTAGCACCTGTTAGTGTCCCGCCTATAGGCAAACAGTTAACGCCCAAACTGTGGTCAAAACACTATGAAAGTTTTAAAAATAGGTTTTACTATTAAAAATCCTTTGTAAAAGAATTGTTACAAGCAATACATTTTTGAAAAAAATATTACCAGCAATAAGAATTTTATCGGCATTAAATAACCCATTATGGTTAATATGCCGTAAAACAAACCACACCAACCCAGACCATCACGTTTTGTAGGGTTAGATAGTTTTTTCCACCAGAATCTTGCACATTTATAAATAATTAGTTAAACCTATCTTTAATCCTGCAATGCAATATGTCCGACAAAGTAAAAATGACAGCGTCTCTCGAAAATGAACTTCAATCATTATTTACATTATTGCCCTCATCCTTTTGCTGCTGTCACAATGTTTCGGTCTTTGTGTACCCAACCCGGCCTTCCTCAGATGTACATCGATCTACAGGGACTTCGGAACTGAGCCCTTATTTAATCTATGGCGTCGTTCCACTGCCCATATCCCTTGGGATATCGTCTAGTTCTTATTGTTTTAGTACTGCTCGATTATTGTTTACTCACCCGTTTCTACTAAGTCCAAATATACACTACTTGACCCAGGGATTGAACTCAGAAACACTATGTTACCAAATTCACACGGCCATTGTTTCGTAGGTCTAGTAGCAATAAAGCATTTTTTCGTGAATGTCTCCAAAATGAAACTACGATATTTTAATCCTCATAGGGAACCATTTTTGCCGTCTGTTAGCATGGCCGATGCTAACGTGTAGGAGAGCAAATCATTGCGCCTTCTTTGGTGGGGGGCATGTTTTTTACTGAGAGGAAATATAGTGATTATATTGAATCAGTTGCTAGGTCTATTGCTAGGAAAGATGGTACCCTGTTTTGGGCTAGACAATTTTCCTCGTCAGAATACATTTTGCACATTTATAAATCCACCATTGTTCGATATCTTGAATATTGCCACCACACCGGGTCTGGTGATTCTGATATATATTTAGAGATATTTGATAAAATGAAAAGCATAATCTGTAATGCTATCGGTCTTGACCTGGCATCTCGATTTCATTTACTTTCTCACCGCCGTAACGTAACTTTCCTGTACCTCTTGTATAAATGCTTTCATGATAACTTTGGTACTGAGAACGCGCGAATTTAAGTGCAGTACTAAATTGGCAGCTGGGTCCCATAATTTTACAGTTAAAATTGCTAGATGCAACCATATGGAATATGCTAACGGTTTTTCTCTCACACTATTTGTTTGATGAAATCTACGGTTTCTTGCTTTACAGTCAATTTTGATGTTCAAAATTTTAAATGAAATGTCAATCGTCATCTTCAGTCGCCTTAATTCTTCATCTTTCGTTTGTTTCTTTCATTAATAATGTTTTTTTTTTTGTTGCTCAGATCCTTTTACGCTCACTAACCCCTAACACTTAGTAGCTAATCGCCTTGCTTAGGGTGAAATGATGTAAAAAATAATTTGCCCCTCGACGGAGGTTTACAAAATATCGATAATCCGCAAGACTAATAATTCATCACTAGACCCAAAAGGCTAACCATATGCTGTAACTCTAATAACATATTACTAATCCCCAAAATCTAATATCTTATCGCTACACACCAAAAGCTAACATCATACCGCTCCTCATCAAATGCTATCAACTTATTGATACACATCAAAGACTCAGAACATATCACTACTCCTAAAAGGATATAGGACGTAATCCACAAAGGCTAGCAGTATGTTGATACTCCCCAAAGACTAACAAATTGCTAGTTAACAAAAGACAACAAATTATCGTCATTGCCTAAAGGCTAACAACTTATCGCTACACGCAAAATTTGAACCCCATATCGCTACTGCCAGACGGTAAACAACTGATGGCGACTACGTAAAAGCTGAGAATTTATCGCTATTCACCCCGAAGGATTACTAATCCCTTTTGGAAATTTCAGTTCAAAATATAATGACGTAGCTTGTGTCATAAGTACGACAGTTTACAATAGAAATTAACATTTTAAGAAAGAATTCAAGCGAACTGTGTGATCCTTTTAACTATCGGTTTAGTAACATTCTACCTCGTTTCTGGCAAACTACTAGAGACTCTAATCAACTCAGTCACTTTACCACCGCCATAACGTAGCATCCCTGTGCCTTTTCTATACATACTTTCATGGTAATTGTTAGGTTAAATCTACAAATCTACCATTAATTCTTGCATTGAACACTGCTGCCTTATATGGTCCGATGTCCGCCGTTGTTCATTGTTTGGTGTGAAATGCTTAAAAAAGTACTAGATTGACAAGAAGGCCCCATCAGTTTACAATTGAATTGGATAGATGCAACGGTAATTTCTAGACTAACAGTTTCTTTAATCGCACATTTTGCATGTGGAACTACCCCACCCCCGGCTTCATGCTTTTCAGCCAACTTTGATCTTCAAAAATTAAAATGCGATGTCAATCGTTATCTATTGTCTTCTTGGTTAATCTTCTATTGTTATCGCTCCTTAATAATTTCGTTTTCTTATTTTTTTCACGCATGGTAACCGCTTGTGTTTTAGTGAATTTACTCCCTTGCTTGGGGTGAATTGATGAAAGAACTTCGTTTAGTATCGTTTGAACGGTTAGCGCATATAATTTTGAAATGCTAGGAATTTTTTCGTAATTCTGATTCTTGAATATGAAAAACTAATGTCTACCATAATATATACATACATACGTCATTTCTAAAAAGTATTCATTACTAATAATCTCATGCTGCTTTGTGATTTATTCAAGAGTAGAATAGGGTAGATTCATGCCTTTCTTAAAAGAAATAATTGCGAAGTGAATTCGAACGCCAGTCGTCGATTACAGTCTTACTCACTAGCTATTTACTCTGTCTCCTCACTGAGACGAGTTGTGACACAAGGTCATTTTTTAAGGTGGGGTCCCGATCGCGTACAACCGGGCCAGGAACAAAAATTGCCCGCAACTCCCACAACCGTCGGTTGCGCCGGTCTCGGTGCGAGCACCGATCCCTCTCTCTGGTGCAATGAGAGGGCACGGCCTTGGGCAGCTTTGCCCCAGGGCCGGGCACCTCTCAGTATAAATTTCCTCAGTTGCGACTCTGTCCTGTGACAGAGCCGCCTCTGAGTGCACTCTGAGTGCCCAAAGACAGAGACGCAACTGAGAGATGATATATGGACGTGTTTCAAACCACTCCAAGGAGTGATTTACACGGGGATTTTCCAAGGCCGAAACTATGTGGCAACCAGTGAGGCGCGAACTCACTACTCAGTCGTAATCTTTCTAGCGAGACAAGCTTGATAAACATTACACCACCTAGAGGTACCCTCAGTCTGACTCATTATAGTGATTTACTAAGTATTGCTGAGATGTGGCACAAGGTCGAAAGTATTAAGCACCCAATGACGATCGAACACATTACTCAGTCGTAATCCATCAAGCAAGACATGCTTGCTAATCATTACACTATGGTGAAATGTCTCGGTCTTGCTGTCTATAAGGTGGTTGGTCCTGATCTGGCATCCCCCTTGCAGTCGCTATCTCACAGACGTGCTGGGGCCTCCCTCTGTCTTTTCTACAAGTACTTTCATGGCAACTGCTCCGACGAGCTACTTTCACTGCTTCCCAAACTGCATGGATTTAAGCGCGCTACTAGGTTGGTATCTCGGTCCCACCCTTTCATTCGCAAAACGGCGAAATGTAACCGCCTCTTCTACTCCAACAGCTTCTTATCTCGCACCTCCCGTCAGTGGAACTCCTTTCCTATCATTTGCTTCCCTGATAGCTAATCTTCAAATATTCAAATATAATGTCAATCGACATCTTCTGAATCCTTTGACCTTGATCCCTGCCCTTCTCTTTATCCTTTTTCCAAACACTCCTCTTTACTCTTACTTTCACTCTCTGTAACTCCTTGCGTGTTAGTGGCACTCCCGCCTTGATTGGGGGGAACTGCTTAAGAAATCTATTCTAAAACAGCTTGAACATAATGTTTATTACACTCTCATTCGAAATTTAATATTTTCATTGCCTGAAAAAGGGCTCGATTTAAACGTACTTTATGGATAAATTCCTATTTTTAAGAATTCATTAGCGGAATCATAGCTTTATCTTTTGACTATAGCTTTATAAAACTCTTAAACCTTATGTATTTGTGTGCTTAACAGATTGTATTGTAAATTTTTAATGGTGCCATAAAACAGTGCATAAATAAAATAGTAACGATTACAAGTCGTTCAATTAAATTGAATCTTTAGTACATGTTAGACATTAGCGGTTCGCTGATGTCAATATTTTCAAAATCGAAGAAGTTGAATAAACACATTGAATTTAATATCAGGGCAAAAACAGAGCTCAGTAGATAATAGACAATAAAAAAAATCAGCCTTGGACAAACATTATTTCCAACAACTAAAATCAATTTCACAATTGATTATACAACTATTATCAATGTTAACTCTTGACAAAATACATTTTAGAATTTTTATTAAAACCAATATGTTCAGTTACTTTAATTACAAAATGACAATTCGTCTCCTCCTATCTATCTATCTCACACTACTTATATCTATCTATCTATCTGATCTATCTATCTATCTAACACTACTTATATCTATCTATCTATCTATCTATCTCACACTACTTATATCTATCTATCTATCTCACACTACTTATATCTATCTATCTATCTATCTATCTATCTATCTATCTATCTCACACTACTTATATCTATCTACCTATCTATCTATCTATCTATCTCACACTACGTATATCTATCTATCTATCTATCTATCTCACACTACTTATATCTATCTATCTATCTCACACTATTTATATCTATCTATCTATCTATCTATCTCACACTACTTCTATCTATCTATCTCACACTACTTATATCTATCTATCTATCTATCTATCTATCTATCTATCTATCTATCTATCTCAAACTACTTATATCTATCTCACACTACTTATATCTATCTATCTCACACTACTTATATCTATCTATCTATCTATCTATCTATCTCACACTACTTATATCTATCTATCTATCTATCTATCTATCTCACACTACTTATATCTATCTATCTATCTATCTATCTATCTATCTCACACTACTTATATCTATCTATCTATCTATCTATCTATCTATCTATCTATCTATCTATCTATCTATCTATCTCCCACTATTTATAGCTATCTATCTATATATCTATCTATCTATCTATCTATCTATCTATCTATCTATCTATCTATCTATCTCACACTACTTATATCTATCTATCTATCTATCTATCTATCTATCTATCTATCTATCTATCTATCTCCCACTATTTATAGCTATCTATCTATCTATCTATCTATCTATCTATCTATCTATCTATCTATCTATCTCACACTACTTATATCTATCTATCTATCTATCTATCTATCTATCTATCTATCTATCTATCTATCTATCTATCTATCTCACACTACTTATATCTATCTATCTATCTATCTATCTATCTATCTATCTCACACTATTTATATCTATCAATCTATCTATCTCACACTATTTATATCTATCTCACACTATTTATATCTATCTCAAACTATATCTATCTATCTATCTATCTCACACTATATCTATCTATCTCACACTATATCTATCTATCTATCTCACACTATTTATATTTATCTATCTATCTATCTATCTATCTATCTATCTATCTATCTATCTATCTACCTATTTCACACTATTTATATCTATCTATCTATCTCACATTATTTATATCTATCTATCTCACATTATTTATATCTATCTATCTATGTATCTCACACTATTTATATCTATCTATCTCACACTATTTATATCTATCTATCTATCTATCTATCTATCTATCGCACACTATTTATATCTATCTATCTCACACTATTTATATCTATCTATCTATCTATCTATCTCACACTATTTATATCTATCTATCTATCTCACACTATTTATATCTATCTATCTATCTATCTCACACTATTTATATCTATCTATCTATCTATCTATCTCACACTATTTATATCTATCTATCTATCTATCTATCTATCTATCTATCTATCTCACACTATTTATATCTATCTATCTATCTATCTATCTCACACTATTTATATCTATCTATCTATCTATCTATCTATCTATCTATCTATCTCACACTATTTATATCTATCTATCTATCTATCTATCTATCTATCTATCTCACACTATTTATATCTATCTATCTATCTATCTATCTCACACTATTTATATCTATCTATCTATCTATCTATCTATCTATCTATCTATCTATCTATCTATCTATCTATCTATCTATGCAACTATATATCTCCTATTATACACTTCACTCTGTTCGTATTTACCTCAATCTGCATGTGGATGCAGGTAGTGCAGTGGATAGTGGCTTGGAATGAGAAATCAGAGAGCCCGGTTCGAATTTAATGGTTCATTAGATTCACATACTCGCATTTAACCTCCTTTGGTAAAGATAGCAATCTATCGCTTATCTTCCCAGCAATGGGTTAAATATTACGGCCTGTATTTTTGAAAGAATCATTATTATCACCGAAAAATAATTATTCATACAACCCAAAATATGTTTCGGCTTTAAAGAACACACAACGGGTTGCTAAACCGTAAAACAATCAAATCATACAAATTACCTCAATCTATTTCACACTTCGACATGATGAAGAAACTGTATCATAAATCTGGTATGAATCTCTGCAACCACCGCTACACCGTCACTAATTTTACTTCACTTCAGTTATTTATTTCCTTATTTCAGAATTCAATTTCTGCTCAAAAGAATTTTACTTTTTCATTTAAGCATTTCATTTCTGAGAGGAGTTATTTTAATTATTTGTACTATTTACATTGTTTAGACTGTTGTCCTCACCTTTGTTGTCATATTCACGAGGTTTCAGCCGTTGTACTCGCCGTCCTTCTCCAGATGATTCGAATTTCAAACTGAACCATTTATTATACTCATGTGGACGAAATAAAGGGTTCATTACGAAATTACAATTGACTGAAGAAGACCGTAGCATACAACGGTCGAAAGGTCGTGAATATGGCAACAAATATGAGAACAACAGTCCGAACAATGTAAATAGTGTAAATAAATAAGGATGTAGGTTTCTAGATGTATTTATTGTTCTTTAAACTTGAGACGATTCTCTTAACCCTTTTCATTCATTTACAATCTTTTGAAAATGACAAAAAAAAAAAAAGAAAAAGAAAAAAAATAGAAAAAAAGAAAAAAACGATGTGAATAAAACAAGAGAAATCTTTATGGAAACAAAGGTTTGTTCATTTCCTATTGACTTCTCGTATGCCTGGTTGGAAATCAGTAAGCATGCTATTAGTTTTGGGCAAATGTTTACGGGCGATATCAGTGTGAAATGTTTCTCAAAAAGTTACCCAGTAAAATTAGCATCTTCTTGGTATTATTCTTACTGAGCAAGTGTGTAGCGATTGACGTGTTACGCGACACAATCAAGAGTAGCAAATCGTCACATTCAATTGTCAGTCACTCTTCGGATATTCAAATATTTTATCAGCTCATTAGTTTTTGGACAGAACTATTTTAAATGAAATCGCACAGATTATAGATAGAGTCTTTGAGAATATAAATCACTAATAGACACCATGTTGATAATCATTGATCAAGTTTTTTTCCTGTAGATTTTTGCTGAAATTTCATGTTCCTTGAGGTGGGTGTGTACACAGGGTAACGATTATCTGCATGGAATTGTCATGGCAAGTTTAATTCCAGCCGAAGCTGTTGAGTTCGTTTTGGAATGTAGAAATTAACATCTTTTACCCCAAGTATCGGGTGAAAGCAGGACAGACTGTGATCTCTATCTTTGGTTGGGCAACAGTGAAGGAGAAGAGGACAGCTTTGAATCCAAAACTGGTAAATTGGGTGGCTAGCAAATCCACCTCGTACTAAAACTATTTGCTATGGAAACCACAATAGTAATCGGGCGTAATAAATCTGTGGCCTCATACGCCACTTAGAGTCTACAGAGTGATAATAGTCATCCAAAGAAGTATCCGTTAAGGACGTGGATGACTATGATTTAGCACGGTTTCCTTTATTTAGTATCCGTGAGTTGCTTCCCGCGAAATCTAATAGTATTGTCTGATTCACTTATTTGAATTCAGTGTATTTTCTCTCTTACATTCATATCTGCAGAATTAGAGATCATAGTTTGTGCTGCTATTTAACCCATAAATGGTGGATAAGAAATAGATCCACGCATTTCTATAGATTCATGCATTTCTATATTTCATTTGTATGAAAGTTAATGCAGCTGACTCAGATGGAATTTGAACTTGGATCGTCAACTTTACTTTCTGAGCCGATAACTCTTACATTATTTGCATGTCGATCATATCCAGTGGAGAGAAATGTGTAATATTCAGCAATGAAAATATGTTAGAGGAAAGTCTATTCCTTTCTTCACACGATTGACTGTAAATATGAACATGTTTTTTACTTGACTATATACGGAAAATATCTTCCGTCAATCAAGCCAATTAAAAAAAAAAAGCTGGAAAACAGAAAATTCAATTCACGTTTGAATGAGAAAAATAGTTTTATCCAGGGGGTAATTTTTCGGTTCTATCTTTTTTCAAAACTATTGATTCCTGTTGAGTTTCCGCATACATAAATATAGATAAATATAATTATACATGAAGTCTTATACAAAAGCTGTACACAAATTTCTTAAAAGAACTTCGAAATATTTTAAATTATATTCCAAAACAAGCAATATGATTGGCTCTATATAATTGTCTTAAAAAGGGTAGATGTTTTGTTTACATCATATAAAGAAATATTCAGAGATACTTTATTCTTATATGCTTTCTTATCATTATAGACTTTATCATACGACGAATAAAAACAAACACACGCGTCTCTCTCTCTCTCTCTCTCTCTCTCTCTCTCTCTATATATATATATATATATATATATATATACATACATACACACAAATAAAGTGAAAGAACAGACAGGTTCTGAATCCACAGTTCTTAGCGTTTACTTTTTTAAAAGAGTGTTCAATACAACGTAGAGCAAAATATTATTATAATATTTTTATTATAGTATTTTACATTGTAAAATTGTCGTTCATCAGGCGATGTTAGATAACTTATGTTGAATATGATTTACTTGGGAAATCAGAAAACAATTCGGTAACTCATCTGAATGTCAAAAAGGTTCGAGATAGAGAGAGAGAGAGAGAGAGAGAGAGAGAGAGAGAGAGAGAGAGAGAGAGAGAGAGAGAGTTCATAAGTAAATCATTTTAATAATAATAATATTAATAATAATATATATATTTAAAGAAATATAGTCTTAAGGTGTGCTATATTTATGGGATAAAGTGCTCAATATCAGAGATAGAGCGTGTGTAAATATAAAAGTGAACATAGAAGTCAACACTTAGAGGCGACAGGCTGTTTTATTCTAGACGCAATCGTCAGGACACGAGTGCTGTTATTTTTCTCGGCTGTTTATATATACGGGTCAGTGGTGCATTGTAGGTAGTCTATTTTACTAGTCGTTTATTTGTTTATTTATTTGGGTTAAATTATTTTGCTTGTCATTATTTATTTTTATTTTTTATTTTAGAAATCTACATCTAAGTGACTTCTATGTTCCCTTTTATGATGCTATGAAATTGACAAAGTCCGTCAATTATTTTAAAGACATTTTAAAAAAATAATGTAAAAAAGAATGTATAAACTTAAAAAGAATGTATAAACTTAAAAAGAATGTATAAACTTAAAAAGAATGTATAAACATAAAACTGAGCAGATGTGAATGTACGTGAGAGAATCATGGAATATTGTAGTTTAAAAAAAGTAAAATCGACCTTGCTAAGCGAACGCTCCTCTGTGGCCCAATCGGTTAAAGGCACGTCAGGCTATATGACGGTTCCGTATAGGATACAGGTTCGATTCCTGTCGGAGGACGAATATTTTCTATGAAAATTTCTCGGATATTTAGGATGGTAAATATTGTTTAATACTGTTTATTATAAACAGAGCATTTACTTAAAAATGTGTATATATAAAAAGAATGTATGAACATAAGTATATATAATTAAGATGAAAGTTGGTCCACGTGGACTTCTTATAATATGCACATTTAATAGGCCTGTTAACAAAATTTGAAGAATAAAAAGCCAAAGAAATGATGCCAGTATTGTCAATAAAATTGATATTCATTATATATTAACCTTTTTGAAGCACGGAGACACAGATTTGAATGTCGGAATTTTCGAAAACGCCTGTGTTCTTTTTCAACGATGTGAGGAACATAGGAGTGTTCGAACATTCCCACATTAAAATCTAACTTTTCGGGCTTCAGTTCAGCCGATAGGTTAATATATAATAAATATCAATTTTATTGACAATATTGGTATCATTTTGGAGACGAATAAAAACAAAATAATGAAAAATAACCCGAACATTAAATCACTTAGCATCACTGGGTGTGACGCGTATGGGAATGGGAAACAAATATCCTCAGCGAGAAAGATTCGATTTTCCAAGACACACTCGACGAATGTAGGCGGCAAAAATATTATAATGAAACAAGACAAAAACTAGAAAGTGAATTTAAACAAACTTAAATAGATGCAGAGTCGGATTGAAAATATTTCGTTGCAGTTGAGATTAGACATCTGACCCTTTGACAGCTTCATGCAGTCAAAAGATACTAATTTAAAAATAATCCTTCGAACAAATCGTTACCCACGAGTGAGGAACAAAACAATTTCTAGCAGTAAACCAGATTTTATTCTTGGGTTGTAACATACTGCTCTAAGCTAGCGAAGTGGAGATTATAAAGGGGAGGTGCATAGTTCAGCGGTCGTTTTCCCTGTCCCTTCTGTGAGGCACCCTTCGTCCCATGGTCAGTTTTATAGACAACAATTTCTTTGTCTTGTCATCGTCGTCTAAAAAAGTAATTAATCTTCCTTCTGTGACATTCTACCAGTCGGAGCCTGTTGCTCTTCTACTTTGAAGTTGATTTCACTTACTGATAAACATCAATCGAAAGTAAATGTTCCGTATCGAGTTGTGCGACATGACCCGCTGTTTTTTTTCCAATTTAACAAGATTCATATTGCTACAAAAAATACGATGAACTGTTTCGAAAATCAAAAAAAAACTTCTATAACCATATCTACCATGTGCGAAATTATTTAAATATATAATTGAATAATATATAATTTTAAAATTATGGCATATTAACCATTTAAAGAATATATTAATCGATATAATCGTAATGCTCATTTTCCCCGAGGAATGTGAATCATCAATTTGCACTTAAATGCGTTCATTTTCCAGCAGAATTAAGTTTCAAGATGGCAAAAAATGACACACACATGCTTGGAATGAACATATACTATTTTGCCAGGAAAGAATAAGTAAAAGATCATTCAAGTAAAACGCAACGTATGATGTGCTGGCAGTGGAAATGGTAAAGTGGGATTAACGAATCGAATTTAAATTCAGGATAAGTCTGCTCATTTGGCACTCATCCTTGGGAAAAGCATATTTCTGTTTAATTTCCTCCTCGGATAGCGCTAACATACTAGAATATACTGGGCAATTTAGCTTTGGGTGGCAATATAAGAGATAACTCTAGAAAAGAGAAAGAGACAATTCTCAAATAAAAAAGAAAAGAAAGCTGGCAAGTGACATGAAAAACGTTTTTTGCAGAATCAACTTGGAAATATTTTTTCAGTCATTGGACTCACTCAAACAGGGAGACAAGAGTTAAGAGTGAATGAAAATCAGTGGTGGTCAAAAACAACTGGCAAAGTTCACCAAGACAGGGTCATTCTGGAAGTAATGAACGAGGAGGACAATAAAAGATTTATAAAATGAGTACACCAGTCCCAACAAGGCAATGCACAAACTGGGAAAAAGTACTGCAAAGGTTTATTACTTGGAACGACGTTTGGCAGATGGCTCCACTCAGGTTGAGTTATTAATACGGTCTACATATGACCTGTTTCTATCGAAGAGCAACCTTGTTAAATGGAAGAAAGAAGACGATCCAAGCTCTCTCCTGTGTAAGGACAAGCTACAAACTTTGGAACATGTCCTCGGTTTCGGCAGGACAACTCTCAGTAACGAAAGATACACTTGGAGACAAAACAGTGTATTGGACGAGCTGTTCAGAATTATACGGGAATGGATGAAGCCTGAAGCAACTAATTCAATCCAGAAACTTGTTGCAGAGAGGGGTGCAAATTATGTGTCGGTTCTAGGCAATCAACTAAACATCAAGCTATACCTGGACAAAATCTCAAAATTTTCTTGGAGCAGGTAACAATGGAAAGGTATCTGCAGACCACCTGGCTGGCGTAATAATTACTCGAAAATAATATCTAGTAGGGGACTGCGACCAAAGATCATCTTGGTTGAATTAACAATACCATGACAGACGTATAGAACAAAGCCATGAATACAAAATCAGCAAGTCTGAAGATCTTAAAATAGAGCTGGAAAAAGAAGGGTATAGCGTGATCGTTAAAACTTTGAAGGTTGGAGCAAGAGGATACGTAGCGGCCACCCTGTACTAGTTTCTGGGTCAATTTGGAATCAAAGGGCGTAATAGAAGCAAAAGTATAAAACGCCCCACAGAAATAACGAAAAATAGATCAATGTGGATATGGAAATGAAAGACATTTGCCGTGGAGCAATTCGAAATAAAGAATACTATTACGTATTCACGAGCAGATGATGATATCATCTGCTCGTGAATACGTAATGAGATTCATGTAATATTGTCATAACTCGCAGAAGTTTAAAAAATCACATTTCGCCGTTATACATTATTTAAAATGATACAATGATATAAAGGGGCCTCACATCAGGGAGTGAGAACGGTGTTGAAATAAAAACCTTGAGAGGAAGGCCCTGAAACTGTTCACATTCTCTCCCGATGACTCCAATTAAAATTATAGGAATCGATTGAGTTTTCGTAATAGGTATAACAGTAGTGTAGCGGTGGCTGATGTCAGATGCTGACATTGATCAGAAGAAGGATTGTTTAACAAAAATGATAGCATATCTGTTTGTTTCACTGAAAACAGTAGCAACATAATATAATACCGAACTCTTTGTGTTACAAGAGAAATGCTATCGAACGTTTTATTGATGGAGTTGAACATTTTAAGCAACCCCCTCTTCATATGAATATTTAACCTTTATCAAATAATTTTTGAGT
>OZ038495.1:5475407-5477907 GCA_964036315.1 Acanthosepion esculentum
ACCTCTCGGTCATTAAGAATCTCCTAGTCGAGCAGAGCCTGAATTGTGTGTTTGCACACAGGTTTTTTCCCTATTCTCGAAGTACACATCTCTTTTAGGTTTCATGTCCTAGCATAAACAAAAACAATTTGTACGAACGGATTTTCATTTATTAATCCAACATATTTTAATTTATTATTTAAACGTTGGTAGGTGTTTATTTATTTGTTAAACTATATTTTATTTATTTCCATCTACCGGCTTGAATATTCGAGATATCTTGTTAGAAATATATGCGCCCTCCGTCGCCGAGTGGTCAAGGCAAGTTTGAGCTAATGACAGTTTATTTTAACGTTTCGCTCAAAGCCACGTGCGAGACGTAAAATCTTACCTTGTGAGTGTGAACTCCACGGTTCGATTGTATACATGTTAACGTAATAGTGACTCGTTTGGAGTTGGCTGCCAATTTATATAAATCAATTGTTAAGATATTCTGAAAGGGTTGATACATCCCGGACAAACCTTTGATTTATCTGATCTATTTACATTTAAGGAAGTGTACCCCTATAAACGTGCCCTGATATAGTTATGAGGTGAATTTTTGTTTAAATCTTAAACATTCTATTCATGTGACGACTAGAAAGGTGTTTTTTTTTAATATTGGAAATAAAATTATATAGAAAATTAACATTTATTTTTAAAATACCAGTATATAGCACCTCAGGAAAATGAAACATAATTAGGATCGTATCTACATTTAAAACTTGTTTACGAAAACTGACAAATATTTTATGTCTGACATAAACAAGAGAAGAACTGTACAAGTAAAATCTTTCAAAAGAATATCATTTGCAAACTCCATTATGTTGGGAAATGTGGTACCGAAATCCGAAGGCAGATTTTAATAGGGAAAGCTGACATCCAAAAGCTAAACAAAGAAAAGCAACTTGAACATTTATGTTATATCAATCGTCATATATGACAGTGAATTCTTGACAATTTCTTCACAATGGAAAAAAATGAAGCAACAGAAATGTGGTTCAACAGAAGGATGTTGAGATTGGAAATGAAAGGATCATGGGAGCAAAGAAGTTTGAAGGAAAAAAAGGAAACAAAAAGGACACTTATAGTTAGAGAAAGAGACAAATGAAATATTGACGACGAATAAGGCTTAAGGAGGGATGTTAGAAGCTGACACTCAAAGGACATATGGAAGAAAAAGGAGGCTAGTAACCCACATAACGGGCTTTTATAATTGGATGAAAAATCAGCGATTAGGAAGAGCAACAAAGAATAAAACCTTGTTGAGGACCATGATCACCCCAGGTTCTGGAGGGACAAGGTGTATAGATGATGTCAGATTTGCGAAGAACGCTGTCCTGTTTTTAATGTAAATAATAAGATTACTACTACACTGACAAACATAAGTCGAGTTTTTACATAACTCTTTAAAAGCAGCCGTTACTATGATATTTTAAACACTCAACTTGCATAATTTTCTCTAGATTCTAGCGAAAACCAATAACTCAACAATAGAACTTCTGTGCTATTTTGGTATTTTGAAATTTTGTCAAATCAGGGAATCTGTTTTTTGAGAAACATACGAAAATATATAGTTTTATTTCAGAATAATTTTTTAACGTTAAATAAAAAGTAATTTTGTAATGAGTATGTATTTGATTATGTTATACTATATTAAATCGTATGCGTTGCCAGAAGAATTTGACCTGCCCACTTCTAACTGAATTAGTGTCTTTTTCTACCAGAATAAAGCCTATTTAATCTGTCAAGATTAAACACCAGAATAAAAAGAAAGTTTTTTGCAGAGATTCGTCGATAAAATCAAAGTGAAACTATCTATTTTTTTTATGAAGATTTTTGATGATCGATAACAAATGTGTTGACTTCGCTCAAGTTTCGTGCTATGATATAACGTAATTTACGACGACAATGTAAATTAAATAAGATTCAAAGTACATGATTCAAGCTGAAATTACTGTGAGATAAAAAAAAACATTCATTTTAAAAAGCTCATTTTTATAATGAAAAATTATATTGATAAAATCTCCCAGAATAACCAAGTCTACTGATTTCATCTAATTTTAAGCATGTATAACAGAAAGAAAACACTTCAGTTTCTCACCATTATTAAAAAAAGTGAGAAAGAAAGAGCGAGAGAGAGAGAGAGAGAGAGAGAGAGAGAGAGAGAGAGAGAGCGAGAGAGAGAGAGAGCATGTATTGTTTAAATTAATAGTATTAAAATATTCTTACAAGAATTTAGATAACATATTGACTATGCGTGCAACTAAGAATTTTCTACTAAAGCTTTTCTAATGAATTTTTCTACTAAAGCTTTTCTAATAAAGTTTCTACTAATTTCTTCTACTAAAATACCGCTACTAATATTAGATATGTTTCTGTGCTTGTGTAAATGTCCGTGTCACAATCACGCTCAAATGGCAAGACCTATAAGACGACCTGTAACAGAGTTCATGTTGAACTTAGATGTCATTTGAAATCA
>OZ038495.1:5482907-5575407 GCA_964036315.1 Acanthosepion esculentum
ATCTAAAGATCCATAACGATCCAGACATAATCAATACGTTGCATGACAGGAGACTATGAATCAATTTAAATACGTTCCTTCCATGAGCCCCCCTTTTCCCCCATGAAAAGAACGCACAAAGGACATTTTCTGAGAAATTCCTCGAAATTATGGCTTATTGATACCACTTAGGGAAATCATTTTAATGACCAAACATACGAATATTTATTTCGGGCAGAGAACGTTTCAAATTATCTCATATATATATATATATATATATATATATATATATATATATATATATATATATATATATATATATATATGTGTGTGTGTGTGTGTGTGTAGGAAGCAAGATAGAGTATATATATATATATATATATATATATATATATATATATATATATATATATATATATACATATATATATATATATATATATATACATATATATATATATATATATATATATATATATATATATATACATATATATATATATAAGGACGATCTAGCATGAAACAGACTGTCGCATCTAAGTGTTGACTTCTATGTTCACTTTTATATTTACACACGCTCTATCACTGATATTGAGCACTTTATCCCATAAATATAGCACATCTTAAGACTATATTTCTTCATATAATTCATTCATAATGTCCATTTCATAACGTGTGACGTATTTTTTTTTACATTTGATACGCCATTAGCAGATAGAATATACGTGAAAGATTGATGGAAGATTGATGTTTATAAGCAGTAAATTCTACCTTGCCAACCGAACGCTCCTCTGTGGCCGAATCGGTTAAAAGGCACGTTAGGCTATATGATGTTTCCGTATAGGATACAGGTTCGAATCCTGACGGAGGACGAATATTTTCTATGAAAATTTCTCGGACATTCAGGCCGGTAAATGTTGTTTAATACTGTTTATTATAAACAGAGCATTTTCTTAAATATTTGTATCTATAAAAAGAATGTTAAAAATAAAAATGTCTTAATATATATAGTAAAGGTAACTAATCCGTTGGTATGTAATCCAAGTAGATCCTAGTAATATTAAAAGAGGTCCACGAAACAACTCAATATATTTATTATTACAGAAAAATAATTAATAAACAATAAAATCCAAATCACCTCATATGCAGAGACGCTTCAACAGCGTTTCATGGGAAAACATGGTCCGCCAGTCAATGATCTGTCGGGTGCATGCGTGTGTAGAATCAAGTGGAGTACATTTTGAACATTTGCTTTGTTTTGCTGTGGCCTTTTGATAATATATTTATATGGATATTTTACCTTGTTTTGGTTTTCAGGAAAGCGCCCCCAAAGTTTGTAAACGTATTTTTAGATTGTATCTTGGATTATATGTGGTCTTCCAGCAGCCATTATCTTGACCAAGAGCAACAGTAACACCACAAAGCACATTATATAGGCCTCACTTTTGAGCTCGAGGCTTTCACCAACAAATTCAGGAGTTATTTTCTTAGCGGAACGATTAGAGTGAGTTTTCCGAGCTGTCGTACATTGGTAATCACCGTTAAACCTAACTAACACTTTCTGAATCCTCTCAAGCAAATGTTCGAATAGGAACTTCCAGCGCGAATGCCAAGTAGTACAGCACACCGTTTCCAAATTTCAGGCTTCATAATGATCGTTTTCTCACAAAGTGTGCTCACCTGATCCTACTATACGGTGCGATCGACCAATTATTAAAAAAAAAAAACGCTCATGCGAGAAATTAAAATATAAAATGGCGACTATTCACCCATAATTCCCCCTGTAATTATAATTGCCGTTTGCGTTTATATCTCCCACGCTAAACATATATAATTCCATTAATCTGTGTGTGTATGTGTGTTAAGATAACTTCCGCAATTCATATACACCCCCTTCCACATACCTCGATGCATATTTACATCTATGTTTAGCAGATAATGGCAATAATATTTATTTAGTCATTTCTGTTTCAAATCATCATCATAAAAAAACGAAAAAAAAACAAAAACCGAAAAAAAACATGGAAATATTTCTGAAAAATAAATTCATTTACAGGATTAATAAAACATGAGTTCCAATCCATCCATATATATATATATATATATATATATATATATATATATATATATATATATATATATATATATATATATATATATATATATCAAGGCAAGTGATGATAAACAAAAGCGAGATTTTAATATCTAATATCCCAAAAAGAGGCTTACACAGGAGTATCTTTTAACATTTTTTGAATTTCATGCAACTACAAAACATTCGATTTGTTTATTATCATCACTTTCCTTGATAAAGTTAAATGACGAAACGCCTCGGCAATACTAATTATTTTCCGATTGTCTATTTTATTCAGTTTGTCTTCTCTAGAGATTTACTCTGAGAAATTAAACACTTTGTTGACATGGAAAAAAAAATACACCCTTCGTCAAAAACAAAAAAAAATTAAAATTCGAAAATGAGGCTTACGCAGTAATGTTTTTGATAAAAAGTTTTTAATTTCATTTCAACATTTCGCATGTGTTTATCATCACTTGAAAGGACGAAACTTGTCGGCAAGAACTAAGTACTATATTTTCCCTTTGCCTAATTTATTCAAATTGTTTCTCTCCAGATTTATTCTGATTCATTTAATACACACACACATACACACACACGCGAACACACATACATACATGCGCACATATATGTATATAATTAAAAAAATATATTGAAGAATTTACTTACTGTAAATTAATTTATCCGTATTTGCTTTTAATTTCTTTCACTTTTCTTGACTAGTGAACCTACATCACTAGTCGGGAAAATTAAAAACAAGTACAGATAAATTAATTAAGCAAATCTTCAAAAAAAAAAAAATTACGCTCTATTATATTATAAATATTGAACACGTTTAAAAAATTCCGTTTTAAGAATGTAATATATATATATATATATATATATATATATATATATATATATATATATATACATACATACATACTCACACACGCACACACACACACACACACACACACACACATATATATATATATATATATATATATATATATATATAGTTGTATATTTAGGCAGCAATCCTTCTTTTATGCAAGTTTCATTAAAAACGACAGACAAGGCACTACGGTTAAGTTTTTTATTTAATTTTTCTTGTGTACGAACAAGAGCTTTCTTTGCTGGACAAAGGGTGTGTAAGAACTGTCCAAATGATTTATTTTTCCGAGCGCTTTCGGCTATACCTTTAGCCATTATCAAGGATGATTTGATTTTTCTGCTTAATTGAGTGTGTGCATTATGTATATGTCTTAGTGTGTAGTAACCGTAGTGTGCTAACCGTATTTGGGAATTAAAACACCACTACTACACACTAAGACATATACATAAAAAAAGGAAAGCGACAGACAAAAGTTCATTTTCTCCATCAAGACATTCATTTCTGTAGTTCACTGCTACCAGCAAACAGAAAATTATTTTTCTCCTGATGATACCCATGTTGGCCGTAACTATTCGAGGAATCTAAATGAAATAATAATAAAAACGAAATACTATTAATATACGACCCAGTGTGTCTGAAGATTTTAAATTTTTATATTTTTTGTTCAATATATATATATATATATATATAATCAAACTGTGGTTGTAGTAATGTTGCCGTTCAATTATTCTCCACCATGCTGTACCTAAAAGTTTCCTCAAGAACTGCATCGCTAAACTGATGCATTGGCACCCGTATCTAAATTTGAATAATTTTGAGACAGCATGAATACTGTATATACATAATGAGTTAAAATACCTAATTATAATTGATCAATATTATGATTAAATGTCATGCCATTGAAAATGAATGAATCCCAATTACATGACTTCTGACCCGCCAACAGACATTTTGATTTATAACGTAATTGGTGTGGAGTGGTATTTCTTGGGGATGATATTTTGGCTTCGATACAAGAAAAACTGTTCATGTCGAAATATCAGTTCAGTGTAAATCTATGATTATGAATAAATACGCATGCAAACATATAAACTGAATGCCTACTGTAATTTCACAGGTCGTTTATGTATAGTGTTTGCTCGGCCCGAGGTGTATTTCTATCACAACAATTTAGCAGACTTCAAGGTCATTTTCTACTGTAGTACGATTGATAATTACTAAATGGTTTATTAGTTTGGTAAATGAATATAACATTGGACGCTAAATAGTTCTACATATCTAGTCATAATCACTTTCAGTTATTAAGTCATATATTGGCATTGTTAAGTGTCACACTTCTCACTTAACTGACTACTACGCAAGTGAAACGTTGAAGACAATCTACATGGCCATCTACAGTAAACTTTCTTTAAACGTAATAGCTCAAAAACGAAGTATTTGCGAACATATGTTTATGTGGAATTATGTCCTTATTTTGGTGTGATGAACTGCCTGAAGATCTATAAATTTCAGCCATCGAGTTGCAAGTTTATCAATATCTATATAGGAAAATGAAATAGTAGTTATAAGATTAGATAGAGACAAGATCAGTGTCTGTCTATATTTCTGAGATGAGATATTATGGCAAAGTAGACAAGGGCGTTAGTTAGATCCAGTGACATGACCCTAAAGAGTTCAATACCCGGTTAAGGCAGTGGAGAACTTGGAGAAGGGAATTAGCAGGAGATAGCTAAACATGACACGTGGAACTAGAACAGTCTACCCCAGTAAGCGAAATAAAGGGTTCAGTTCGACATTCCAACCACCTGAAGAAGACCGGAGCGTACAACGGATATGACAATATTCATCATGGAAAAATCTGGTCGAACATTTTTATGAATCAGAACTGGACCTCGTTGATTAACCTGGTCTGGTTGCATTTTGATTAACTAAACATGCATTTCATCCAACTGAGACTTCGGTGGTGATCCTCTGATTAGATTTCAGAATCGGTGCAAGTTAAGTTTTGGAACTGCTTGCGTCCTTCGTCATGATCCAAGCCGATCGTTTACGATTGTCATGAAAGTTCCATTTTCTCATTATTCGATCAAGAAATCGATCATTCGAATGTTGCAGATGTAACAGCAAATATACTTCAAGGCGTCGAATCGTTTTACTTTCCATGCCAATTTTCTTGAGATGGTTTCATATTGCTGAATTTCTGGCATTCATTATCTGAGGCATTTCCCCGAGTTTTCTTCGACTAGTTTTTCAGATGTTGATTTTCAATTGCAGATGCATTACCAAGACTCGTACCCTCACCTGCAGAACTTCAGAAACCAGGTTCTTACTTCTAGAGGACAAGTGGAATCTTCACCCCATCCCATGTTAATTCTAGCAGCAGTTTAAGAAGCATTTTGACCAATCTTGAACTCATTCAAAAAAGTAAACGCTCTCTTCTTATTTTATGTTCCCTATGAAGTGTATATGATGTTTAAACTTAAATTCTGAAAGAGATTAATATAAAACTAACGAAGAGGAGACATTAATCATTAAGAAGGAATAATATATTTTTTACAACTATTATAATAATATATTAGAACACATTTTAAAGGTTTATTCTAAAATCAAACATTATTTTCAGAAGAAGATAATATTTATCTATCTAAATTCTATTCACTATCAATCTATCTATCTATCTATCTATCTATCAATCTATGTTGGTTTGTTTCAATATTTTAACATCGCTATCAATACGACCCTATGTGTATTTTGTTTTAATCCTTTCAACCTTAAGCAAGGAAATAAAGCCACTAAGACGCATTGGAGCAACTGAGTGCGAAAGAAAAATAAATTATTAAAGAGCAAGAACAATAAAAAAAAAACAGAAAAGAAGACAGAAGATAATGACTGTAATTGGATTCAAATTTTTGATGGACAAACTTGACTGGAAAGCAAGAAGACGGAAGTGAGTTCCCCAAGTGTAGAGTCCGAGAAAAGAAACGTTTATCATTTAGCCAATACAACTATATGATGCGACGTTGCCGCCAATCTAGTACTGCGTTTAATTTCGTAAAATTTAGGTACTATAGAGGAAGGTTCGTCAGAATAATTACCATGAAAATATTTATAGAAAAGGCACAGTGAAGCTACATTAGGGTGGTGGGAAAGCAATGTAAACCGAAATGCCATGACAGGAACAATGATATTGCAAATTCATTTTTGGTTTTTACCAAGGATTTCTAAATATATATATATCAGGATCACCAGGTCATATATGGCTGAAATATTCTAAGCATGGACGAATGGTAGACTTATATATATGTATGATAGTATCGGGTGAGAAAAATTGCCTAACATACTGTCCTAGCAGCAGAACTAGCAAATGATTCAATATAATCTTTGTACTTTATGTCAACGGAGTCACTTTCCTGGAGTTTAGCATATAATCATTCTGATGGAAATCGGAATGTGTTCTATCTGGCGATTAATAGAGAGCAGGTTCGTTTTGGAGCCCTTAAAATTAACAAAATATTCCTCCCCGCAGTTTAAAACAGAATATAGGTCATTTTTGGGAACAGGTGCCAATTTGAACTTATCGCAATGATCAGACTTACTCTTAAGATATTACAAAATAGTTGTGTCATGAACGTCGATACCGATTTGACAACTGATGCCATCATGAAGGTCGTTGACGAAAATTAGAAACAAAATAGGTCCAAGGACCGAAACCTGGGGGACGCTTAGATTCATGCAAAAAAGATCTAGAAGAGTGGCCATTCTAGATAACTTTCATTTTACCATTTGATAAGACAGACTGTATTAGCTAAAAAAGACGTCCAAAAATATAATTTTTCAACTTGTGAAGGAGACCAGTATCTAAACACTGTCAAATACTTTCGAAATTGCAACATCCCGAGCTTCACCATTCTTATCTAAACTCGACTGCAAGAAAACCTTGCGATTGAGATGCTTAACCAATTCAGAGTTGATTAGAGTCTCTAGTATTTTTCCAAAACGTGGTAGATAGTTAATATGTGGATAGTCAGAAGGATGGAACTACAGATGAGGATTTTCTACAAGGAGGAAAGCAAGAAACAGAAAAGAATTTATTACGTATTTATTACACTCTTAATTTACCATTGTTCCCAAACATATCATCACAGTGGCATATGCTTGTTTATGAAAGTCGCTGGCGTTATCCCCCCACCAAAAAAATAGGTACATAATCAAATCTCATTGACAATTGTATTTTCCATTTTCAGGAAATGTTTAGTTTTAATGTATAAGTCATCAGAAGGTTATCAAAATTAATGCAATTTTTTTCAAGAAAAAACATTTATTCCTTTTTTTATAAAAATTATAAAAAATCTGATTCCAATATTTGAGCATGTACTTTGATCAGTAATGACTTAACTTTTTGCTACAGCTTCCAAGCAGGTTTTCTAAATGTTTAATATATATATATATATATATATATATATATATATATATATATATATATATATATATATATATATATATATGTGTGTGTGTGTGTGTGTGTGTGTGTGTGTGTGTGTATCTGTGTCCATGGGTGCGTAGGCAGACGGAATTTTATTCAATATTTTCCCTTCTCCCCTCTTTCACTCTCTCTCTCCTCTCTCACTATATATATATATATATATATATATATATATATATATATATATATATATATATATATATGATAAATATAGTTTTAAGGTATGCTATATTTATGGGTTATCAGGGTTAGAGCGTATAAAAGTGAATATTGAAGTCATCACCCGGAGAGGTTTCATTCTAAACGCAATCGTCGTCGATTGTGTTTAGAATGAAACAGACTGTCGCCTCTCGATGTATGTGTGTGCATATATATATATATATATATATATATATATATATATATATATATATATATGCATTTCAGAGAGATATTAAGCAACTCATATCCATTGTTTGGTCTCCGTGAATATTCAGCATGTTTCAATGAATGTCAACGGATGTAAATTCTTCCATGACACTCGTTCATTTGTACATATTTTCATATCAAATGCCATTTTGCCAGACTACGACTAGACTGCTCTATGCAACAAGGCGAAAACGTAATGGGTATTGAGAGGAAATGTTCAATTTTTACTGAATTCCGCACAACATCAGCCTTTGACTACGTGAGCCAATATAATAAAAAGGTGGCATTATTTTCTGAGGATGACGTTTTCATTACATGATGAAGTGTGATCGATAATCATTTTAAAATACCATTTTATTTCACAGAAAGTTTTGATATTTGTCTCGTAGTTTTATTTTTCATAGGCCATTCAGAAAATTATCAGAGAAATGTTTTGTAAGTTTTAAATGATTTCTCCTTCATCTTATTTTTCGTTTAGCCAGAAGCTTTTAGTCGATAATATTTCACTTCTTTTGATTGACACTATGGATTTAACAGGTAAAATTCAGTTTCACACAAATTTAGAATATTTTTACTGTGAATTATTGATTCTTTGCAAAGAAACTAAGTTGGGACGCCGGAAGTGTTTAATAGCTACCTGCGGTGCAACTGACTACCGCTGCAATTTCGCTACTTACGGCCATACTAGCTATTTTTGGTTGCTTAGAAATATTTTTGACTTAACACTTCTCTTGAAGAACAAGCAGAAACTAAGAATCTTAAATTCAAATTCAAGATTATCTTGTTCTCGTGAAAAATTCACTGAACATACTATAGTGAATATGAAGTCACAAGTACATCTATATATCTATCAATCTATCTATCTATCTATCTATCGATCGATCGATTGAGCTAGCTAGCTTATTATTTAGTTTAATATACACCGGAAAGAATGCAGCATGGTGTGTAGAAGAAGATTAGATTCTTACAAACTCAGTAAGCTTTTGGGTCTTAGTGGCTTTATTGCCTCGCTTGGGGAGAAATGATTAAAACAAAATGTCAATCTTCCACGTGCAGAACTTGAAAATAATTGGCAGTTCTGTTTCATAGGCAAAGCTGAAAGGTTTGAAATATTGTAAAATATCAATGTCAAATTTCACATACACAAACTTATATAGTTCGAATGAAGGAGGTATTCCCACGAGCAGCTATTTCCCCCGAGACCGGGCACCGCTCAGTAATAGTTTCAGCTGTTCAATGCTTTCTAAACTTATCGGGTAAATTAAAAAAACAACACATTAAACCAAAACTATAATGGACAATAAGAAAAAGAGCATCAGTGTTTTACAGTGTTTGGACTTAGCAGTCCAAACACTGTAAAGATTCTCTGGAGGAAGAAATTTCTATAATCACCTTCCAAGAACAAAACAAATCACTAAATAAATGAACAGAACTTATCTCAAAATGCAGACACGAAAATACATTTCTATTAAGTTCCTTAAAAATCGAAAACTAAAAACGAATATCACAATTAAAAATACATAAATATTCATTATATATAACTCAGATAATGTAGCATACTATAGTCAAAGGCAATGTGGCATATTATAGTTAAAGGTAATGTAGCATACTATAATCAAAGGCAATCTAGCATACTATAGTCAAATGCAACGTTGCATACTATATTTCAAGGCAATCTAGCATACAATAGTCAAACGCAATGAAACATACTATAGTTAAAGTCAATGTAGCTACTATAGTCATTGACAATCTAGCATACTATAGTCAAAGGCAATGTAGGATACTATAGTTAAAGGCAATGTAGCATACTATAGTTAAAGGCCATGTAGCATACTATAGTTAAAGACAATCTAGCATACTATAGTAAAAGGAAATTTAACATACTATATCCAAGGCAATGTAGCCTAATATAATCAAAGGCAATGTAACATACCATAGTGTCGATGCACAGATTACCAATCCCGTAATTTCTTAGGGTCCCTCCCTGTCTTTTTGTCTGTAAGAATCTCTCTCTCTCTCTCTGTCTGTCTCTCTCTCTTTCTCTCTCTATATATTTATATATATATATATTTGGTGGACTCTCCCCTCGAAGTATGATGGTCAAGCAGCTCAGTTCCTAGGAACCCACAGCCCAGGCATCAGCACATATGATTTGATTATAATTGTGATGGGTTTGTGCAGAACCAACCACTCTTTTTGAAGGGCCGAATACAGAGACCTGGTGCATTATGTAACACAAGATCCCCAAATTACCCTCCGCAGATTTAGAATTCAGAGCTGTTATTCTCCTAGAATAGTTGTCACCCAAGCCTATAGAATCCATTCTCTCCTGATATTTATCTATAACTGCTGGGGGGAGAAGAAGAGGCTGATTCCTACCATTACCAAGGGTATTACCACGTATGTGAATGTAATAGATTTGACTGGAATTCGAAATCGGCTCTCCGATTCCTCAATCTATATATATATATATATATATATATATATATATATATATATATATATAGAGAGAGAGAGAGAGAGAGAGAGATAGTAATCGACAGAATGGATGAAATTCATTTCCTATACATGAGCACTTCCCTCTAGGTTCAGAGGTCACGATCTGGTCTGTCAATTCTGTCTCAGATAATTACCCATTTTACCTGGTCTAAATGCAGGATCCAATCTTGCATATATTCTACCCCTCACCTCTGTTCATTCTAGCATAAAATTCTGTAAATTATGTATTGAATAACTCTCCTTTCAATATCACTAGAACTCTATTCGACATTTGCCAGCATCCTAAACTGATCTTGTCTCTACACTATTTACATTATTCGGACTATTGTCCACATCTTTGTCGCCATATTTATTACAACATTTCGGCCGTTGTACACTCTAGCCTTCTTCGGCCGGTTGGAATGTCGAACTGAACCCTTTATTTCGCTCACTAGGGTAGACTGTTCTATTTCCACGTGCCATGTCTAATGGATGTCAGTTATCAGTTATCTCCTGTTAATTCCCCTCTGAAAGTTCTCCACTGCCTTAACCGGGTATTGAACTCACACTCTTTAGGCTCATGTCACTGGATGTAAGTAACGCCCTTATCTACTGTGCCATAATATCCCATCTCAGAAATATAGACAGACACTGATCTTGTCTCTATCTAATATAATGACTACGTTTTCATTTTCCTCTGCATTCAGGCAGCATAATGGCTTCGTGGCATGTGAGGCTTTCGACGTTCATACATCAGTCTTCATATCGTCCCACTATGTTTCAGATTTAGCCTTGCCATTTCCTTTTTGGCATTTTCAAATTTCATTTTTTTGTGTACCTTACTAAAATTTCAGTACCGTTTATTTGTTTTGCCTTTCGGATAGAATAAAAGGATTCTTACGCATTGCACGAAAATCAGAAATTTATTGGTCTGAGATATTCACATCAATGCTTATTCCTAATTATTACTGCACCTGTCTGAAATTTCTCATTTTTATTCTTCTATGTACAGTGTCGCTTCAAGACGTGGGTGGTGAGGCTTCTGTACACCTTCCTATTCTTTGTAGCTCTTTGTGAGATTTGACGTTTTGCTATCTCTCATAAACTCTGTTCCTCCAACCATTAGGTGAGTTAATAGCTCCTTGCCGCTGACTTTCTCGGCTATAATGTGTCACATTTTCCAAGCCAAGGACTGTTTTCATTTTCCCTAAAATGCCTTCGTTGCCATGTTCAGTTCATGGAATTTTCAGCATCCTTCTGTAGAGATACATTTCTGTTTCATAAACTCTCTTCCTCATCTTTGATCAGATTGTTCAGCATCCATTGCCATATAGGACAATAAATATTACATAATAGTTTACTATGCCTTTATCTTTGTTTATAACGTAATTTTCGTTTTAGCTTATGGAAGGAATATTTCCATATACGAATATGTTTTCGGAATTTGGTGTTTCATTTTCCGTCCTCTGTTTAAATACTTCCCAGATATTTAAATTTTTGTACTTGAAGAAAAAAAGAAATCTTCTTTGACCAATGTAAACATATATTTTGATTCAATAAATACGTTTACTTTCAAGCGTCGTTTTTAATTTTTTCTTTCAAAATCCAACATTACATGCAAATATTTATCATGTCTGACAAACACTTTCAAATAAGACGTCGTTTGTTAGATTTTATCATGTTTATTCACATTTCGTTATTAACTGATCAACAATGCTTTCGAGAAAACATATCACATATATCATCTTGCAAATTCACCTAATGGTAAACACTCCCTGAGATTTTCTTAGTTGAAACGAATATGAAGGTCAAACAGAGGTGAAATGCTTTCATTAGAATTTTATATATATTTGCAAAGAATATGATTTTACCAATACGTTAATGAAATGATGTAAAATACCTGAGAAAACTATAGAACGTGCACACCCACCTAGCCTGACTTTAAACAATGAAACTTAGCCAAAAATTCCCTGGACACTCTCAGTAAATTATTCGGTTATTTTTGCCACTAACCAATCAAAGTCAAAATTCGTATTCTTCATTAAGACATTGACAGATTCTCCTGCGGATATTAAAAAAAAAACACGAAAATTTTCCATTGTGAATGAATATATTTGCATAAAATGTTATAGCTACCATGATAACAAAAAAAGCAATATTAACCTCTTAAAAATGAAACAATTTCTCAAAACAATAATTAAACCTGTAAAATAAATTAAAATATATTAAGTGAATATAATTTAAGTCCTATGTAGCTTCTTCTAATTTTTGTAATTGTAATAAAGGAACACGATCTTTTTATTTTAGTTATTTTAATTATTTATACATTTAATTATTCGTCATGTCACAGTGCAATGCACAATGCAATTGGACAGCAGTGCAAAAATACACACACACACACACACGCACACACACACACAATCGCGCGCACACACACACACACACACACACACACAAACGCACAACATCGAATGAAGAAAAATAATTTTATTATCCTTTTGATGATCAACGTAAAATTCGGTATCAACTATAAAAATTAAATATTGTATTAATAATAGTTTTATATTTTTAAAAATGTTCGGTTTTAATTTTAGCTTGTCAAAAAAAATAAGATAAAATAAAACAAACTACTATCCTCTTATAACAGTTTGTCACTCCTTTTGTTAATTGTTTTGCCCGACCGTTACGCCCTGCTAATACATCGTAAAGGACTATTCCGTTTTGACCACGTGGAAAGAGAGAAGAAGATATTACTTGGTTTTAGTGAGAAAAAGAAAGAAAGAAAAACGTAGAGAGAGAGAGAGAGAGAGAGAAAGAGAAAGAGAGAGAGACTCAGATTAAATTGATAAGAAAATCTACTACACGTTGATCTTACATTTTCCTGTTGCCCGCACGCTGGCAGGATGTGACACAAGATCAGTTTAATGTTGGGGAACCAAATTGCGTGCAGATAGGCCAGGTGAAAAAATAAAACAAAACAAACAAACTAAAAACACCCCAGCTCATGCAACCAGCTATAGCATGGGTATTAGGACAGATTATGTTAATTTTAGTTAGTTAATTTTTTATATAATGTGTTCATTTATTTATTTAGATATTTGTCGTTTTTAAATATTTCTTTCGGTGCATGGTTATATTATTTGTTTAGTTTAAAATATTACCTTTGACTATAGTATGCTACATTACTTTCACTATAGTATGCTACATTGCCTTTGACTATAGTATGCTACATTGCCTTTGACTATATTATGCTACATTACTTTCACTATAGTATGCTACATTACTTTCACTATAGTATGGTACATTGCCTTTTACTATAGTATGCTACATTGCCTTTGACTGTAGTATGCCACATTGCCTTTGATTATAGTATGCAAGATTGCCTTTGACTATCGTATGCTACATTGCCTTTTACTATAGTATGATACATTAACGTTGACTATAGTATGATACATTAACGTTGACCATAATATGCTACATTGACTTTCACTATAGTATGCTACATTGCCTTTGACTAGAGTATGCTACATTCCCTTTAAATATAGTATGCTACATTGCCTTTGACTAGAGTATGCTACATTCCCTTTAAATATAGTATGCTACATTGCCTTTGACTATAATATGCTAGATTGCCTCATATATATATATATATATATATATATATATATATATATATATATATATATATATATATATATATGTATATATATAAAAGTGGACATGGAAGTCAGCACTTAGAGGCGACAGTCTGTTTCATGCTAGTGCAATCGTCAGGCGCCTGACGATTGCACTAGCATGAAACAGACTGTCGCCTCTAAGTGCTGACTTCCATGTCCACTTTTATATTTACACACGCTCTATCTCTGATATTGAGCACTTTACCCCATAAATATAGCACACTTTAAGACTATATATATATATATATATATATATATATATATATATATATATATATATATATATATATATATATATATATAAACGGCTTAATGGTAGAGCCCCCGACTGGCGCCAATTTCGTCTGGTTTCGATCCTAGCTAGAAGCAACCGGACATCTAGTCACAATGATGAGCTGTGATACAGCTAAACAGTCTCTATGTGTATGCCAATATGTATACTCCTGAAAAGTTTATTTTGGTTGAGCTATCTGGGGAGGAAGTGTGGGTTTGTAAACAGTGACTATTACGGCTAATGATGCATGACTCTTCGGTAAAGAGAATCTAGTTCTCTCAGTCTCTGAATGTTTATCTAAAACTAAATACGCTTAAATTCACATTCATCCCTGCCGTACGCCAACGGCTTATTGGTAGAATCCCCCACTGACGCCAATTCAGTCGGGTTTCGATCTTAGTTAGAGGCAACCGGACGTCTATCCACACTGACTAGCTGTAATACAGCGAAGCAGTCAGTCTGTTGATCAATTTAGCATCAGTCAGAAATCTTACCCTGAAGCATGGCAGAGAAAGGGAAATTTTAACGTATTTTATATAAAGTCTATACAAAAGGCAGTGACCAAGAGGGCTCCATTCTTAATTGAAGAGTATATACCAGTGTAACAGCAAAATCTTTCAAATCCCTGAAGAATCCGTTATTCAGCTAGAAGGAGAACAGGTGAAAATCATTTTGTGCCATGCATATTATGTCGTCCCAATATTGCGAAGGAAAAAGATCATTCAGGCCTTCAGTAATGGTGCCAACATTCATATTCTTGCTTCCATCTTCAAAATCCATTCAAAGACCATCAAGAGAACGGTGAATAAGTTTTAAAAATAAGGAATGGTAGAGAGGAAAAATGGCTCAGAGTGTCTCATCATGAAAAGGAATAGTCATTTCAACTTAGACCTAAATACATTCTTATTGTTCAAATTTAAGTCCAATAGTGTGACAAAAACCTCGGAGAATTCCAGTAAGATATATTTAATCACTTCGAAGATACAACACTTCAAAGCAGAAAATACAAATTTTCTCGCAATTAGACAATTTTGGTGTTACACATGATATATATATATATATATATATATATATATATATATATATATATATATATATCAACACTTCATGGTGACTATCACTTTGGCGTTACGAGAAATGAAATGATGATCTCTTAAGGTGTGAAACCGGCAGTAACCCTGCAGTGTCGATCACCATTTAAACACTGTTTTAACCTAGAAATGTTCTGTCACAGATACTAAACACTCCAGCGTTTGTCTCCCGTAACCATCTTCAATCTGACACTAGATACAACAAAATCCATTCTTTCGTAGTCAAATATTTCACTGCTTGAAATAACTTGTTAGCTCAGAAAGTAAACGGAAGAAATCGTGAGAGAATAGAAGCCATTATGTTTTTAGGTAGTCACAATGAAGGCGATAGTAGTTTTAAATAACTGTTGCTCATTTACCACTTCTTTTTTTATGTTTGTTCTGTCATCCATTCATTCGAATTAGTAAAGTAATTTATTCAATGGTGTCACCTAATTTTTCAAGTCTTGTGTATTTTAAATTCTCTAAAATGTATTTCCTTTTTCTGCCGCTGATATTTCAGTTGTCATCTTCCTACGATATTTATTATTCTTCAGAAAAAAATCTTACGGTTTTCGTCCTTAGCTATATCTATCCTATTCCCTGAATTCTTCGGTAAAAGAACATCTCTTTCATTTCAATTTCCCTCATCATATGTGATGGGATTGTCCAACATTCGATGCCATATAAGAGGTTATATATTACATAGGAGTTCCGCCCAATTGCTTTTTCTAAGTACATCTTCCTATTTATTAAACCTTTGCTAAAATTTATGAAAGTGCTCTATTCCTGCTTCTGTGAACCTCCGAACTTTTTATATTTTTGTTATTTGGTCAGAATTTAGGACATTGTTCAAGCCGAGAAGTTTATAATCCTAATTGCACACGTGTATGCACAAACACATACAAAGATGTATGTGTGACGGTGGGTGTCCAAATTGAGAATCCATAAGATAATCTAATAAGTTCCAAGAATTCTATTAAAAACTGTGTATCTTAAGTGTCACTATCTTGAAGAGATACGGTGGGGTAAATAATAATTACACGTTCGTCATACAAAAACTTTAATGAAATTTAAATTGATTTACAAACCTTTTCATTGGCCAGCGTGTAGCGTTTCTCATGTCTAATTTGATATTTCGAACATCTATTGAAGTGAAAGGAAGAATGTCATCTTAGGTCATTTTTTAGGGAGCCATTTCTCGCTTCAGATCTTCAGTGACATTTTGGTTGCACCTCGTGTAAGGAAATGAGAATATAAATCTGTTGAATAGCGCCCTGGAAAAAACTGAAAAGGATCAAGAATAACGTTTTGGCAGTATGTGAAAATCAAAGCAAGACAATGGAATTGATCAGAGAATGGTATACGCCGGCAGAGAGATTAAGAACTCAAATTAATATTAGATAAAGACAAGAGCGTGTTGTGGTATTGACAACTGTCAGAAGTCTTCTAGCGAAATTGAAACAGAAGACATTCGCTATCGGAATCCATGTGGCATATGAAGCTACATCATAAATCACCGCAGAAACAGATGATAATGTGCACAAAATTGCATCTCCGAGCGAGTTGCAAGAAATCATCAGTATTATGGTTGACTTAAATGTGAAGTAGTTAATCGAGTAAGATAGTGAAATAATTCGTGAATATTGGATTACGCAAGAAATGATGAAAAACGAGTTTTTGTGGTGTCTAGGGAATTTGCTAATAGTAACAAACATTTGGCTTGGATGACACCGAGACGCCTGTAGACTTGAAAATCCCATCAAGAGATATAAAAAAGATATAGGAAAAAAACAAAACAAAAAAAAACACTAGCTGACAAAAATTTAGAGATACCGTTTGCATGCAAATAATACGAATGTTCTGAATGCAAAAAGGGTCACCTATTATGCAAAGTGAGGTTATAATTAGAAAAAATAATGAACCCTAATGCAACGTGTTATATCTCGTGCAAGATATAATAAACAAAGTAACCCGAATGTAGGTTTTCAATAATAAGTTTATAATCGGATGTAGTACAGAGACAGAGTCGAGAGTATGCTAAACCTCAATGGGTGTTAACAAACGAAGCGGAACATCCTGATGGATGTGTTGGCAGCAAATATATCTATCTGAGAAAAGAAAGGCAATTGAGAGCCAGTGAAACACTCGATTTAATAAAAGCAAAACAATAAATGTGGTAGAGAATCTGTGGTGTTAAAGGAAAATGTCAGAAAAGCAGAATGACTTCATGAGTAATTTACTGGGATAGAAAAAGTATAGAAGACACATGTAGCCAATCGACATTAAAAAGATAATAAAATAGCAACACAGAAAAGATGCACTTTGTCGCGACGAATAAAATATATATAGAGAGAGAACAGTCGTTGTGGATAAAGGAAAGATAATAAAGAGACAAAAATTAATAAATAAGAGAGCTCTTCTATGCTAATAGGATGATTGGTTTAATTTGTTTACTGACATATCAACTTAGATAAGTGATTTAATCTCGAAATCTAAATATTTTGTACGTAAGTTTATTTTTTTTAAATACAAATATTTTGTACGTAATTTTATTCTTTTAAATACAAATATTTTGTACATAATTTTATAATTTCAGGGTAAATGTATGTTTTTTTTAGATATATAGTTTCTAGATCATAAAATGTATTGTTCTTAATTTTAATATAAAATATATTTTTATATTTTTTTAGTGTTTTATTGATTGTCATTTTTCTATAAAAATGGATTGTTGCTAATTTTATTATAACAAAATGTACTGTTGGCTTTTGTTTGGGGTTCACTATTTGCCCATAGTTTGGACCCGAACATGTGTTACCATCGCGGGTCAGGGTGGACGCAGGAGCAAAAGCAGTTAAATTGTGTTGTCAATAGCAACCTCAGTCATGTGCCAAGAGTGATACACGATTAGGCGACCATGTATCTTTCGATACATGACTGATGAGACAGATTTTTTTCCCGCAGTAGGTTTCCATTTTTTTCTGTGTTAGACCAGTTGCTACTATTTACTCATAGCTTGGTGGGGGGAGAAGATTCATAGCTTTCCCAAGGGTATTAGCACGTAATTGAAAGTAATGGATCCGACTAGAATTCGAACTCGGCTCTCCGATGCCTCAATCGGATCCGTTATCCATTACTCCACCGTGCTTACCTACAATACACAAAAACAGAAGGAAACTTGGATGAAAATGAAAGATGAAGCTGGTGTGAGTTTGAGAATATTTTTATATTAATACGTTTATTGGGGGTATAAATGAAGTATAACATCAGCGAACAGCCGTAGGACCTCACTAGAACTATCGTGATAGCGATTGCAGAGTAAACGGGTTCAAATCAATTTTATAAATTACATAACAAAATTAATAATAAAGTTACTTAACAACAGAATGCTAACAGAATTAATAACGCAAATCTAAAATAATCTGCATCCATGTTAAATTGATTAAAGATTAAATTTACACATGTAAATGTTAGGGAAAGTTGATCTACATGGAAAGGAGATTCAACTAAATAATACCAGTTTGCATGCATATATAGAATTAATTAATTGAATGCAATAATTAGAAAATGTGTACTACAACGGTTCTATTTAACTACTATGTCAGAATGATATTGATAGAACTAGATGACCTGCCAGGATTTACTAAAAGCATATGAAGAATTAAACATTTATGCTACGTAGACGACGCTCTATTGATGGAATATTTATGGAAAAACTATAAAAAAAAAACCTGTCAAAAAATATTAGTCGATTAAAGCAAGAGGAAAAGGCTAAGTGCAAGAAAGCGGAAGTTTTAGTTTTGAGCAAAATGGACAAAAGATCAAAGGCATGAGTTACGCCTCCGTGGTTGCCATAATATATTGAAGAGGTGCTGAAGTTCAACTAGTCAATGAAGAAGGAAAAGTGTATCAGGAAATCGACAGTGCGCGGGAATAGTAAAAGATGCTTTCCAAAAACTGGGCATTAATGGATAACGAAGAGCCCTGAAATACAAACTGGGTATTAATGGATAAGAAAGAGTCCTGAAATACAAACTGGGTATTAATGGATAACGAAGAGTCCTGAAATACAAACTGGGTATTAATGGATAACGAAGAGTCCTGAAATACAAACTGGGTATTAATGGATAACGAAGAGACCTGAAATACAAACTGGGTATTAATGGATAACGAAGAGCCCTGAAATACAAACTGGGTATTAATAGATAACGAAGAGCCCTGAAATACAAACTGGGTATTAATAGATAACGAAGAGCCCTGAAATACAAACTGGGTATTAATGGATAACGAAGAGCCCTGAAATACAAACTGGGTATTAATGGATAACGAAGAGCCCTGAAATACAAACTGGGTATTAATGGATAACGAAGAGCCCTGAAATACAAACTGGGTATTAATGGATAACGAAGAGCCCTGAAATACAAACTGGGTATTAATGGATAACGAAGAGTCCTGAAATACAAACTGGGTATTAATGGATAACGAAGAGCCCTGAAAAAGAAATAAAATAATGCTGGATTTCTTCGCAATGTCTCTTCTTCTATACAGTAATGAATGCGAGACAACTTCTCAAAGATGATTAAAACATTCAAAGTGAAAGTTGGTTTTTCGGTTGGTTGGTTCTGTTTAGCAGCAAATCAATCTCTATGGGTTATTTAATACCGAAATCTAAATAATTTGAACAGAATTTTATACCTTCAGCTAAATATATTTTGAACGCAATTGTATGCCTTCAACAACAGATAAAATATATTGCTGGTTATGCCTTCTCGGCCCTTTTTATAGAGAAATATATTTCTGGTATTTTTACTATTACAATGTATTTTATACTTTCAGAATGATTTGTTTAGGCGGTCACTATTTGCCCATAGCTACGACGCTAACTGGTGCTACGAACCCGGGTCAGAGTGGACCTGGGGGGGGAAGCAATTAAGAAGTGGTTCCAGTATCCTCAAAACATCCGATCTCCCGATCAGAAGCCTGGCTGCCGGATATAGTTTATCGTCATACCCAGGACTTTCGAAACAACAGATATGTGGTTCTAGCGAAATAGATTATATAGGGAATGGGGGAGATTTAGGATGAACCGTAACCATAATGAAATTCTTCGAATCAGAAAGAAGGCAGGAATTTTGGTGATACACAATGAGAAAAGAAGGTTTGGAAACATTTAACACTCACAAAGCACATCGAAGTCAAGAAAAGCAGAGGAAATAAAGTGTAATCTAGTTGACAAGTTTTAGTATGAATGGACAGTGTCTCTTATAAACAAAGAGTTCTCAAGAGCAAGGAAAGAGAGAAAGCTGGGGAGAGTCATGCTTGTCTACATTCTGAAGGGACCTGGTCTATAGCGAAAGAAACAGCTAGAGCGTGTGAGAGGGTGGTTAAAATTACTATAAAAATAGCACATTCTTTTTGTATACAAAACACACCACGAAACACTCCAAACTACAATTAATTAAATCAACTACGACAGCAAAAGGTCTTTACCCCCAAAAAAGCAATTTCCACATTCTTTACGTGGAATATTTTAATTTTCGTCCACAGGAAGGCAATTTACCTTACTTTTCAATTTTAATTCAAATTTAGATTTTCAATTAAAAGTTACATTTGGAATTAATGAATTTCGTCACTAATTGGCCCGGTCCATATTACTATTCGGCGAACTTTGTATTTAAAGCAGTCAGAAAAATCTCTTTTGCTTGAACTTTTAAATTAATTTTGATGTCTATAATTATCTCGACTTCCGGGCTGTTCTACTTTCTTGTTTTACCGCTTAAAGAATATTTCTATTGTGTTTTTATTCAAGAAGTGGAAAAGAAAAAGAAGCACAAAGAACTTATTAGGATTCTTTGAAAGAGTATTTAGAAAATATTTTTCCTTTTTATGCTTTCAACTGAGAAAATGTTTTAAAACAATATTCTTTATTCTCGTCCATTTTATATAAAAACAAAAGTAGAAAACAGTATTTTAGTTTGTTGTTTAGTATAAACACCAATGTAAGTAGAACTGCATACATTAATAATTTACTATTCTTATGACGAGAAAATATTTAATTCAGCAAAAGTTTATTTTTCAGCATCATCTCCATTATTAATGTTGCAATCATTTAAGTCATCATCATCATCATTATGGTCTCCATAGTCATCATCGTCATCATTATGGTCTCCATAGTCATCATCATCATCATTATGGTCTCCATAGTCATCATCATCATCATTATGGTCTTCATAGTCATCATCGTCATCATTATGGTCTCCATAGTCATCATCATCATCATTATGGTCTCCATAGTCATCATCATCATCATTATGGTCTTCATAGTCATCATCGTCATCATCATCATGAGCAGCTTGGCACCTGACTATTTCCTTCCACATCTCTGTGTCGAAAGCCGAATAAGTATGTATTCAGGTTCACCAAAGCAGGTAAAGAAGGTAGGTCCCATCCTTCTCCAGGGGAAACTATAGCCGATGAAACTTGAAAGCCCGCCTTGGTCACTTGGCACCTGGCCGATGATTCAGTCGCGGGAAAGCCCCAGTTCTGGCCGTTGAATTCAGTCTAGGCGACCAGCCGCCCGGCGATGCCGTGCCATCGCAGCACTGTCTGCAAGGGAGCCCAGTCCAACCTCATTACGCTAGACGACCGTTGATCCAACAATAATATTCAGCCGCACTATGACACTTAATCCTTCTGCAATACTCCACATCAAAAATGGCCGTTGGGGAAACGGTTTAGCTGCCGATGACCCGACTATATTGCAGCTAGTAATGTAACACATTACTACCTGCAGTACATTATTACCAGCAGCAATCGTAGATTGACATAAGTGGTTAATATTAATAACGGATAACATTATACAATGCATATTTCAGTTTAAAATTCTGCAAATAGTTGTATATCAACTTCGTATAATTAATGAAAAGTATCGGTTGACATTTCAGTATATTATTCACATTTATCTTTAGCGTAGTTATGGAGACTCAGCTCTTGGCTTACAGATCAAGAAATTATTACGCTGGTAATTGTTTTACGACGGTTAATAATATTTCTTAGTAAGTGAAGCGTGTAGTTCTCAGTGAGGATCATTCTTCTTCGACCCGCGTAGATTGGCGCTACAGTGTCATATTGAACTATAGGAGATAAGAGAAACCAAATCAATTTAGGACTTTCAATTACAGTTATATATTAAAATGGATATCACATGTAACTCGAAGAGAGAATAAGGAGAATAAAAATGCTAGCTCTCCACACAACCCCAAACAAAAGGCAAGGAAGGAAACCTCCCTTTCATAGCGGAAAGCTCATTAACTGCTATTCATTCTCCTGCAAAATTGTTTGAAGAGAAATATTTTACAGATATTAAACGACAGTAGCATTGACTGCTCGATCAAGGAATAGTGGACGTTTCTTTATAAGGAAAGAGCTAACATTACTATAACCATTGCTCTCCACGATATGTTGCATTTGAAGATACTGTATTTTAAAAATAATTTTAATCAATCCCAAACTTCCAAATATATGACTTTCAGATAAGTTATACAAACACTGATGAGTTATCACTTGTTGAAACTTCCTACACATATAACTTCTTACACTGCAAAAATAAAGTGACAAATGTCTATATTTCTGAGATGAGGTATTATGTACATTATTTACATTATTCGGACTATTCTCCTCATCTTTGTCGCCATATTTATTAGAACGTTTCGGCCGTTGTACGCTCCGGCCTTCTTCAGGTAGTTGAAATGTCGAACTGAACCCTTTATTTCGCTCACTGGGGTAGACTGTTCTATTTCCACGTGCCATGTATAATGGATGTCACTTATCAGTTATCTCCTGTTAATTCCCCTCTCCAAGTAGTGTATATAAATTATTTAAAAGAATGCAAAATATTTAATAGGCCTGCAAGATGCAGATTTTCAATACTACTCTAAACGAAAGTATTTTCAATATTTACATTGTTCAGAGGGTTGTCCCAATCTTTATTCCCATATTCACGACGTTTCGATCATTTTACTCTCCTTCTTCTGGTGATATTATTTGGAGCCGAACGTTTTATTTAATCCACGAGGGAAGATTGTTTCAATTCCATGCCCTTTCATCAATACACCTTTATTTTTTTTATAATACCTCAGTTTCAGTTTAATTCCTTTTAGTAACTCTGCACACCAAATTTTTGTTCCCTCTGCTGTGGCCAGGGATTAAACTCACACCTCTTTGGGACAAGTGCCTTTTTGGTCAAACTACGTTTTTATACGCTGTGTCCTTGGGAATATTAGGGAGTGAATATTTGGGATGTAAAAAAAAAAACTGCAGTGGTGAACAAAATCTTGGAGAGTTGAGTTAAAGGGAGATAACTGAGACATCCGGATGAGGCATGGCACGTGGAACTAGAAAAATCTACCGCGGTCGACGAAATAAAGGGTTCAGTTCAAAATTCCAATCACCTGAAGAAGGCCCGGGCGTACAATGACAGAAAGCTCGTGAATAAGGCAGTAAAGATGAGGACAACAGTCCTAACAATGTAAATCGTGTAAATAGCTGATATTGGCATACCATTATTGTTTTCTTTTTATAGATCTTCTTTCAACGACCTGTATTTAGAGACACACGCACACAAATAATCTCCAAAATATGTCTCTTACAAAGAAAAGAGAGCTTAACTGCTATGTAATTCCAATCTTCGTAGGTGTTAGTGAATGCTGTACAAATTCCTCTCAGATGAAATAAAAACTGGAGGTAACAGCAATGTGGTTCTACAGAAGCATGTTGGGAATATTATGGACGGAGAGTATAAACAACGAGGAAGTTTTAAATGAAAAACAATCATAAAGGGTAATTATACTTAAAATCAGAAGGAGACAATGGAATTTATGGGACGCATGACGAGGAAAGAGTGCCTGGGAAACTTGACACTCACAAGATATATCGAAAGCACAAACAGACAGTAGAAGGCAGCGGATCAACAACCTCACCCGCATATGTGAATAGATAAAGGAATTTTGAGTGGATGCATAGTAAAAACAAACATTACTAAGAGCTTCTTTTTTCTACTAATATTCACCCTATACAAGGTCAAAGAGCCACTCAAAGTAGAGGTTTACTGGAGGAGTATGTTATATGAGCGGTAAGACTAAGAAGTAAGGATCACTGGTGGGGATATGTGGAAAAGGTAACGGTTAAGCCTAGACTTGAAAAAGCATCGCTTTGGGAGTCGATTTTACAAGGTAGCGTTTCATAGCAAGAAGATGTTTGAGAGTCACTTGCTTCCTCACTAATGGAATACGAAGGAAATGATTTTTGGTTCGCTACATCGTACGCGATATAGTAGTTCCTAGACAGCAAGGTTAGGACTGGTAGAAGTAAGGAATGTCTTTCGTCTGAACAGTTTCCATGGACATAGCTGTAGAATAGCGAGGTGCTTCTAACATTTCTTATGTGGTTAAGGAGTTGTAGGGTGTAAAATAATTAAACATCGACAAGGCCACGTGGACGCTTTTGGGCTTCACTGTTTTCAATATACAGACTTCATAAAGGAATCATAGATATGAGTTTCGCTTGAAGCCTGAGATGAGCATATTTACAATAAACGTTCAAGACAAGGGACCTCCTTGGGATGACGTCACTTCATTGCAATAGACGGAATTTTAGGCTCTCCTAGGTTATGATGGTACATTGTGATTTTGGCTTTTGAAGTATTGGATGAGAGCAGCCAGTTGTTCCCACATTGGTTTATTACAGTTAAGCAAGAGGAAAGATCAGCTGTCAGGCTCTAGTCAACTGAAATTTGGGAGGTGCTTCTATAAAACATTGTATCACTTGCATAGATCTCCGCAAAAGCGGCAGATCGTTCATATAGTTGCAAAGGGCATGGAGTTCTGGAAAGGAATACGGCAATCACGTAGAATCTATAAATATAAAGTTTAGCCTCTGCCTGTGTGTTTGCTGTCAAACTCCTTCAAGGGTTTTGGAGATAGACCCCCTAAATATATATATTTCTGAAACTCTATTACCCAGGGTACTTGGATAAGTGTATTTTAATTTAGATCAAAGGGGGCTTCCGGGGGCAAAAACGCCCCACTGAACCCCCCCTTTGATTTAAATTAAATTAAAATTTGAACAAGGGAATGGCTCCTATCCTAAATATAGAAGAAGAAAACCAGAAGATGGAGGTCACGTCGGTAAGATCATTGAATAATATTGAAATGCGTCATTTTTTCCACAAATTATAACATTGATTTAAAATCAATCGTCATTTTCTTACAAAAAAATGTATGACATGCAGCAAAGCGCCGGTAATTCGGCTATTGAAAATTATACAGTGAAAATCTCTGACCAAAATTTACATAACGTGAAAGACTGAAGTCGTTTTGCTGTAAATATTTATAAGAAATCGAACCTATTTCACAGAAGCTATTTTCTTATTGATTTCAGTTATTGTCACAACAATAATTCATTCTATAGACTTTTCCAGGTACACAATCAGAAATGTAAGTGTGAAATCCCAATTTCTTTCATAACTTGATGGCAATGCCTAAAGAATATCAAACCTAATCCATTATACATCTAACTACGGTTGAAGTATGTATCGGTCGAAAGATTTTTGAAATAATAAAACCAGTATAGAAAATAAGTTTAATAATCCGAACAACACTTGGCTAGATGTGTAAAATGTTTTAAAGTATATCATTTCTTTTCTGTTTATTTGTCTCGGTGTTTTCTTTATTATTCCATGTCCTTTCAGGACGTGAACAATTATTGATTTTCACGAGTTCCTGTTTTTTTTTACTATTTTAAGTAGCCCCCTCTACAGTACTATTCTTCTTTGCCTTTGGGGTCTTACTTCTACCATTCATTTACACAAACTTACCAAATATGTTACTCGCCGTTTCCCTTTTGTGGCTTTCACTATGGGCCGTTTAGGTCAGATGTCTGCTCTTAGTCTGGAAATGAAAGCAGACAAATAACTTGCTGATAGGTCTCTATAAAACGGACATGTAACGGGAATCGGAAGATGCTACATCTAATAGGTCAATGATACACCTAGGGATTGGTTATCTATATAGTAAAGGCGAAACCAACTTGAGAGCATAGCATTATCTTGATTTAAATTTCCTCTTCAAGTTCCCTAGCAAGAAGTAGTTTCTAGACGCTTGATTCTCGAAGTTAATAAACTCACAATAGCGAAATGTATTGGGAAGAATCTCTTTGTATTTTCTCAACAAACGTCTGCATTAAGTGAACAATCTCTGATTGATGTAATAATGTGAGTGACAGATGAACATTAAATTTTTTCTTCAGCAGGAGACTGTTTCAGAATCCGATGCTTACTAATAGTTTTGGTCTCTAAACGAAAACAGCAAAGTTGCTTGACTCCAATATTGGTTTCGAATAAAGTGGTATGCACACCTTCCACCCTTTCAACGTTAACACACTAATATGATTACTATGTTGAGCTGATTCAGGTATGGATCGCAATCAAGTTAACAAAAATTGATACTGCGCATGCGTGTTACTATGAGTTAACTGCAGAGAAATGCGATTTGAAGTTCAGCTGAACGACCCAGGAATTTTCTTCAGGCATGAAGAGAAAATAAATATCAGATACGATTCGAAACAATTACATCCTGAGAATTACATCATTAGGGCCAATATTGAATGCCTTTGTTTTAGTTTCTCAGTACGTCGTGTTTTCTTCACCCCTTATAATAATAGTGAATACATTATCTTAAACAGTCGAAGGAATGAAACAGCTTATCCCTTATTTATTTTCTTGTCTTTGTCCTAACAACGTCCAAGTTATTAACTTTTTATCTAGCAAAGACGACTTTCTATTAGCATTTTATTCCCTTCAATCCTGCTTAAGAAATATGGCCATGTTTCTTAAACATTGCCGTCTCGCTCTGCGTAAACTTTCGCTATTCTTCCTCTAGATTGGACAATGCGGAATGTATATTAACAAACTTCCTTTCTGGCTTTTAACATTGGGTTTGTATCTTCTTTATCATTAATTTCGTAGGTATATCTTATATAAATGGACATATGACCTGACTTTAAGTGCAGATTCCAAGGAGAATAAGAAGTGGGAAACGTTAGTTCTCTCGGTAAAAGGAATATGAAAAGTCACAACATATGTACGACTTTTTTCCGTATTAGACAGGCCCATGCTCACACACAGATTAATCGAAAAATTACATATATGACTATGGATATATGCAATTATTGTGTTCCTCATCTGTACATATACCTATCTATACATATATAGATATAAATATGGTTAAATATGAATATGGTTTATCTAGATAAAATGTCTGACAACACCAAGGTTATGGAAAAAGTTTAATTTTACTTTAAATTTAAGCATACGTAAGTAAACGATTTCAGGAAATATTCTGTTTTTCTAAATAGCTATGTTACATGCATGCTGTTAGAATAAGATTTAGAAATGTTCAAATTAGCTCACCATTTACATAGCTGGCATGCATTAATAACATTTGTATTTGATACAAATGCTTACAGAAGAGAAGCCGACTGTCGAATTGCACCTACACTCCAGGAGGAAATTACCCATTCGAAAGCCCATAACATTTTTCATCAATCAGTTTTTCTCATCCACTTTATTTTTCATCCATTAAACATTAGAGAGGCTTAATGTTTTTGCACTGTGATTCATCATGTCGGAACGTTATTAAAAAGTTATTTTTCTCATTCTGGAATCATTGAAAAGTGCGTTTATTACGTTGAAACAAAATAAGAAATTATAATAAATAATACAAAAAAAAAGAGAACAGAATGAATGGAAACTATCATCAGCCTGCAATCCCCAAAGCATTCTCCCTAATGCAGCGTTGAGTTAACTGTTCTGTCCAACAATAGTACCAAGTTCGATCCTACCTAATTGCTTCAGAAATATAATTTTGTTTTGTATTTCGCTGCTTTGATAGACTACTATGGACTTTGTGAATGGACCATTTTCCATGTTTAATGCTTAATTTCTTAGGATATAAATGCAAAAGACAAGATAGACATATTGCACCGAAATTCTCGTCATTTAGTGCCGACAGAAAAAAACAATATATAAGATTCTGGATTTTAGCTGGGATCCAAAACCAACACTTTTCTTTTTATCTCAATGGAAGACAATAACATCCCATATAGATTATCAAGGTTAACAAATAATAAGCTATAATTCCTAATGGTGTTTTTCCAGAAAGCCTCTTTCCCTACCAAAGACCAATTATCCCCATTTTCACTTTCCTATTTCCCTAACCACCCATCCGCCCTATACTCATTCTCTTCTTGTTTACATATTTTTATCTTTCACAAATTCTCTTTTCTTTCCCTTCTTTTCTTTTTCTTCTCTTTTGCCATTCTCTCTTTCTCTTTTCTATTTCTTCTATTTTGTCTTGCACTATTTCTTATTTTTCTCCATCTTGTTACTCTCTACACGTTTCTTATCTTCTCTTATATTCACTTGTTTTTTTTCTCTCTTCCACTTTCTTTTCTTTTTCTTTCTTTTCGCTGTTTTTCGTTACCCATCACGATTTCATATTTTTGTATTTCCTCGATACTCTTTTAAAATTTTCTCTGGTTGTCTTTTTATATTTTCAGTTTTTCTCTTTCTCCTTCTACTCTTTCCTCTTTCTTCTACTCTTTCCTCTCTCTCCTTCTACCCTTTCCTCTTTCTACTCTGTGCTCTTTCTCCTTCTACTCTTTCCTCTTTCTACTCTTTCCTCTTTCTACTCTTTCCTCTTTCTCCTTCTACTCTTTCCTCTTTCTACTCTTTCCTCTTTCTACAATTTCCTCTTTCTCCTTCTACTCTTTCCTCTTTCTTCTACTCTTTCCTCTTTCTCCTTCTACCCTTTCCTCTTTCTACTCTGTGCTCTTTCTCCTTCTACTCTTTCCTCTTTCTACTCTTTCCTCTTTCTACTCTTTCCTCTTTCTCCTTCTACTCTTTCCTCTTTCTTCTACTCTTTCCTCGTTCTCCTTCTACCCTTTCCTCTTTCTACTCTGTGCTCTTTCTCCTTCTACCCTTTCCTCTTTCTACTCTTTCCTCTTTCTACTCTTTCCTCTTTCTCCTTCTACTCTTTCCTCTTTCTACTCTTTCCTCTTTCTACTCTTTCCTCTTTCTCCTTCTACTCTTTCCTCTTTCTTCTACTCTTTCCTCTTTCTCCTTCTACCCTTTCCTCTTTCTACTCTGTGCTCTTTCTCCTTCTACTCTTTCCTCTTTCTACTCTTTCCTCTTTCTACTCTTTCCTCTTTCTCCTTCAACTCTTTCCTCTTTCTTCTACTCTTTCCTCTCTCTCCTTCTACCCTTTCCTCTTTCTACTCTGTGCTCTTTCTCCTTCTACTCTTTCCTCTTTCTACTCTTTCCTCTTTCTACTCTTTCCTCTTTCTCCTTCTACTCTTTCCTCTTTCTACTCTTTCCTCTTTCTACAATTTCCTCTTTCTACTCTTTCCTCTTTCTCCTTCTACCCTTTCCTCTTTCTACTCTGTGCTCTTTCTCCTTCTACTCTTTCCTCTTTCTTCTACTCTTTCCTCGTTCTCCTTCTACCCTTTCCTCTTTCTACTCTGTGCTCTTTCTCCTTCTACCCTTTCCTCTTTCTACTCTTTCCTCTTTCTACTCTTTCCTCTTTCTCCTTCTACTCTTTCCTCTTTCTACTCTTTCCTCTTTCTACTCTTTCCTCTTTCTCCTTCTACCCTTTCCTCTTTCTACTCTGTGCTCTTTCTCCTTCTACTCTTTCCTCTTTCTACTCTTTCCTCTTTCTACTCTTTCCTCTTTCTCCTTCTACTCTTTCCTCTTTCTTCTACTCTTTCCTCGTTCTCCTTCTACCCTTTCCTCTTTCTACTCTGTGCTCTTTCTCCTTCTACTCTTTCCTCTTTCTACTCTTTCCTCTTTCTACTCTTTCCTCTTTCTCCTTCTACCCTTTCCTCTTTCTACTCTGTGCTCTTTCTCCTTCTACCCTTTCCTCTTTCTACTCTTTCCTCTTTCTCCTTCTACTCTTTCCTCTTTCTACTCTTTCCTCTTTCTCCTTCTACCCTTTCCTCCTTCTACTCTTTCCTCTTTCTACTCTTTCCTCTTTCTACTCTTTCCTCTTTCTCCTTCTACTCTTTCCTCTTTCTTCTACTCTTTCCTCGTTCTCCTTCTACCCTTTCCTCTTTCTACTCTGTGCTCTTTCTCCTTCTACCCTTTCCTCTTTCTACTCTTTCCTCTTTCTACTCTTTCCTCTTTCTCCTTCTACTCTTTCCTCTTTCTACTCTTTCCTCTTTCTACTCTTTCCTCTTTCTCCTTCTACTCTTTCCTCTTTCTTCTACTCTTTCCTCTTTCTCCTTCTACCCTTTCCTCTTTCTACTTTGTGCTCTTTCTCCTTCTACTCTTTCCTCTTTCTACTCTTTCCTCTTTCTACTCTTTCCTCTTTCTACTCTTTCCTCTTTCTACTCTTTCCTCTTTCTCCTTCTACCCTTTCCTCTTTCTACTCTGTGCTCTTTCTCCTTCTACTCTTTCTACTCTTTCCTCTTTCTACTCTTTCCTCTTTCTACTCTTTCCTCTTTCTCCTTCTACTCTTTCCTCTTTCTTCTACTCTTTCCTCTCTCTCCTTCTACCCTTTCCTCTTTCTACTCTGTGCTCTTTCTCCTTCTACTCTTTCCTCTTTCTACTCTTTCCTCTTTCTACTCTTTCCTCTTTCTACTCTTTCCTCTTTCTCCTTCTACCCTTTCCTCTTTCTACTCTGTGCTCTTTCTCCTTCTACCCTTTCCTCTTTCTACTCTTTCCTCTTTCTCCTTCTACTCTTTCCTCTTTCTACTCTTTCCTCTTTCTCCTTCTACCCTTTCCTCCTTCTACTCTTTCCTCTTTCTACTCTTTCCTCTTTCTACTCTTTCCTCTTTCTCCTTCTACTCTTTCCTCTTTCTTCTACTCTTTCCTCGTTCTCCTTCTACCCTTTCCTCTTTCTACTCTGTGCTCTTTCTCCTTCTACCCTTTCCTCTTTCTACTCTTTCCTCTTTCTACTCTTTCCTCTTTCTCCTTCTACTCTTTCCTCTTTCTACTCTTTCCTCTTTCTACTCTTTCCTCTTTCTCCTTCTACTCTTTCCTCTTTCTTCTACTCTTTCCTCTTTCTCCTTCTACCCTTTCCTCTTTCTACTCTGTGCTCTTTCTCCTTCTACTCTTTCCTCTTTCTACTCTTTCCTCTTTCTACTCTTTCCTCTTTCTACTCTTTCCTCTTTCTACTCTTTCCTCTTTCTCCTTCTACCCTTTCCTCTTTCTACTCTGTGCTCTTTCTCCTTCTACTCTTTCTACTCTTTCCTCTTTCTACTCTTTCCTCTTTCTACTCTTTCCTCTTTCTCCTTCTACTCTTTCCTCTTTCTACTCTTTCCTCTTTCTACAATTTCCTCTCTCTCCTTCTGCTCTTTCCTCTTTCTTCTACTCTTTCCTCTTTGTCCTTCTACCCTTTCCTCTTTCTACTCTGTGCTCTTTCTCCTTCTACTCTTTCCTCTTTCTACTCTTTCCTCTTTCTACTCTTTCCTCTTTCTCCTTCTACTCTTTCCTCTTTCTTCTACTCTTTCCTCGTTCTCCTTCTACCCTTTCCTCTTTCTACTCTGTGCTCTTTCTCCTACTACCCTTCCTCTTTCTACTCTTTCCTCTTTCTACTCTTTCCTCTTTCTCCTTCTACTCTTTCCTCTTTCTACTCTTTCCTCTTTCTACTCTTTCCTCTTTCTCCTTCTACTCTTTCCTCTTTCTTCTACTCTTTCCTCTTTCTCCTTCTACCCTTTCCTCTTTCTACTCTGTGCTCTTTCTCCTTCTACTCTTTCCTCTTTCTACTCTTTCCTCTTTCTACTCTTTCCTCTTTCTACTCTTTCCTCTTTCTCCTTCTACCCTTTCCTCTTTCTACTCTGTGCTCTTTCTCCTTCTACCCTTTCCTCTTTCTACTCTTTCCTCTTTCTCCTTCTACTCTTTCCTCTTTCTACTCTTTCCTCGTTCTCCTTCTACCCTTTCCTCTTTCTACTCTGTGCTCTTTCTCCTTCTACCCTTTCCTCTTTCTACTCTTTCCTCTTTCTACTCTTTCCTCGTTCTCCTTCTACTCTTTCCTCTTTCTACTCTTTCCTCTTTCTACTCTTTCCTCTTTCTCCTTCTACTCTTTCCTCTTTCTTCTACTCTTTCCTCTTTCTCCTTCTACCCTTTCCTCTTTCTACTCTGTGCTCTTTCTCCTTCTACTCTTTCCTCTTTCTACTCTTTCCTCTTTCTACTCTTTCCTCTTTCTACTCTTTCCTCTTTCTCCTTCTACCCTTTCCTCTTTCTACTCTGTGCTCTTTCTCCTTCTACTCTTTCCTCTTTCTACTCTTTCCTCTTTCTCCTTCTACTCTTTCCTCTTTCTACTCTTTCCTCGTTCTCCTTCTACCCTTTCCTCTTTCTACTCTGTGCTCTTTCTCCTTCTACCCTTTCCTCTTTCTACTCTTTCCTCTTTCTCCTTCTACCCTTTCCTCTTTCTACTCTGTGCTCTTTCTCCTTCTACCCTTTCCTCTTTCTACTCTTTCCTCTTTCTCCTTCTACTCTTTCCTCTTTCTACTCTTTCTTCTTTCTCCTTCTACCCTTTCCTCTTTCTACTCTTTCCTCTTTCTCCTTCTACCCTTTCCTCTTTCTACTCTGTGCTCTTTCTCCTTCTACCCTTTCCTCTTTCTACTCTTTCCTCTTTCTCCTTCTACTCTTTCCTCTTTCTACTCTTTCCTCTTTCTCCTTCTACCCTTTCCTCTTTCTACTCTGTGCTCTTTCTCCTTCTACCCTTTCCTCTTTCTACTCTTTCCTCTTTATACTCTTTCCTCGTTCTCCTTCTACTCTTTCCTCTTTCTACTCTTTCCTCTTTCTACTCTTTCCTCTTTCTCCTTCTACCCTTTCCTCTTTCTACTCTGTGCTCTTTCTCCTTCTACTCTTTCCTCTTTCTACTCTTTCCTCTTTCTACTCTTTCCTCTTTCTACTCTTTCCTCTTTCTCCTTCTACCCTTTCCTCTTTCTACTCTGTGCTCTTTCTCCTTCTACCCTTTCCTCTTTCTACTCTTTCCTCTTTCTCCTTCTACTCTTTCCTCTTTCTACTCTTTCCTCGTTCTCCTTCTACCCTTTCCTCTTTCTACTCTGTGCTCTTTCTCCTTCTACCCTTTCCTCTTTCTACTCTTTCCTCTTTCTACTCTTTCCTCTTTCTCCTTCTACTCTTTCCTCTTTCTACTCTTTCCTCTTTCTACTCTTTCCTCTTTCTCCTTCTACTCTTTCCTCTTTCTTCTACTCTTTCCTCTCTCTCCTTCTACCCTTTCCTCTTTCTACTCTGTGCTCTTTCTCCTTCTACTCTTTCCTCTTTCTACTCTTTCCTCTTTCTACTCTTTCCTCTTTCTCCTTCTACTCTTTCCTCTTTCTACTCTTTCCTCTTTCTACAATTTCCTCTTTCTCCTTCTACTCTTTCCTCTTTCTTCTACTCTTTCCTCTTTCTCCTTCTACCCTTTCCTCTTTCTACTCTGTGCTCTTTCTCCTTCTACTCTTTCCTCTTTCTACTCTTTCCTCTTTCTACTCTTTCCTCTTTCTCCTTCTACTCTTTCCTCTTTCTTCTACTCTTTCCTCTCTCTCCTTCTACCCTTTCCTCTTTCTACTCTGTGCTCTTTCTCCTTCTACTCTTTCCTCTTTCTACTCTTTCCTCTTTCTACTCTTTCCTCTTTCTCCTTCTACTCTTTCCTCTTTCTACTCTTTCCTCTTTCTACAATTTCCTCTTTCTCCTTCTACTCTTTCCTCTTTCTTCTACTCTTTCCTCTTTCTCCTTCTACCCTTTCCTCTTTCTACTCTGTGCTCTTTCTCCTTCTACTCTTTCCTCTTTCTACTCTTTCCTCTTTCTACTCTTTCCTCTTTCTCCTTCTACTCTTTCCTCTTTCTTCTACTCTTTCCTCGTTCTCCTTCTACCCTTTCCTCTTTCTACTCTGTGCTCTTTCTCTTTCTACCCTTTCCTCTTTCTACTCTTTCCTCTTTCTACTCTTTCCTCTTTCTCCTTCTACTCTTTCCTCTTTCTACTCTTTCCTCTTTCTACTCTTTCCTCTTTCTCCTTCTACTCTTTCCTCTTTCTTCTACTCTTTCCTCTTTCTCCTTCTACCCTTTCCTCTTTCTACTCTGTGCTCTTTCTCCTTCTACCCTTTCCTCTTTCTACTCTTTCCTCTTTCTCCTTCTACTCTTTCCTCTTTCTACTCTTTCCTCTTTCTCCTTCTACTCTTTCCTCTTTCTACTCTTTCCTCTTTCTCCTTCTACCCTTTCCTCTTTCTACTCTGTGCTCTTTCTCCTTCTACCCTTTCCTCTTTCTACTCTGTGCTCTTTCTCCTTCTACTCTTTCCTCTTTCTACTCTTTCCTCTTTCTACTCTTTCCTCTTTCTCCTTCTACTCTTTCCTCTTTCTACTCTTTCCTCTTTCTACAATTTCCTCTTTCTCCTTCTACTCTTTCCTCTTTCTTCTACTCTTTCCTCTTTCTCCTTCTACCCTTTCCTCTTTCTACTCTGTGCTCTTTCTCCTTCTACTCTTTCCTCTTTCTACTCTTTCCTCTTTCTACTCTTTCCTCTTTCTCCTTCTACTCTTTCCTCTTTCTTCTACTCTTTCCTCTCTCTCCTTCTACCCTTTCCTCTTTCTACTCTGTGCTCTTTCTCCTTCTACTCTTTCCTCTTTCTACTCTTTCCTCTTTCTACTCTTTCCTCTTTCTCCTTCTACTCTTTCCTCTTTCTACTCTTTCCTCTTTCTACTCTTTCCTCTTTCTCCTTCTACTCTTTCCTCTTTCTTCTACTCTTTCCTCGTTCTCCTTCTACCCTTTCCTCTTTCTACTCTGTGCTCTTTCTCCTTCTACCCTTTCCTCTTTCTACTCTTTCCTCTTTCTACTCTTTCCTCTTTCTCCTTCTACTCTTTCCTCTTTCTTCTACTCTTTCCTCTCTCTCCTTCTACCCTTTCCTCTTTCTACTCTGTGCTCTTTCTCCTTCTACTCTTTCCTCTTTCTACTCTTTCCTCTTTCTACTCTTTCCTCTTTCTCCTTCTACTCTTTCCTCTTTCTACTCTTTCCTCTTTCTACAATTTCCTCTTTCTCCTTCTACTCTTTCCTCTTTCTTCTACTCTTTCCTCTTTCTCCTTCTACCCTTTCCTCTTTCTACTCTGTGCTCTTTCTCCTTCTACTCTTTCCTCTTTCTACTCTTTCCTCTTTCTACTCTTTCCTCTTTCTCCTTCTACTCTTTCCTCTTTCTTCTACTCTTTCCTCGTTCTCCTTCTACCCTTTCCTCTTTCTACTCTGTGCTCTTTCTCTTTCTACCCTTTCCTCTTTCTACTCTTTCCTCTTTCTACTCTTTCCTCTTTCTCCTTCTACTCTTTCCTCTTTCTACTCTTTCCTCTTTCTACTCTTTCCTCTTTCTCCTTCTACTCTTTCCTCTTTCTTCTACTCTTTCCTCTTTCTCCTTCTACCCTTTCCTCTTTCTACTCTGTGCTCTTTCTCCTTCTACCCTTTCCTCTTTCTACTCTTTCCTCTTTCTCCTTCTACTCTTTCCTCTTTCTACTCTTTCCTCTTTCTCCTTCTACTCTTTCCTCTTTCTACTCTTTCCTCTTTCTCCTTCTACCCTTTCCTCTTTCTACTCTGTGCTCTTTCTCCTTCTACCCTTTCCTCTTTCTACTCTGTGCTCTTTCTCCTTCTACTCTTTCCTCTTTCTACTCTTTCCTCTTTCTACTCTTTCCTCTTTCTCCTTCTACTCTTTCCTCTTTCTACTCTTTCCTCTTTCTACAATTTCCTCTTTCTCCTTCTACTCTTTCCTCTTTCTTCTACTCTTTCCTCTTTCTCCTTCTACCCTTTCCTCTTTCTACTCTGTGCTCTTTCTCCTTCTACTCTTTCCTCTTTCTACTCTTTCCTCTTTCTACTCTTTCCTCTTTCTCCTTCTACTCTTTCCTCTTTCTTCTACTCTTTCCTCTCTCTCCTTCTACCCTTTCCTCTTTCTACTCTGTGCTCTTTCTCCTTCTACTCTTTCCTCTTTCTACTCTTTCCTCTTTCTACTCTTTCCTCTTTCTCCTTCTACTCTTTCCTCTTTCTACTCTTTCCTCTTTCTACTCTTTCCTCTTTCTCCTTCTACTCTTTCCTCTTTCTTCTACTCTTTCCTCGTTCTCCTTCTACCCTTTCCTCTTTCTACTCTGTGCTCTTTCTCCTTCTACCCTTTCCTCTTTCTACTCTTTCCTCTTTCTACTCTTTCCTCTTTCTCCTTCTACTCTTTCCTCTTTCTTCTACTCTTTCCTCTCTCTCCTTCTACCCTTTCCTCTTTCTACTCTGTGCTCTTTCTCCTTCTACTCTTTCCTCTTTCTACTCTTTCCTCTTTCTACTCTTTCCTCTTTCTCCTTCTACTCTTTCCTCTTTCTACTCTTTCCTCTTTCTACTCTTTCCTCTTTCTCCTTCTACTCTTTCCTCTTTCTTCTACTTTTTCCTCTTTCTCCTTCTACCCTTTCCTCTTTCTACTCTGTGCTCTTTCTCCTGCTAATATTTCTTGTGTCTTCTACACTTTTCTCTTTCTCCATCTACTCTTTCCTCATTCTCCAACTACGCTTTCCTTTTTCTACACTCCCTCATACTCCTTCTATGATTTCCTATTTCTCCTCCTACTTTTGCCTCTTTCCCCTTCAAATCCTTCGTATTTCTACTCTTCCCTCTTGCTCCTGCTACTATTTCCCCTTTCTACTCTTTTCTTTTTCTACTCATTCCCCTACTCGTTCTTCTAATCTGTCCTCTTTCTACTCTTTTCTCTTTCTCCTTCTTTTCTTTTTCTACTCTTTTCCCTACTCTTTCTTCTAATCTTTCCTCTTTCTACTGTTTCCTCTTACTCCTTCTACTCTTTCCTCTTTCTATTCTTTTCTCTATCTACTCTTTTTTTACTCCTTCTACTCTTTCCTCTTTCCGCTTCTTCTCTTTTTTGTCTTTCTTCTTCTACTCTTTCCTCTATCTACTCTCTGCTCTTTCTCCTTCTACTTTTCATTTTTCTCCTTCAATTATTTCCTCTTTCTACTCTTTCATCTTTTCCTCTTTCTTTTTTCCTCTTACTCCTTTCTCTCTTTCCCTTTTGTATCCTTCCTCTTCAACACATTTTTTCTCTTTTTTTCTCAAGTAACAATAACCGCAGAATAAAAAGAAATACTTATCCCCTCATATTGATACGCCGATGAAAAAATATCATAATTTTGCAAACAGAGACGTAAAAAAAATATCACCCAAATAATAGGGCGAGATCGATTTTGTAAAATTAAAAGCGTTATTCTGGCTCTCCGTCAATAGAAACTAATTTATCTGTGTTCGAAATAGTTTTCACAAATCTTTAATTTTTTCATCATAATATAAACGCACCAAATATAACGTTTATAGAAATAAGATATGTGATACTAGCTGACTATTCGGATGTTTACGCACGTTTATGACTCTTCAGCAACCACAGTGGATTATACTGCAAGGATGCGAAGTAAGTAGACTAAGTAATTATGCTAAGCTTAGTTAGAATGTCTGGGAGAGAACGTATTATCTAGCGTGATTAATAGTTGAATAATGGCAACACGCTCAAATCCCCGGTCAGTATGATCTGTTAATTCGTGCTAGCAGTCCAGAGTAGTTCCGTTTATCCTAATTTCCCTCACAACGCTTGGGCCAACCTGTCATATTTTTTTTAATACATGACGGAAATTGCGATCCCCTCGACAGGAAAGTCATCTTTCTGACATACTGGACATAATGTGATTCGATGAGATTTATTGAGATAGATGTCGGAATTTTCGAATTCGCGTGTGTTTTCTTTTCAACGATGTAATTCAAACATTCCGACATTAAAATCTATCTCTTCGTGCTTCAGTTCAGTCAAAAGTGTAATATATAATAAATTTAAACAAAATATTGGCATCATTTTTATTCTCCAAATTTTATTAATCGTTCAATTAAATCTAAATATTATGAGAAGCGCACGTGGGCCAACTTTCATTTTAATTATATATAATCAATGTTGAAAAATCCCTTAAGGGTGTAAAGCCTGAAGAACTTGGCAAAGATCATCCCACTTTGAACATTGTAGATTGGCGTTACAAATTCACAAACAATAAACTGTACTAAATAACAGAAACCACATAACTTTGGAGCTACCAACAACATCAACAACTAAACAGGATAGCACATGTAACTTTAAGAGAAAATAATGGCATCATGAGGACGTAACTATTCCACAGAACATTAAATAAAACTTTAGGAAGAAAATGCCAGCAATACTGGAAAAGGCGAGAACAGCTACTGCACTAGAGAAAGAAGTTTCCTGCAAAGTTGTTTTAAGATAAAGATTTAAATTTCAATCGAAAGAATTACTGGCGGCTCGCTCAATGAATGCCAAATATTTATTTTAGGAAAACAGTTAATATATATATGTACCGTCTCTTTGCAAATAAAGGGACTGTTTGCTTGGGCTCGCTGTGCTGTGTCTCTAGCATCTTTGATGGTATTACTTGTATTATATATATATATACACTTTTTTCTTTTTTTCTCTCTCTTTTTCTCTTTCTTCCCTGCCCATTTATTCATGTCATCCATTACAGACTTTCTTGTTCTTCATAATTTCTATTCCCCGTTAACAGTTCTGATGAGAGGGGACGAAACCGGTTAACTGGTGTTTTTATTTTAAATCTATCATGGACTTTAATAAAAAAAATTGTTTTTTATGGCTTGATACGCTTCTGTACCGTTGCAAATATATTTAAATATATATATATATATGCGCCTAATTATAGGACTGGTATAGACGGAATAAAATTCCAATAATCAAAAGCACTATTCTTAAAAGAGTGCTCAATACAGAATAGAGCAAATAGTATTTATTAAAAATTATAACATAAATATGTTATAACATCACGAGAAAAAAAAAGCTATTTTGTTTCAACTCTTCTGGTGTCTTGCCAAGTGATGGTATTGATTGCAGAATAAAGAGTTTTAAAATGTTCAAAACTAACCAAACTCCCCTCAATAGGGAAACATTGTTACGTAAAATGAATTTATTGGTTGTATGCATCCCTACAATTCCGAAATTAGTATCACATTTTCATTACGACTGACCGTGAAGCAATGATTGCAGAAATGTATGATTTCAATTTTGAAATGACACCAATATTTAGAATGGTTTTAAAGGAAACTTTTTGCGGATAAGAAGAACTTTAAGATAAGCCAAATGGGTGATTCTGTGCAGACAAATCTCGTTTTTATTCCTTCTATTCGGCACGAGCAGACGAAGGTCGAGACCTTTGACATCAAGGCAGGTAATCATATCTATCAGTTTGTTCTATCAGCATTCATCACCGTTGAATCGATCAGAGTGTCAAATCGTTTGGCTTTTGTGCTTAGTCAAGACATCTGATTTTATCTACTGACCACGATAGCTGTTCTCGAGTGAACCGAATTAGTTGTCTCATTTCGTTAGTTTCCACCGTCGACATCACGCAAATTCAGAAATGTCACACTGTCTTTGTCTCTTACAGAAACCTAATCAGACGTCTTTTCATGAGGAGAAAGTATTTTTCAACTGTTAAAGTTGATATTTGCAACTTTTATTGTACCAAGTAGGGAGACTTTGCCGATAAATTATCCGCGAGGAAAAGGGAAGAAGTGAGTCAGATTTCTGAATAATAACAGTTGCAGACCCACGTGTTATTATTGAGGAGAATAATTTCCCTGAAGAATTTTCGGCAGAGAAACTCCTGTTTTATCAGGAATCCTCGCCTTCTCAATAATTGCTAATTCGCCAATCTCTGTGACAATGAAAATGCAGGGACATGTCCTCCTTCTTTTCCCTTTTATTGCAGGACTTATGCCCGTCACTTGACCCTATAAAATGTATCATAGTTGATTTTAGCTAGAAGATATTTTTCTTCCTAATCCCTAAACCTAATCCATTCTTTTCGATTTTACACACCAAGTGTTACATATTTGTATTCAAGGCAATGACTATTAGAATATATCAACGTTCTTCAACTTTTTTACTCTTGTGCCGCCCTTGAAATAGCTTTCATGTCTCAGGGAACCCCAGCATAAATATTATCATATACCATTAGTAATATCTATCACTTTTATATTTTTATCGTAGTTCGCACCGTAGAGATAATAGTTGCCGTGTGAGTCATTCAATGATACACGAATCCGCTTCGTACAGGTTCTGTCCTCTAACCAGTAAAGGTAGTTTCAAATTAACGCATATAAACATCGCTATGTAATTCCTTATCATTAGTATAATCTTAAATAATATAAGAGGTTGTAACTCTTATTTTAATAACGAAAATATACCGTACGTTTGTAATAAAATTACGAATATATCAGGTCATCCCATAAGTTCTGTCCGAAATTTGAATAAAGAAAACAAGTGACCAAATGTTTAATTACAGATTCAATCAACAATGTATTTTCCCTGATTATCTATGACTTCCTTCCATCTATTAACAAGCTTACTAATTCCATTACTGTAAAATTCTTTTGGCTTTGATTCGAAGAACTCACAAATGTCAGTTTTAACCTCTTCCTGTGTTACAAAAGCTGTTTCTTCCAAATTATTCTGTAGGCTACGGAACAAATGGTAGTCTGAAGGAGCAAGGTCGGGAGAATAAGGTGGATGAGGAATTTTCTCCCAACCAAGTTCTTCGATCTTTTGTGACGTGATTCTTGCTGTGTGTGGTCGCGCATTGTCCTAATGAAACATCACCGTTTTCGATTCACTAGAGCAGGTCTTTCTTTTCCCTCAAAGCTTGGTTCAAACGCTCTAATTGCTGACAGTATATTTGAGCATTAATTGTTGCATTAAGTGGTAAGAATTCAAAGTGGATTATTCCTTGGCAATCCCACCAGATTGAAAGAAGAACCTTTTGCCCATGAAGTTCCCTTCTCGGTTGTGGCTGGGGTCCTTCCCCTTTACCAAGTCACTGTCTACGACGCTTAACATTTCGATAAAAGATCAATTTCTCGTCGCCAGTCACAAGTCTATCCAAAAAAGGTGAAAGAAGTTGGCGAGAATGGAGAGAAGAGCAGATGTCAACTCGGGATTTGAGGTTGTTTTCAGACAATTCATGAGGCACCTATTTTCCAAGTTTAGGAACTTTTCCAAGTTGTTGAAGATGACGATGAACAGTTGTATGGTTTGAACTGAGAACCACTGCCAATTCCTCAACTGATAAAGCAGGATTTTCTTCAAGGTCTGCTTCAAGAAGCTTTTCATCAAACTCAACAGGACGTCCGGTTCGATCTTCATCTTCAAGGGTGAAATCTCCACCTCTGGATTTTGCAAGCCGTCTTCTGCAAGTTCTTTCATTCACACATTCCTCTCCATAAACTGAGTGAATGTTTCTAGCCGCTTCGGCTGCTGAGTTTCCTTTCTTGAACTCATAAAGCATTATTTAATCAGGGAAAATACATTGTTGATTGAATCTGTAATTAAATGTAACATTTGCTCTCTTGTTTCAAAATTCAAAATTCGGACAGAACTTATGGGATGACCTGATAGAATATAGAATCGAATATTCTCTTCCTTTACTTCATTTTAATATATTTATCGAATGTGAAATACCGATCTCTGTATATCATTAATCCCTTACAGTTATCGTATGTAGATTTAAGAAGGTTTACTTTTTTTCATTTATGGATATTTCATCTGAGATTTTCAACAAATGAAAGATAACAGAATATAATAGTGGGTAATCCACTTTAGTATGGGATGACTGCAGGAATGACAAAGTCCTAATTATTCTTGTGAATTGAAAGGTTTTTTCCGACCTTTTCAGCACCTGAGAAACCCTGGAAGATATAACGACCAAAACGTTGTGATAAAGACAGTGGTGATAAAAACTATATTTATCCTAATGCCAACAATGCCCGAACGCAGAAATTCCGCATCTCCCTCTTAATATTATGAGGGAAGTTATCCCTTGCCTAAACGTTGTAGCATATTGTATGATGGAACTACAATTCATATATTCTGAGTTAATGTAATCTATGACTTCTATGCGTCTCCCGTTGAAATAGAAAGTTTTGAACAAAATAATGAGAATAAACGTTGAGGAAAAATGACCGATATTTAAATCAAGGAAAGATTCTATTGCAGAAAAAAAAACAAAAAAAAACAAACTATGTGTCTGTTTCTGACACCGTCTGATTGTAGAAATTGTCCTGACATATTCCTGAAATAAAGTTAACGATTCTGGATGGGGGGGAGCGGTGGATTGGTAGAGAAATAGTCAGTCTGTAGTTGCCATTTAAATGTTCAGCGAAGGTGACATACACGAAATCCTTAGATGAAAAAAAAAACAGTTAAAAATTGAAGTTATAAAAGAGAAAAAAAGGAAAATTGTGCAAGATGTGGTTAGAAAGAAGGAAAACTGCTAATCCACTGGGAAATCTAAAGGAAAGGATAAAAACAGTTTCAAGGGAGTATTTAATAAATTTTATCATAGACACATGACTAAAAGTGAGAGTAATTAACTAAAAAGAAAAGAATGCATTACAGTGCGTTAAAATAGACTAATATAAATATATATATATATATGTATATATACTAGACAGAGCAACAGTATTGTAAAGAGGAGGGAAAAATAGATAAGAGAATCATAATAAAGTGAATATGAAAGAATGAAAAGAAGAAATAAAACAACGAAAAAAGAATGAAGAAAACGACCACGTAGTTTATCATAGTGTCCGATATGATATTTACACTCTCTCATATCCCGGATATTGAGCATTCGAATCAATAAATAGAGCATACCGTAAAACTATTTTTAACGCGCATGCGCACGCACACACACACGGCATATCAGGCTAAATGACGGTTCCGTATAGGATACAGGTTCGATTCCTGTCAAAGAACGAATATTTGTCTATGAAATTTACTCGGATATTCAGGCCAGTAAACGTTACTAATATTGTTTATTATAAAACAGAGCATTTACTTAAATATTTGTATCTATAAAAAGAATGTATAAACATAAAAATGTCTTAATATATATATATATATATATATATATATATATATATATATATATATATATATATATATTGTTTAGTTGAAGACGAACGGAAGTTCTTTTTTAAAGATTTTATTTATGCTTTCTATATTTCGGATCAATTTCCTGGTTTCCTGTAAGTGTTTTCATATAGACTTTTCAATATTTAAATTTTTATATATATATATATATATATATATATATATATATATATATATATATATATATACACACACATACATATATATATATATATATATATTAGTTAGGATGAAATACAAATCAAATATGGATCGGAATCTCGCAGAATGATAAGATAAAGAACAAATAGCAAATGTTTATCACTAACATGTTTCACTTTTATTAACGCTTCATCAGAGAACGAGATATGAAGAGAATAAGAAGGTAATTCCGATATTTTTTACTTTTGAGTTGTTTAATTTTCATTGATTAATCATGTTTAACGTGGATTTAATTTTTAAACAGACGTTCGTATAATTTATGGCTTTCCAAATTCATGGAGAGACGATACGTCCGTTCGAAGTTTCAAGAAATAACGGGTACCAAGCCTAACTGAAAAACAGTACATATTGACTTATGTATGTAAGTATATAATAGTTCTAGGAATTCAGGTGTAATTATATGTAAGTATATAATAATTATGTGGGATTCAGATGATAATGTACTTTCGAAAGTGTGTCTAGTAGATATTAAGTTTGGTCGTTTTTCGCATTTTGATTTGAGAACTGTTTTACGTATATACCGTTTGTTTTAGATAAACATGAGTTAGATTCTTTAAGAAGTAGTTTAATATAGTTTGGTGATGTAATATGTTTTTATGCATTTTTTTAGTTGTTAATATTGTTATGAGTAATCTTTCGAGGTACTTCTATGTAAAGAAATATGTTCTTTAAGTACAGTGGCATTTACAAAATCAGATTTGTGGCCAGTTTTTGTTACTGTATATTATGAACGAGATTGAATGGTAGTCTAAACGTAAATCACTTTTATGTTCGTAGATACAGGCTTTTAGATTTCGTGATGTCTCTCCGATATAAGTGCTTTTACGTTGTAAGTGTTTATTTGATAATTACCTGTATCTGAATTGGTGTTGGATTTAATTTCTTCCTAATTATATCTCCGATTGCCTTGGACGTGATGGTAAAGATCCTAGTATTAGGAATAAGTAATTTATTTACAAGTATTCTAAAAAAGAGTGTTACGGTTAGAATGATAAATATTGTGCTGTTAGAATTTCTATCAGTAGTGTCTAGTTTATTGGATGTATTAATTTTGTAAGCACGTTTTACAGCATTGAACATTTAGACTTCATCACTACTGACACTAATTCGTCCTAAATCGCATGCTCCTTAAATTACTAATTCGTTAAAAAATCTTAATATAACACAAGCCTATATGAGAATGCAAAAATGATCGAACTAACTAGAAAATAGGCTTCGAAAGTAGCTTGTTAAACTTGCTCTGGAGCAGGCGACCAGCGAATAGATTACCTGAAAGACAAAGACTATTTGAGATCTTATTAATTCTTTCATATATTCTTTTTTAGATGGAAAGAATATGAAAGATGGAATAAGATTGCGATCGTGAAGTTAGATTGTTTGAAAAATTAAAAGTTTAGGTGTTTTGTGTAAATTTCAAGGAATGTTTTTGGTAAATAAATTTATAGATTCTTCTTCGTTATCTTGAAAGCCAACAGTTAATCTAAAGTTAAAAGACGGGGTTAATACTCTGCAGCTGATAGGACTTCTCAATCTGATCCAGAATCGTTTGAAGGGTCGCATTCTGAAATGGAAAACGGATGTTATCTTGCAGTAAAAAAAAAAAAAAACAAAAAACAAAAAAACACTCATGTATGCTGGATAAAAGTATTTCACCTTAGATGTATCATTTAGTAGAGCGAATTCTTATTAAACTCCACTAAATACTGAGCATTTTCTCCAATAATTATTATATGTTGAAGATTATCTGGCTTCTCAGCACGATTTTCTTCGTCTTCTATTCTTACTACACACTAAAAGATACTTAAAACTTGCTCTGTAAGAAAAGGCAAACTATGGATGACGGTAAGAGATGAAACGAAAATTAGGAAATGTTATTTTTGCTGCTGAACTCGCTTTATTTATTTGCATATTAATTATAATTCATTTACATATTTATTATTATTATGTATTTATTTATATGAATTTTAATTAAATAAATTCTGTTAAGCCAAATAAAATTAATATAAATAAATAAGACTACCATAAATAAATATTAGGCAATTAACTACACAATATAACTTTCCTTACACAGTAATTTTTAAGGATATTTTAAAGCATTCGGAAATTAAGAAATTGAAAATCTCACGTAATTTTTAGCGGCTATTCGTATTCCGTTCTAAAATTTGACTTTGTTTATGTTTGGATATGAAATTATTCAACTATGAAAAACTTCGAGAGGTTGTATGACGGGAAAAAATAAGTGTCATGGCACTACAAATGGCGCTTCGTGGCCAATCGGTTATGGATTGCCCTGAGGTTCAAATTCTGCCGGAGAGTGCAAAAAAATATCTTTAATAAGATTTCTCGAACATCCAGTACCGCTAGACAAAAATAAACAAATATAATGATGAATATACATGTATATATATATATACATTTTGTAAACAGTGACTATTTAAGTTAATATTGCACGACTCTTCGGCAGAATTGAGTCACTGTCAGTCACTGTGTGTTTATCTAAATCTAAAAATAAACACGCTAAAATTCACCTTCATCCCTGCTGTGCGCCGACGGCTTACTGGTAGAAGTTCCGACTGACGCAAATTCAGTCGGGTTTCGATCCTAGCTAGAGGCAACCGGACGTCTAGCCACACTGATGAGCTGTGAAACAGCGAAACAGTCTGTCTGTGGATGACAATATATATATATATATATATATATATATATATATATATATATATATATATATACTAGCAGTAAAGCCCGGCGTTGATCGGGGTTTTATGTAGTTAAATTGCTTTAGGGTTTGAATTATTGAACTTACGCACGTATCCGCAGTTGTTGAGGTCACTGATAGGCCGGAAATCTCACTGGTAGCAAAATCAATGAGTTCAAGAGCAACCGGTTGCAATAGGTGGCTGCTGTGTTGCTGCTTCGTGCTTATCCGAAGACTGCAACCCATTCATAATCGGTCATGATTTTTAATTCTGGCAATGTAAAATAGTGGTTGCTTTCTCACTGTAGGACTCGCTCCTTCACTATTAAGTCCATAAGTTTTCCCACTTTGAGTAATCCTGTCCGGGTAGGAGTTCACGCGTTATCTCAACCAATTTGGGGTTGCAGGTAAACGTTATAAATAAGTATGGCCGCCCATATTGCCTAACATATGTCATAGCGTCCTGCGTGCGTTCATGCATGTAACGCGGTCCCACAGTGTAGGTAGAGGGCAGAATGCACAGCTTCTCTAGGTCGCAGGGATTGACTTCATTTCGAAGGCTGTCGCGTAAGTGTACGTAGGAGACTGAGCGCAGCTGTTTCTGATGATTCCGTATGAATCAAAGCCTCTCCGATTCCATCTTAGCGGCCATGTCAACCGCAAACTGGTGGAAAATCTCCTTGCATCTATGAAGCAGGTTGAAGTCTCCACCCTTAACCATGAAACAGTATGAATAGAAGGCCTACACGATAAGGCTTTGAAAGACGTTGTAGGTTGACCACCCGGGGTATGAAGGGGAATGCCGAAGTGGTAGCCATCGTCACCATAAGGGAAAAGTAAAGGGTACTGCAATGCGTCATATGATCGATGGGGTCTCTGAAATCCTGCGAAGAGCGCCGCCTGTTGATTTGAGGACAATATCGCGAGTGCAGTCTTGCACCCCATGTATAATAGCGGCCACTTCGTAGCATTGTAGTGGCGTTCGTGTTCATCATGAGGCCGTTTGTCGGCGTCAATTACAATGCTGAAGGAAGGAAAGGGAGCATTTTCCAAAGAATATTTGAAAATGCAAATGTAGCTGTTAACCTCGTGAAGCATGGCCTGAAGTAGTAGTATGACGTCCCTGCGAGGAACTGTTCCCGACAGCGGCAAAATACCAATCCGGGTTTCGGCCTGTAGGTTGTAGTCTGCAATAAATTACAGTTGAAGGAGTTTAGGCGTAGAAGTCTCCTCAGGCAGCAGAGATCCAATTCGGTGGTATACCTGCCCCTGTACTTTGAAAGTGGGCATCCAACCCTCTTCTCGAACCACCTGAGCCCCAAATGATGTCATTTGAAAGGAGTTGATTTATTGCCTAATTGTTTTAAGGAAGTGGTTGGAGTCGGGATGGGATCTGGCTATTAGTCCCTTCAACGGGGTAGGTGGTTCATGTAAAGGTGGCAGTCGAACTTTGCTGGAGGAGTTGCACAGACTGCTTGGTTGTAGGGACTTGATATATAAGACTTTCAAATATAATTCTGATTGTGGCCCATTTTTAAAACAATCTTGCCATAAAATTTGATATTCCAAGATTTCTCGAATTCTCACTAAGAGATGAAATAATAAAGGGTAGGAGAATCTTGAATATAAGCTCATAATTTGAATGAATGCGAGTGAAAACAGCATAATTATATGTCCACTGTTTCAAATGGGTGTTATCTGATTGGGGAAGATTGCTTAACCAAAACAAGTGGATCAGCTTATATTGGCATTAAAGTCATTTCTCTGATAATTCATCTTTTCATGTCGAAAAAATCGTCATTATTTTAATATACTATACAGGGAACAACGATTCTGTCTATCTAAAATACTGTGATGATGTTCTAAATGGGATGGACTTCAGCAGAAGCAATTGTTGCGAAAGCGTTTCTGATTCACAAGAGAGCTGAGTTGAAGATCTCTCTCTGTTGCAAATACTATGGCAGGCTTTCATTTTTATATCATAATCAAGGAGGTTATGCGTGAAAACCTCTCCTGAAATTATTGATGACTGTTAAATGGAGAAAGATTTAAGCCAAGAAAGAGCCCATCATTGTTCGATAATACTAATGCGATGCTGACTTCCAAAGGGCATCCTGGAGTAGGTTCTAATCTTTCTTTTACCAAATTGCAATTTAACAGCATTTATAGAGATGAAGCATTCAGATTAAAGTCTTGAAATATGGATGAAGTTTTGTTCGAGCCAAGCATCACTTCAAGTGACTAGAAATTCCCAGTTTAAGTTGAAGACAAGTAAAGGGCAGAGGTTAAAAACCTCGACTACAGCCATTTAGATTGATATGCTATTTAAACCGAATATGACTGAAAAAACCCAAAAGATTTGCTGTTGCCAGTCGCCATAAAATATTGAACTTGCAATTTGATGCAAACAAGAGGAGTGTTGTTTGCTAGAAGAAATGGGAATTCATTTAACGAACAAAAAGTCAAGTTGAAGAGAAAAGATAAGAGCTTATTTAATTATAATAAGTTTCAAATTGGGAACTTTTTTCGAGATAGGAATCTTCCGTTTTCAAATAAATTCCAAAAGTCGAAACGGTAAACGATTGATCCATGGGTTTAGTGATTAAAACCAACCAGAAATCATCCAGCGTTGGTTATAATATTGAATCTATTGAAAAGATTAAATTCTCATTAATTTGCAAAAGTGCAAATTATATACATGAATCCCAAATAAGAAATCAGTTTTAGAATGGAAGCATCTATAAAAATAGATGTGAAATTAAAATTAATAGAATCAAAGGTAAAAAAGGACTGCCATTAAAAACGTGATGTATCGTCAATTGAGAGGCGACAAATAGTGATTAACAAAACGTACAACGAAATAGAAACATTTTGTAAAGAAGAACTGGGTTAGTTTTAAAAGTGAGTAGTAAAATGAATAAAGAAAAGTATTTCTTATAAGATTTATATTATTTGTTTTCAACGATAAATTTAAAAATAAAAACTACTGATGTTCATATTTCTGATTTAATGAAAATAACATATATTAAAGATTACATAGTAAACCAAAAGAAATCATGAGAAAAAAAAGCAGGTTATTGAAAACTGCGAAAGAGCGAGTTGATTAATCTCCTCATGCCAGCTTAGCCTGTTCTACTGATAGGAAATGAATGTATTCAAAATGATAATATAAACTTCTTCAACCAACAGCTGCAGCAGAATCAGTGGTACAACTCTCATTAATCATTTGTATGAAACAAATTAAAAAAGAATTTGATGAATATGCAACACGGTCCTTGGATTATCAACCTATCAAGTGCAGACCTACCGATACAGCATCGGAGCCATTCAGGACAATTGTAGAAAAAAAGAAGATATTTGTGAGCTTCTGAAGATTTGCACTGACAAATAAAAAAAAACACAGTATAAATGATTGATGGAAAAAGCAACAACTTTTAATCGATCTCAGACAAATACTACTGGACAATGTATGGAATAATAAAAGGTTAAAAGTAAGAGGAATTGTTAATTAAATGAAAAAAATAAGCAAAAAACAATTTATCTTGAAAGGCGGGTATATCGAAGCACCGTTAGTTTTCAATGAGCTGCTGAATCAATTTAGGTACAACTCGTGTTGAGGACATATAGGCTGATTGATAAAGTAGTGAGGTCTTTAGAAACTTTTCAAATCCAGATGGGTGTTTAAATAAATATAAACACTCTGGGATTATTAGTGATATATGAATCCCTCAATCATCTTCCGCCATCATATCCAAAGAAAATAGCGATTTTCAATATCAAAATTCGAAGATGGTTCCTGAAATGGAATTTTGCTACAGCACTGAATCCGTTCGAGAGGAATACAAAACTTATAACGAAGGATTTAAAGAAAAAATCTAAAATACCAAAAATGTTGATTTTAAAACGATAATCAAATATCAAAAGCATAATGCTACAGTTTTAGTTAAAATCTTTTGTTATTGAATTTACCTTTGCCTTAACATGAGACTAGGTGATATTTGTCTATTTCAACGTTTTGACGGAGTTATCAAAGTTTATTGGGTTATTAAATGTTGTAATCACTTTCTATCATTCTTTAATCTATAAGTAACAATTGATGATTAAATTTGAATTTATACAAGAATATTGGTTTTGATTATATCTAAATCTAAAGGTTACTCTTGGTTTCGATGAAAGTTGGGTTTATAGGTTGTTTTGTGTATACTTAAGACTATATATAAACATTGATTATGTTTAGAGCTGAATCTATAGGTAAACACATATATTCCTGAGATTATAAATTGCGTTAAAGACAGTCACCTATCATAAGCATCAAAACCCTCAGTCATTATGAAACATCAAATTTTTACAAGTGAACACATGACGTCAATAATGAAATATTTTGTTAAGTCATTACTTTATTACAAACTTATGGCGCGGAAATACAAGTTATCGTTAAGTTCGAAGTTAAGAAACGTCGAAACTCATAGCTGAGTGACCGCCTGGCAATATCAGATACAGTGAGTGTGAAATGAATAAAGGCTCGGAATTAGAGATCAAAGAGCCGAGTTCCAATTCCAATTGGATTCGCTATATTCTTACGCGTAAATACTTTTGGGAAAGATATGAATCCACCTCTTCTCCCCAGATATGGATTAATTAGTATGACTTGCATCAGCACATCATTATTATCTTCACCCACTAAAGAAAATCTTACAATCTAAAAAAAATATCATCTGGCGTTAAATAAACTGCAAATGGTTGATAGACCGTAAAACAGATCCCTTAATCAATCAATTATTAGGTCATCCCATAAGTTCTGTGCGAATTTTAACTTTTTGTTAAAATGAACGAAATTCAAAGAGTATTTTATAATGTCTAATGGCGCTGAACATTACTTTTATGTTTAGATGCATTTAAACTGATCACATTTTATTTCAGAGAACAATAAAATTAAGTTTTGTTTGATTAAAACCCTGCTAACATGGAAGTACCCAAGAATCATTTGAGGCACATAATGCTTTATGAGTTGGAGAAAGGAAACTCAGCAGCCGAAGCGGCTAGAAACATTCACTCAGTTTATGGAGAGGAATGTGTGAATGAAAGAACTTACAGAAGATGGTTTGCAAAATTCAGCGGTGGGGATTTCACCCATGAAGATGAAGATCAAACCGGACGTCCAGTTGAGTGTCATGAAAAGCTTCTTGAAGCAGACCTTGAAGAAAATCCTGCTTTATCAGTTGAAGAATTGGCAGTGGTTCTCAGTTCAAACCATACAACTGTTCATCGTCATCTTCAACAACTTGGAAAAGTTCCTAAACTTGGAAAATGGGTGCCTCATGAATTGTCTGAAAACAACCTCAAATCCCGAGTTGACATCTGCTCTTCTCTCCATTCTCACCAACTTGTTTCACCTTTTTTGGATAGACTTTTGACTGGCGACGAAAAATGGATCTTTTATCGAAATGTTAAGCGTCGTAGACAGTGACTTGGTAAAGGGGAATGACCCCAACCACAGCCGAGAAGGGAACTTCATGGGCAAAAGGTTCTTCTTTCAATCTGGTGGGAATAATCCACTTTGAATTCTTACCACCTAATGCAACAATTAATGCTCAAATATACTGTCAGCAATTAGAGCGTTTGAACCAAAGACCTGCTCTAGTGAATCGAAAACGGGTGATGTTTCATCAGGACAATGCTCGACCACACACAGGAAGAATCATGTCACAAAAGATCGAAGAACTTGGTTGGGAGAAAATTCCTCATCCACCTTATTCTCCCGACCTTGCTCCTTCAGACTACCATTTGTTTCGTAGCTTACAGAATCATTTGGAAGAAACAGCTTTTGTAACACAGGAAGAGGTTAAAACTGACATTTGTGAGTCCTTCGAATCAACGCCAAAAGAATTTTACAGTAATGGAATTAGTAAGCTTGTTAATAGATGGAAGGAAGTCATAGATAATCAGGGAAAATACATTGTTGATTGAATCTGTAATTAAATGTAACATTTGGTCACTTGATGTCTTTATTTAAAATTCGGACAGAACTTATGGGATGACCTGATACATTACAATCTTGTTCTTATGACAATCCTTTAAAATGTTGTAATTCTGGAGGGTTGGTTTATTATTTAATAATAATAAGAAATAGAGGCCCAAACTTATGACTAGTAGAATTTTATATTAATAATTATTTGCACATGCCTTCAAAAACTTAATAATAATTCTCCAAGTTCTTATTAGGTTTTCTTGCGTAAATCTTTGAATTCAGTTTCCCAGTTATTGTAGTTTCTCTATACACGGATATCATAAAATCTCTCATCATCTTTGTCATTTCTAGACTTAAAAGCAATTATTCATTTTCGAATTATTGATTCTAACAGTTCGCTATAGACACAGGAAATACAACACTGTCTAATCTTGCCATTTATCACAAATAAAATATATAAATACATTTGGTATATTATTTAGTAAGATTATGTGCTTGTAAACTTCATGAGTTGCCTTTTTTTTCTAAAATTAGAATACACAGTAAAAACCATATTTATTAAAGATATGTAACAATGGAAATAATTGCATATAAACTCCAGTATAAACACGAGTGATGTTTCTCTATAAAACCAAGTATAATACCAATATATTTTAGCGGTAAATAACTTAACAAAAGTTGACACGTTGTAAACTCTACTAGACCAAACTACAAATATGATAAATAAGAAAAGTATACATTTAAAAGTATCTTAAAGTTAGTCTCCTTGGACAATGGAGTAGATGTATCAAATACTATTATATTGATAAAATAAACTTCGACGATTATTACTAAAAAAGAAACAAAATAAAATCTGTTTTCATTCTATATATTTTATAGCAGCGTGTGCACGTGATATGTCAATACAAATAACCTCTCCAGTTCGATCCTGTCATATTAATGTCATGCATGCCATTTCTCAGATCAATGATTGAAAAAATAGCTTCGGACAAGTGAGGCCTGTAGACTGTGGACTGGCGTAACACAATCCCAAAGAACTGTACCAAATATAAGAAATAACATTACTTGAGGACTTTCGACAGTAGCAACAAGTTATATAGATAACACGTGTAACTCAAAGACATAATCCTAACATTCTACACTACTTCACTGAAAATGTTAGGAAGGAAACCTCCTTCAATAATAGAAAGACCGTTAAGCGTTACTGGACTTGAGAAACTTTCCTGAAAAATTGTTTTTTGAGGAAGATAATTATAACTTCAACCGACACTGGCTGCTTGGTTATTGAATAACGAATGTTGCCTCATAAAAACAAAATGGCTAAGGTTACCAATATGAGATTTGGATGCCTCTTTTATCAAGAAATGTTTCAAGCTACCAACATGCAATTGCATGTGAGATGATGTTTATCCCTGGAGGAGTGGTTAAGAAAACTAGACTTGCTTTACTATTACTTTAACAGTGAGTATAAATCTCTCATATTATTACTTTTGTGAGATTTAGTTATATTTAAATATCTAAAAAAAAACAAACAAAAAACGGCGAATATGGACATGGCTATATTAATAAAAGGGTTTCGGTATTGACTTTCCATACATTAAAATACGTTTAAATCTATTGAATGTCGAACATTTCACCCTAAAAATACGTTATTTCTTTATTGGTATTCACAGAGTACAAAACCCAAGAGCCTGTGAAGTTAGAGTATTAATGAATGATTTTTTTCAAAATAGATAACGGTTGTTCTTAACCTCTTTGTTAACATTGTAGTGATCGGGGAAGAACCGTTTTGGTAAGCTGATCCACAAAGTAGCGGTTCATATGAATATCTGAATGAATCTTCCTATTTAGCCACCGAATACGAAGGGAAGGAAGATGATTCCACACTCTGTAGACGTAGTATGGAGGCTTTTAGCTGTGAATTGCTGAGCTAAGTCAGCTTCTAAGAAGGTTGGTTCACTGTTTCGTGTGGGACAATTTATTTTCAGAATCTATCTTTCATACCGATAAATCTACTATTCGTTCATGCTTAGACTATCACCGCCACATATGGTACGGTGCCACTGCAATTTAAGGAAAAGAAAAATCGGCAATATTATAGGTGCTGATCTGGCGGCTCGGTTTCAATCACTTTCCCACCTCCGTAATGTTTCCTCTCTGTGTCTTTTCTATAAATACTTTCATGGTAATTGTTCGATTGAGTTCTTTGCTATGATACATAGACAATTTGAATTCAAGCACAGTACTAGATGTCATCAATTTTAAGTTGAGCAAGCTATCATAAGTTCTATGATAACAATTTCTTTTCTCACACTTCTCGCTTGTGGAAATCCCTTCCAGCTCCATACTTTCCAGCCAACTTTATTCTAAAAAAATTAAAATGCAATGCAAATCGCTATCTACTCTCCTCCTGATTACCCGCTTATAAATAATGTTTCTGTTCGTAATTCTTTCACACCCTGTAACCCCTTGTGTCTTAGTGACTTTACTGCCTTGCACGAGGTGATACCGATTAAAAATGTAGCATTCGTTTATATTTGAGTAAACAACTTTCCTCTTCTTTCCTTCAAATACCAAGTTCAGTATTTTATCGCTAATGACAACAGCAAATGCTTTGGTTCTTTCAAGTACGTTCCGCTTAAACAGGATTTAAATTTTAATGCTTGTCACATAAGGTTTTAGCCCCCCCCTGTTACTTGCTCAAATCGTAAATAGAGAAGTTGTAGTCACTTGAGGTGATGTTTGATTCGAAAACAATTTCATCCGTGCTATAAAACATTGATATGAATTCCATATCTCTATAAATCTTGTTAAATTGCAATTTGGGGAACAGAGTATTCTAATCAACGAAAGGATGCCCGATGAAACTCAGAATCGCATCTATATTACATTAGCATTATCGAACAATGAGGAGCTCGTTTACCTCACAGGTGACCCCTTTAGGGTGAGTTTTTTTCCTCATCCCAGTCGATTATTGTTCCGCAGACAGAGTTATATGCTGTAATAATGAATGATATTACCCACATTCAAGTTTTCTCTAGGTACAGATTTCGTAACATATTACATATCTCTGAGCCAAAAAAAGTGTTCAGTGTTTGTTGCCAAAGTATAAGTGATTTGATTAAAACCATTATCCACCTGGCATTATTTAATAATTAGCCTTTGATTTCCTCATATATCTATACCATAAATATAAACTAAAATTAGGGAAAGTTATAATTTCACTGAAATATTTTGAAAATTTTAAAAGTTTTCACCTGGAATCAAGGAAATACGAACTTTAATCAAAATGATCATTTTATCAAAATGATCATTACATATGGAAAAAAGTCGGCTTTAGTTTAAGTCGGTATTTCTCAATCTTTTTGAATCAGGACGCACTAGCATAATGACTGAAACTCTGAGGTAAACTTTAAATTTTAATGAGGTAAAATTAGTCATGGAATTTGAAAATAGGAAAATAATATAGAAATCTTCGGAAATAAGCATGTCTGTTTAAGACATTACATTCTATATTTAAGCGGTACAATTTTCATTTAAAAGGATTTATGAAGGATCAGTAATGTTTTTAGAGAGACCGGGACTGTTTTAAATACCTCGAGGATGTCAAAGGCCAAATGGACTATCCACTCCTTCTTAAATAGTAAGGATTTTAGAATCCAGTTTAAAATATCAAAGACTTGACTTCGACATGGAACATACGAGCTTGTTTTTTTTAATTTTTTAAAATAAAGTTTTTAAATATAAAAGTTATTCATAAATTATATTTCTGTTAACATGTTGCACACCTTGCTATCTTTCAGGGAGCATTAAGAAACGCCGGTTTAAATCAAACCTGGATATGTCTTTTAGACTCTGCTGTCGAGGAGAATATATTTTTGAAGATTAAATCACTTTGTAAAAAGAGTTTGCAAGACGAACTTACTGACTATAGTTCCAAAGCAAGGGATTTATAATATTCATACCTCTTCCTGAAACGTGATGAAAGCAGAAGTGAGCCCAATGAGAATGGAAATCACTTACACACACACAGCACATAGGCACAGGCACACTAAAACACAGACACATATGTGGGACACCTCGACCTGGTGTAATGGCTAGAAAGCTTGTCTTGCTAAATCAATTACGACGACGTAGTGCCACATCTAAGCCGCGCTTATAAAATCATTATATATATATATATATATATATATATATATATATATATGTGTGTGTGTGTGTGTGTGTGTGTGTGTGTGTGTGTGTGTTTTGATTGATTTTGTTTCGCGGCATTTCAACCTCCATAGATATAGCGAAGAAAACAGCGACTTACCTCGTCAAACCAAGCGACAGCGAGTCGCGTGTATTCTACGATGGAAAATGTGGCGAAAAAGAAAATTACTTACCAAAGAAAAGGGCATGTATTCTGCATTACATGCTGAAGACGGAATATTTGAATTAAAAAACAAAAAAAAAACAAGTCCGTCGCAGGAGTCGCAATAAAAGTATTTTGATATGCAAAATACTGAACATCCTCTCCCAGCTGTCGACGAACGGAAAAAAATGTTCGGCCGATAAAAGCAGTTGGTGTTCTCGAATCTGGGGAATTTGGCAACTTCGGCTACTGCGTTTGTCGGAGAGTGAATTATTTTTCTGACTGGTTATACGTGCATTGTGATTTGTGAGATAGTACCTGCGAATCGAGTTTTCGGCATTTCTTTCTGCCCCCGATGTTCGAATTTGAACTTAATGATTTATTCTCTGTGACGTGGAAATTATCTGCTACAAATATTTCCTTTGCAATTCCAGTTTACTTACAATAGGTTATTTAATGCTGAAAACTATGTATTTTGTAAACAATTTTATGGCTTCGCAAAGAGATAGAATATATTGTTGGTCATTTTGCTTTAAAATTGTATTTTTGGTTGGTTTATTTTGTTTAGCGGCACTTCAATCTCATGTGCTATTTAACACTGAAGCCTCGTTATGCTGATACTTTATTCAAAATTTTAAACTTCCTGGGTAAAGGTATGTTTATTTACATATGCAGTTTGTAGATAATAAAATGTATTGTTCGTAATTTTACAAAAAAAAATGTATTATCATATTTTTTTAGTGTTGCATTGACTGTCTTTTTGCTATAAAAAATATTGTAGGTCATTTTATTATAAAAATATACTGTTGATTTCTTCTTGGAGGACTCACAATTTGCTCATGATTCTGACCCTAACATGTCAGGGTGGACCTGCGAACAACAGCAATTAACATGTGCTTCTTTCAAAACCTCCACCCACCCCGATCAGAAGCCTTGCTGCCGGATATAGTTTACCTTCATAACCAGGACATGAGATTTGATTATAGAGCCATCCACACTATTTGAAGGGCCGAATACAGAGACCTGGTGCACTATGTGCCACAAGGTCCCCAAACGACACTCCTCAGATTTTGAATTCAGAGTTGTTGTTCTCCTAGACCAGTTGCCATCCAAGGCTATAGAACCCAGTCTATCCTGCTATTTACCCTTACGACATACACAAACACAATACAACACACACGTACACACATATATATATGTATAAAAGTGAACACCCAGAGGCTTTGAGTGTTGACTTCAATGTTCACTTTTATATTTATATTTACATACACCTTACCTCTGACATTGAGCACTTTATCCAGTAAATATAGTATATCTTAAAACTATATTTTTCAATATATATATATATATATATATATATATATATATATGTATATTTGTGTATGTTTGTGTGCGTGTATAGTGACACAAAAACAGCGATAGATAAAAATAATAATTACAAATACAAAACCCAAATGTTCATGAGAATATTTAAAGGAATGGGTAATGTTACTGGTCCTGACCTTGCATTCTGTCTAGAGTTACTTCCACCGCGTAAATGTGGCTTCCCTCTGCTTGCTATATAAATATTTTCATCGTAAATATTTGGATGACCTTTACACTATGGTATCTAGACTTAATCGAAGTTAAGCGTAGTACTAACTGTGAACAATTTCTCATCCTTTTACAATTGAATTTGCTAGATATAAGGAAAAGTTTGTTTTGCTAACAGTTTCTTTTCTCGCCTGTGGAACTCTCTTCCGGCTTCTTCCTTTCCAGTTAAGTTTGATCATTAAAAATTTAAATGCAATGTCAATCGTTATCTACTGTCTTCTTCATTCCTCTTTCTATTGTTCTCATTCCTTAATGTTTTTTTCTATTTTTTTAAAATTCAGTAAACCCTGAATATATATATATATATATATATATATATATATATATATATATATATATATATATATATATATATATATATGTGTGTGTGTGTGTATAAGAAATTAAGGTTTATTACAGATTAGAGAGGAATTTTACCGGGTTCACACTTCTATGATTTAAAAAAAAATAAATTGAGATGGCGAGACATGTGTTTATGTCATGATATATTTCGCATTGAGAGGAGTTGGAGAATTATGTGTGTTGATGCAAAAAAATTGATTGCTATAAAATGACAGTTTACTCATTTTCTCAGTACACCCGTCTAGTATGGTCTTTAGCCAATTCCTCATGCAGACGCCAATTTATGCCCATTTATATCTGTTCAATAACTACAGATCGGCAGTAAGTCACAGTTTCTGGGAGTGAGAGAACAATTGTCAACAGCATCCGAACTGTTCTGTCTATCCAATCTCACTCACATGTCTTGGGCCAATCTGTTGGAAAGTTTTCAGGTACCGTCCGAAGCTTCGGATCGCTGGAATCTACTCCACAGAAAGATAAGATCATGAAATCACCTTCATGGAAGAAAAAAGTGAATATATAACTGTTGAAATGTTTGAGAAGCTGTCATCTGTTCTTTTTGTTGGTGGTGATGACCAAGCAGTTCCAGAGTTTGCAAATTTAACCGCGCTGGAATATTAATTCAGCCGATATTTTCGTAAACTCGTTGATGATGAGTTGAATGTAATGTGAAATGTATTCAAATTGTCAGTTGAAGATGAAATTCTGGAACCGATAACTGATTTAGGAGCAAGAGAGATGAGAAATCAATCACAGACTATTGGCCCTTGATGTGCAATTCCTACCCAAAAGTGTCAGAAAGAGCAATCCGATTCTTGCCTCCATTTGTTTCAACTCTATGTGAGTCGAGCTTTTAAACTCTGTTGCAAATGAAAACGAAACAACGTAGTCGATGAGAAAATTTTGACAATGATCTGCGTTGTGCCCTTTCAATCACTCCCCCGCATATTCCATAATTGGCGAAGACAAACGCAATCACAGGGTTCTCTTTGACCGTAATATTCATCTGATTAAAATGAATTATTATACATTTACAATATCCTGGCATTCTTTTGGACATTTTCTTAATTGAATTATTGCGGTTAGGTCCGTAATGATATGGATAATAAAAAAACTACCTTTATTCAGTTTTTAATATTGATAAACCTTTACAATTGATATTAAATGTGTAAATCAGCACTATAAAAATAAACTATGTAAAAATATTTGCATTAATATGGAAGAAAAAGCATTTTCAATATTATAGACATATTATCTGGAATGCACCTTTTGAGGCAGACAATCAAGGGAATGGGGGAATACCATTCTGACATATGGGGAAAGGATGCGTGGGGCAAGAAATGTTAGAATAACTGCTCTAGCAGGGCTAAAACCCATGATCCCATAACTGAGAATGGGTCAAGCTATGGAATTGCTCGAAATCGAAACTCGACTAAAGTGATTCAAAAATTGCGACAAAGTAAAATAAAGCACTGTACAAAAGTGAAAGTGAAAGTGCCACTGAAGTAATTTTGTGAAGTCGCAATAAGTATTTGAAACGAAATAAGTCGCCATTGCCCTAGGTAGGGTATTTCTCGTTAATATTAAATTGTTTGCTGTTTTACTAAAAGACAACTTATATAACAGATGCTGAACACTGAAAACATAATTCCTGTTTCCTCTTATATTTATAATGTGCTAACTTTCGTTTTGCATGTTGAATGAGTTAAAGTAAGAGAGAAGCAGAGCTTGTATGCGTTAATAAGTGCTGATATATTCGAGTTGTTTAAATCAGATTATTTGGAATAAGACTAATCCGATTTTTGAAAAAAAACTTATGGAAACTTGTTGAAGAAACCAGAGTTAGTTTCATACTTATTCAAGCTCATCTTTCGTTTCTTCACAAAGGAAATAAAATAAGGTAATCAGAGATACTTATCCTTATATCCTTAGATTCGGATTTTGATCGTCTAGAACTCAACGAATGTCGCTACTGCAATCGAATTACGTGACACTTTCAAACTAGCTGAGATGCATGAAAAAGAACTTACAAAGTGACAAACGCAACGCTTTTACTCACAGAAAAGTAATTGCCAAATACAGAAGAAACTTAGTGACGCTACTGACCTCATATTACGAATCATATCAACACTTTAAATTCTGTCACTTTTAATAAAGAATGTCAAAAACAGGACCATAAAAAGAAGTTGTGCGAATTTAAGATTCATATTCAGATATATTCGGTTTTCATTGGTCTTTTGACAAATTGACAACTCTGGCCAAATGTTAAATCAAAGCGTATAAAAAAGAATCAGTGTTTATATAAATTTACAACATTAGAAAAAATGTCAGTATTAAAATTATTCCTTCCACCCAAGACAAGCATAGATATTTGGGTTTCAGTATTATTTATAAATATTATTTCTTACAGATTATTCTTATATATATATATATATATATATATATATATATATATGTATATATAAATAATCTATGCGAACTTCGCTCTAACCACTCGGCCATATATATATATATATATATATATATATATAAGAATAATCTATGCGAACTTCGCTCTATCCACTCGGCCATATATATATATATATATATATATATATATATATATATATATATATATATATATATATATATATATGTTAGCGTGGTTAGAAAGTCGCTTTTTCACTATGACGCCTGATTCGAATCTCACCACGGTTGATATATAGGATTGCTACGTTCAATTTTTGTATTTAGCGGCCGTGAAATCGAAAGTTATACAAATTGCACGTGTTACTGCTGCAGGCTTTCCTTCACAAATAGCAGACAAAAAATTGGATTTGTTTTTAGATTTACTTGGTCATCATGTACTTTTATGGGACTCTTCAAATCTGCTACTAACCCGCATACCTTGTCACAAAATTGACATAAATTTACTGTACGCCTTTGTGGATGACTGCTAACGAAGATTAGATTGGGATTGCATCTCCATGTCTTTTCTATAATTTCATGGCAGTTATTTTAATGAGATCTTTCATACATCAACCGCATGAATTTAAGTGAACTACTAGATGTCACAGTTTTACTGTTTAAATAGCTAAATGTGACGGTATGATATATTTTAATAGTTTCTTTTCACGCACTTCTCACCTGTGTTACTCTCTTCCGATTTCTTGCTTCCCTGCCACCGACAATCTTCAAAGATTTCAATGAAACGTCAATCGCCAACTTCTGTCTTCCTGAAACTCGTTCTTTTCACGTCCTTTCTAATGAATTATCGTTCTCTTTCACCCCACAGTAGCTCCCCGCCCCCGCGTCTTCTTGGCATTATCGGTTTACTTAGGGGGAAGTGATTAAAAAAGGAAATTTTTGTTTTCATTCTCCTTAAGACATCCCCGTTACTCACATGTTCAATCCATAAAGACAATAATTGCTCGGTCACTACGGCTAGTGACGCATCGACATCAAGGCAACCTAAGATTATTTTAATGAAAACAAGTTGCGCTGTTCTGGACTTTAAATCTCTAAGAAAAGGCTCGCTTTATTTGTGCTATGACTCAACCTAAATCGAAACACAATTGATCTTAGCGAAAAGGTCGGCAAATTCTATTTATTTACCTTCGCATGAGAGCAAATGTCAGTTTAATACGCGAACGTGTGGATAAAGACGGAAAAGTATTCAAGGCAGTCAATAGTCTTTCTCTTTTAGGATCTGCTGAAACTCCAGGATTAGACTAACTTCATTTATACAGGGTGACCAAAAAAACGGGAACTTTTTAACAACCCAATAAAACCAAGAGTGATGGAAGAAAAATATTTAATTCATAGTAATTGAAACTTTAAAACATGCCATTTAAGAAACAATGATGGAATTTTCATTTTTAAAAAAATTACGTCCTGTAGATGGCGTCCTCCTGTACGAATGCATTCTTGAAATCTGCTGTTGAGATTCCTCATTGACTGCTGCAACATCTCAGCTGGGATACTGTAAATTTCATTCTCGTTACTAAAATGGCAAAATGTTTACTTGCTCACGGCCACTGTCTCGCAGTGTTGCCACTTGCTCATGTCTGGCAATACGCACTAAAAAAAATTCCAGTTTTTTGGGGTCACCCTATATAAAAACAAGTAAAAAACAAAAAATATACCAGTGAAAATTTGGGAAGTGCTGATTAACAAGCTTATTTTGCAACGTTAATCTTTTAAATTCCTAACATGTCTATTTATCTACACAGGAGGTAAACCTATCTAACTCAATGACTGTCCTCAAGAAAAAGACAAGCAGAATACTAGTAGATAATTTTCACTCGTTCTTTTGTTCAGCTTTCGAAGTTCAAACCTCGAGAGATATGCACACGTACTTGTTAATTTATTTCTTAATAGAATTTGAAGGAAAAAAATACCAAGAGTTGTTCATATTACCTTCCTACTTCGGATGTTTGTTTTTTTAAGCTGGAGACTCTTAGTCTATTCTTACAGTGCTGACTTCATAAATTGTCGCTAATTTAGTTTTAAAATTACCTAACTTTGACAATGCTTCGTTAACGTCACGAGTATAAACTGTTGGAATTTAGATAACAAGAGATGTACGGAGTACGATGGATAAATTGTCGTCTAAATTACACAAAAATGAAAATAACACCGACATCTCATTTTAACAGATATAGTTAACAAAATCACACACACATTTCTTTAAATTATGAAGAGCAAATTTATTCAATAAAATCGCCATTGGCTTGAACGAGAAGACTTCTGTATACCCTGTAAATCTTCCGGACGGTTGGTCAACGCTGCCATAATCCTTGTCTTCAGTTCAACTTTGGTGTTATATAATGTTTTATTGGTCTCTCACTCAACTGCACCCCACACATAATAATCAAGGGAGGTGCAGTCTGGGGAGTTAGGTGACAAGATATAAGGAGTGATAACTATAGTGAATTTGCAGCCAAAATTTCTAAAATTCAATAAAATATTAAATTACGGAGAATATTTTTTTATAAATTTTAAAGATTACTGAGTACTTAAAAATTAGATTAAAAAGAGCACTCATATAATTTTCTTCAATTATGTTTTACAGATAAAGTCTCCACCAAACCACGTTAGATCAGTCATCAGGTTGTCAACATGTCAAAACAGCTACTGTTGGGTTAAAAAAATGCATTTCTGTGATAGTTTATACTTAAAGTAAATAATATGTGTTTCAAATCAGATTAATTATACTTTAATTCAGTATAAAGTTTCAGAAAAATAAATTTTATTTTTAGATTTTCACAATAACGAAAATTACATTGCGATGAAAGAAAACTAAACAAGGGTGCTAATCAGCTATTTCACAAAAAACAAAAAAACAAAACAAAAAAAAACCAAAGTAAATATAAAATAAAATTCCTTCCAGCCAATTTATATTAGTTTTTGAAATAAACCAAATTATTTTGATTGTAAATATTAAAATAAAAGCTTCAAGAAAGGGTGTACACACTTTTGACATAAAGTATTATAATTAGATTATGTTTAATACAGACTAGTTTAAGATGGTCACAGATATTGTCTGACAGGCGTAATTGGGTTCACCTGCTTGTGTGGCATGGTGCAGAGTCCTATTGCAACCCTCTTGGCCAGGGTAGAACTACCTCCTCAAGGCACTTGATATAGACCTCCGTGTTGAATCTACGGCTCTCACGAACAAATTCGAAACTTATTTTTCCAGGACGATCAGGGTGAATTTTCAGAGCTGCCGAACCTTCGTAATCACCATTAGACTCATTCAACTCTTTCCGAATCCTCTGTATTGTCCTCAGATTGACACCCAAACACTCTGAAATATCTGTATTGGAGCTTCCGGTGCGAATGCCAAGCAGTACAGCGTGCTGTTTCCAAATTTCTGATGGGGTGAATTACGTCATGGTTTTCGTTTTCTCTCCGACGGTTTTCAACTAACCCTACTATACACTGTGCATCGATAAAATAAAAAACAAATAACGTGCATGCACGAAATTAAAAATATAAAATGGCGACAGTTTACCCATCGCACCCTGTACGATAGATGGGCGGAATTATTATAGCGTTTAACAACATGGAGAAGGCAATGGAGCCGAAAGTTGTGTGTCTGTTCTTTTCGTTTTCATGTACTTGACAAAAGCATAAAATCAGCATTTCTAGGTCAAGTGATTATCCCTGACTACAGGTGACGTATAATCCAGTAAAATCCTTTGCTGGGAGAGCAGATATTGACGCTGTTCTTAGATGAATGTTACAAAAGACAAACTTAGTGATGTTACATGATTAGCCTGCTTGGACATCCCGCCGTCGAGAAAAGGCTAACGAGCTCGACTAATAGGCTGTGATTAATAAGAAATAAGTTTGATACGTACTGTGTCTTGTATAATTCAGCTTTGTCACAGACTACATTGCGCCATAATATAACTGACCGTTTGCAAGAAAACCATAACTGACGTGTAGTGAGTTCAGTATCTCGCAGGGTGGTGCCTTGAACTTTGGCCTTTTCAGAATGGAAGCTGAACTCGAGTTAATACTTAACCAGTTTGTGGATACAATAATTACTATTTTATACTGAATTCTCTTCTTATTGGATGCCGCTCTATAAATTAATGGTTACGCTATATGTTTGCACTTAAAAATGCCGCAATTAGAAATATTAATCTCTTCTGTTTATGGATGTCATCTGCTCATTTCGGTTCCATGACTGCTGGAGCCACTCGAGGTAGAGGTGTACATTAAGGCTAGTTTATACGGATAGGAGATGGAAATAACGGTTAATTCTAAATTTGAACAGGTTAAGCTTTTAGTGATCGGGGAGTCTGTGCCACAGGGCAGTGGTTGGCGGGAAGAAGCTGTTTCGATGAAAATTACTTCTCACCGATGGAATACTGAGAGAATGTGGGTCGTTTGCTATAATGTGAGGGTCCTGGTCATGAACGTTAGACGTGGCGGAACCAAGGAATGTAGTTCGATCGAGCACTTTCCATGGAAGTAGCAATAGAGCCATGAGTGTTTCGCCATATCCTGCCTCTGAGAGAGAGAGGTTCGAGGGTGGGAAATAATTCGTCACTCACATGGACTCGGATACGCTTTTGAAGTCTATCAATATTGAAAAGTGAGGGCATGGTAACTCCTGTCCAAATATGACAACAATACTCCATTTCTGGCTTGATCTGGTTTTTGTAAAGGTAGAGGGTAGCATGAGGAGTCAGGTACTGACTGGGGCGGTACAGGGAGCCTACCATTTTTCCTGCATCCGGATTGTCTGTACGAGTTCCACTTGGGATCAGGTGTGAGTTTGAGGCCAAATATTCGCTCCCTATATATCTTTTACTCCAGTTATTTCAATAAAATCGTTGAGAGCAACATAAGTTGGTAGGTTACCGTTATGATGCGATAAACTGAACGGAATATGAAAGGATCGGAAGAAAATGTGTAAGGAAGTGAAAATTACGAAGATAAGTCGGATAGATAACGATTGATATTTGACTTGAAGGGTTTCCAGGGAAGCGTCCGTACAGGAGATTGTTCAGGAAAGAACTTATTTTTTCGATGAAGCTCTCTGAGTGGAACCATCGCTTTCAATTTAAAATACAGAAGAAATTAGGATGATTCGACTCCTTAGAAGTATCATATAGTTTTTACTTGTAAGTTCTGAATTGGTAAAACTAAAAAATGGGAAGCTCATCTGAACATTTAGCATGGAAATAGTGATAGAGTAGTAACAGGCTTGAGCCGTTTTGTCTGTAGGAAAAAGGTTTTAGCCTTTGATGACCATGTAAACTCTTTTGAAATCTGTCAAGCCTGAAAAGTGATAATTTAGCAACACCAGCCCAGATAGGGCAGCAGTAATGCAGTTCTGTCAATTCTGTTATCTTTATGCATTTCGAAATAATGACTCATAGGAACATTGCCTTTTTTTCTAGCAATGTCATCTGAGAGATATAATGGAAAAGGCAGGGTGAGTAAAGACATGAACTATTGAATCAGTCCATAATTACGAGCAGTGACAATGACAGGAAATTGCTTTTATATCTGCCATCAGATATGACAAATGGAATGCAAACAGCCGATAATCTCTGAGGTATATGATTCATTTTTCAAATGTTACTCAATGGCAGAAATGGTTGAGTGAAGATATATGTTATTTGAGACGTTTGTTAGTCAATGTGACATTGCCATAGAGAAAAGACTTGTTTGATTTCAGCTTGTACAGGCAGCAATGTAATTGCAAAACAAGCCCCGTCTTCATTGTACGAGGAACAAAATAAACAGCTGCACATTATGTGGAAGGAAGACATGTAAAACTTAACCCTCACAAGGGCAAGAAAGATAGCGTATTGCTACACGTTACATACATGACGAGTATGTATGAATCAATGTCGGAAGTGGGAGCCGGGATTTGGGCAAACGGAGAAACGCTTCCTCACGTGATAGACAGTTGCCCAGAGCTATGACCCCACACGTCCTGAAAGGATACGGTACAAAGAAAACTTAGACCTATCTCATCATCAGTTAGAAATTATTGTATTATATTCAATAGCCTGCCTAGATCTTAACATTATATGTTTGGTCATATCAAAATAACATATCGATGTCCAATGAAATCAATCCGTGTGATCAAGTAGATGATGATCATATGCTTTACAGTAAACCTTCGTATAAAAAAGGAACTACCAAAATACCGTAATCATCTTGTTTGTGTTTTGAAGAAAGATGTGTATGGCCAGTAGGTGTGAAGATAGAATAATGAATTATTTCGTTCAGACGTAGATCGGAAATATAAGTTTATTGGTCGTTGTTATTTATTTATTTTGTTGCATACAGTTACGCTTCCCAATTTTTTGTCACATCCTGTTCGATGACAGAATGTTAAGTCTTTCGGCAATGTACGGAGATTTTGTTTTGTTTTATGCATATTTCTTCATTATTCCACTTTAATTCTGATTGTTTAACTTGCATTTTACTTCGATATTGGACTGTCATATTTTTACCTCCGTATTAGACTGCCATAAAGTCACATACGAAAGCATTGTTTGTATATATTCCATCGCATATAAATAATCAGTGAATTTTGAAATACCTCATTGAATTATGGGGATAAGCTATCATTATCAGGATGACGATTGCCTCATCTTTGGTATTATTATCACAATGTTTCGGCCGTTGTGCTGTACGGGCGACATCCAGTGATTTTCTATCCGCTGTTCATGTTTTAGTACTGAGTTATTGATCGCCCTGTTTGCACTACCCGGACCAGGGATGGAACTCATGATTACTATGTAATGAAATTCAAGAAAAATTGGCTTTAATCCTGAAAACTATTATCACAAGAAGGTTATGCAGACCGCCAAAACCTGACGAAGGGCGGAGACCACTACAATTGAAAAATTGTTATCTTATATATATATATATATATATATATATATATATATATATATATATATATATATATATAGTCATCCACAGATAGACTGTTTCGCTGCATCACAGTTCTTCAGTATGGCTAGACATCCGATTGATAATAAAAAGAAAAAGCCTACCCTTAACAATATTAACTACGAACAAAGCCACAACGTGCTAACCGTATTTGGAAATTAAAACACCACTACTACACACTAAGACATATACATAATGCACACACTCAATTAAGCAGAAAAATCAAATCATCCTTGATAATGGCTAAAGATATAGCCGAAAGTGCTCGGAAAAATAAAACATTTGGACAGTTCTTACACACCCTTTGTCCAGCAAAGAAAGCTCTTGTTCGTACACAAGAAAAATTAAATAAAAAACTTAACCGTAGTACCTTGTCTGTCGTTTTTAATGAAACTTGCATATATATATATATATATATATATATATATATATATATATATATATATATATATATATATATATATTAGATAACTTGGCGTCGCTCATCTCCTCTCCATGTCCTGGGCCGATAGCCGAAACCACTAATAGGATGCAGATCGCCTTCGTTCTGTGTAGTTGGTCGTTGAATCCACTGTCCTGTCGTTGTCCGCTTGTGCAGAACATCCGCCATGTAGTGCAGGGCAAGCATTACCCTTCACGTGATTTAGCCCGCCTACGGAAGCGGTTTACAGGGTATGGCGCGTAGAGCCAACACGTCAGATATATAGGGGATGGATGAATACCAGTGTTGCCCGTCCACCTTAAATATAAGGTGAAGTTGCCAAGCAACAAATGTACTTCTTACGCACTTCCGCCTACACGTATAAACACACACACACAGACACACACATATATATATATATTTATATATGTATATATTGTATATATATATATATATATATATTGGATGTCGGATTAAACAGTTCGTCAACAAATATGCTAATATATATATATATGTATGTGTGTGTGTTTGTGTATGTGTGTGTGTGTAATATCACGTAGTTGTTCCCCTCATAAATGTAAATGGTATATATATATATTTGTTTAATATTTCTGGAGAAAAACAATCATTTTTGGTGATTGTTTTATATAATTTTGATACCACAATATGGCGGAATGAATTATGAAGATTGTTAACGCCGGTAAGATGACTGTGTTAATGAGAGTAAAAGAAGTATTTCTGCTACATTAATTTTAAATATCCTGCGACATTTTTCTTGTTTCATCAAAATATTACTTGAAATCGGTCGATAAATATACGCTTTTCAGACCATGCACACACACAGAGACATACATATAAACACAAACACACGCACATGTATACACACACATGCATACATATATATATATATATATATATATATATATATATATATATATATATATATATATATATATACATATCATGGTGTGTTGTTACAAGCTTTAGACTCACATGAATAATCATCAGAGAGGATAAAAAAATCAACTTTGTTTTAAGAAGCTGATTTTAGGAATATTTTGTTAAAGTGTCGTTCTTTATACTATTTACATTATTCAGACTATTGTCCTCATCTTTGTCGCCATATTTATTACAATTTATCGACCCTTCAATATCTGTCTATATGTCTGAGATGAGGTATTATGTACACTATTTACATTATTCAGACTATTGTCCTCATCTTTGTCGCCATATTTATTACAATTTATCGACCCTTCAATATCTGTCTATATGTCTGAGATGAGGTATTATGTACACTATTTACATTATTCAGACTATTGTCCTCATCTTTGTCGCCATATTTATTACAATTTATCGACCCTTCAATATCTGTCTATATGTCTGAGATGAGGTATTATGTACACTATTTACATTATTCAGACTATTGTCCTCATCTTTGTCGCCATATTTATTACAATTTATCGACCCTTCAATATCTGTCTATATGTCTGAGATGAGGTATTATGTACACTATTTACATTATTCAGACTATTGTCCTCATCTTTGTCGCCATATTTATTACAATTTATCGACCCTTCAATATCTGTCTATATGTCTGAGATGAGGTATTATGTACACTATTTACATTATTCAGACTATTGTCCTCATCTTTGTCGCCATATTTATTACAATTTATCGACCCTTCAATATCTGTCTATATGTCTGAGATGAGGTATTATGTACACTATTTACATTATTCAGACTATTGTCCTCATCTTTGTCGCCATATTTATTACAATTTATTGACCCTTCAATATCTGTCTATATGTCTGAGATGAGGTATTATGTACACTATTTACATTATTCAGACTATTGTCCTCATCTTTGTCGCCATATTTATTACAATTTATCGACCCTTCAATATCTGTCTATATGTCTGAGATGAGGTATTATGTACACTATTTACATTATTCAGACTATTGTCCTCATCTTTGTCGCCATATTTATTACAATTTATCGACCCTTCAATATCTGTCTATATGTCTGAGATGAGGTATTATGTACACTATTTACATTATTCAGACTATTGTCCTCATCTTTGTCGCCATATTTATTACAATTTATCGACCCTTCAATATCTGTCTATATGTCTGAGATGAGGTATTATGTACACTATTTACATTATTCAGACTATTGTCCTCATGTTTGTCGCCATATTTATTACAATTTATCGACCCTTCAATATCTGTCTATATGTCTGAGATGAGGTATTATGTACACTATTTACATTATTCAGACTATTGTCCTCATCTTTGTCGCCATATTTATTACAATTTATCGACCCTTCAATATCTGTCTATATGTCTGAGATGAGGTATTATGTACACTATTTACATTATTCAGACTATTGTCCTCATCTTTGTCGCCATATTTATTACAATTTATCGACCCTTCAATATCTGTCTATATGTCTGAGATGAGGTATTATGTACACTATTTACATTATTCAGACTATTGTCCTCATCTTTGTCGCCATATTTATTACAATTTATCGACCCTTCAATATCTGTCTATATGTCTGAGATGAGGTATTATGTACACTATTTACATTATTCAGACTATTGTCCTCATCTTTGTCGCCATATTTATTACAATTTATCGACCCTTCAATATCTGTCTATATGTCTGAGATGAGGTATTATGTACACTATTTACATTATTCAGACTATTGTCCTCATCTTTGTCGCCATATTTATTACAATTTATTGACCCTTCAATATCTGTCTATATGTCTGAGATGAGGTATTATGTACACTATTTACATTATTCAGACTATTGTCCTCATCTTTGTCGCCATATTTATTACAATTTATCGACCCTTCAATATCTGTCTATATGTCTGAGATGAGGTATTATGTACACTATTTACATTATTCAGACTATTGTCCTCATCTTTGTCGCCATATTTATTACAATTTATTGACCCTTCAATATCTGTCTATATGTCTGAGATGAGGTATTATGTACACTATTTACATTATTCAGACTATTGTCCTCATCTTTGTCGCCATATTTATTACAATTTATCGACCCTTCAATATCTGTCTATATGTCTGAGATGAGGTATTATGTACACTATTTACATTATTCAGACTATTGTCCTCATCTTTGTCGCCATATTTATTACAATTTATCGACCCTTCAATATCTGTCTATATGTCTGAGATGAGGTATTATGTACACTATTTACATTATTCAGACTATTGTCCTCATCTTTGTCGCCATATTTATTACAATTTATCGACCCTTCAATATCTGTCTATATGTCTGAGATGAGGTATTATGTACACTATTTACATTATTCAGACAATTGTCCTCATCTTTGTCGCCATATTTATTACAATTTATCGACCCTTCAATATCTGTCTATATGTCTGAGATGAGGTATTATGTACACTATTTACATTATTCAGACTATTGTCCTCATCTTTGTCGCCATATTTATTACAATTTATCGACCCTTCAATATCTGTCTATATGTCTGAGATGAGGTATTATGTACACTATTTACATTATTCAGACTATTGTCCTCATCTTTGTCGCCATATTTATTACAATTTATCGACCCTTCAATATCTGTCTATATGTCTGAGATGAGGTATTATGTACACTATTTACATTATTCAGACTATTGTCCTCATCTTTGTCGCCATATTTATTACAATTTATCGACCCTTCAATATCTGTCTATATGTCTGAGATGACGTCAGAACTAGGTGTGGGGCGCGTAGGACCATCCGCCGGATTTCCAGCCCACATGTGAGTAGGTCTTTTTCTTTTTCTGTTTCCTTTTTTTAGGCCTGACCGATGTTTTTCAAGAGAAATCGGATTAAGGCTGCTCGCCTGCTCCGTGATCACGTGTTCGGCGTGGATGTCGCCACGATTCAAGAGACCTACTTTATTTGCAACATCGATGCTTGTGTGCTGTCTGGCGACTATGTCGTCTATTCAGCATATAGGAACCGACAGGCCAGAGGAGTCTCTTTGCTGGTGAAGCGTACTTATGATGCGAAGATGGATCTTATGCACACCGATGCCGAGGGCCGGTTGATCGTGGCCGATATTGCCGGAAAAAGTGGTCGTTGCGGTTTAGGCACCCAACGACCGGGAGGAGCGGGTCTCATTTTTTCAGCAGTTGAGGCCGTTTCTGGTGGATTCAACGCGCCGCCTAGTTTTAATGGGGGACTTGAATGCCATTCTGGACCCCAAGTTAGATCAGGGGCGGGGTGATAGAGGGAGAAGGGGCGATCGTAGCTTGGTTGATCTGATCAACGAATTTGATCTCGTTGATAGATACCGGGTCGATCACCCCGGGGGAAAATGTGAACGTGAACTTCTGACCGGGTGTTTAGCTACCTGGACAGAATGTTAGTTAGAGGAGCCGACGTAGACTTGTTAGGTTGTCTCACGTTCCTACTGGGTAGGCTATTCGGATCACAAACTCGTTTGTGCCCGGATGGCGTTAGATTGTAGGCCTAGAATGGCTGGTTAATGGAAGTTCAATCTGTTTTTACTGGACAGCCGGGACTTCCAGGAGCAGATAACTAGCTTAGTGTAGCGGGAGCTAGTGGGGCGGTTATCGGGAATAAGTGGTGAGATAGACTTAAGTGTAGGATAAGGTCCTTCACCACGGATTTCAGCAAACGGCATGCTCTAGATAGAGCTGAAAAGACGCTTACGGCTAGTCTTTCCCGGGCGGTGTCTGGGGAATCCCCTAGAGATAACCTTATCTAGGGAGGTCGTGGAGCATTCGAATAGCGATCTCTACATGGGCCAGGTAATTAGACATAGGTTAAGCAAGATGTCTTCCGAAGCGGTTAACATGGGCGCAGTCCAAGAGATCAGTCCAAGGCATTTGATAGGGTTGACCATCCGTGCCTTGCTGCTGCACTGCATGCCAACTGATTCGAACCCGACTTCTGCCGCCGGATTAGCGCTTCCTGTATCGCTCCCCCAGTGCCGTAGTACAGGTGAACTGGAAGCTGTCGATCGCTTTTGCGCAGTCAAAGTCGGTTCGTCAGGGTTGTCCACTGTTGCCCGTACATGGGCGTTGGAGCCTCTCCTTCGCCAGCTGAGGGACAGGGCGTGCACGCCGGCCCTACGCGGAATCGCCGTTCCTGGAGGGGCTCGAGCCAGGGTTTCCGCGTGCGCCGATGACGTATCTGCTTTCGTGTAGTCCCGCAGCGACATTGAGGCGGTACTGAAGGCGCTTGATTGGTACGAAAAGGTGACAGGGGCCAAGATTAACCGCGAAAAGTCGTCCGGCTTGCCGTTAGTTGCCTGGAAGGGGGTCGATCTTCTGGGGCCCTTCGGTTGGACGGACGGTCCTCTCCGCATTCTTGGAGTGTGGTTTGGACCCGACCTCCAGCTGGAGAAAAATTGGTCTGAATTACGAGCAAAGGTCGACGCGGTCGGTTAGACTTGGCGTCGACGGAGGTTGTCCGTGAAGGGCAGGGCGGAGGAGTGTGCAACATACGTTTTCCCGATTGTCCTTTATCGATTGGCCGTACTTCTTCTCTGTAAGTACCATAGGAAGCCGCTCGAGCGCTCGCTATCCTCCATTTTATGGAGGGAACGCAAGCCTCAGGTCGACAGAGAAGTCTGTGCACAACGTCCGTGTCATGGGGAATTGCGAATGCCACACTTGGTGAACCAAAAACTCGCCTCGAGGCTGGCTTTCCTACGTCGCACATTGACACGAGATTCGATTGTGGCAGGTATTAGTTAGGGACGCGTTCCCTTTCCTTACTATCAGTCCCCCCCCATCTCGCGGGTTGAGCGCCGTCGTAAACCTCGGGATCAATCGGATTTCCTTCGCCAGTGTCGGTACAGTGATCTTTCACGGCCTAGGAGGGTCTTCTATCGTTATTTTGTGGAGGGAGTCGCGAAGGATGCTCGACGTGAGGAGAAGAAGTTTCGCTCTTTCTGCTCTTGGACGCCAGCGGCGGATTATCTCAGTAACCCTGGCGAGTGGCTCGGAATCGGCTGCCTCTCAATAACAAGGCCTTCACATGACACATTGTTGCCCCTGTATTCCGGGGTGAAACGAATGGTGTTTCTGACGCTGCTGGCCACGGCCCGAATGGTGATTTGGACGACGCGAATGGAGGAAGTCTTGCGAGGCAACTGTCTTTCTTATCAGGATCTAATCCGATTCTTTGTGCATCAGAACTGATAGAAAACTGATAGAAAACGCTTGAATTCGACAGTCTTCAGCGAAAGTTGGGTGACTGAGGCGAGCTTAGTTCGTTTGAACGGGGCTAGCCTTGATTTGCTCTTTTAGGTCAACCTACGTCATATTTTTTTCCCATGTCCGTGTATATTTTCTCCTTTTCCCGCTCCCTTAGCGAGAGAGCTTCTTGATTTTGTCCAATGGGCAGAATACAGCAGCCTCTCTCCTTCTTGAGGGTTGGACGGGCCCTACTAACATCAGTTATATTTAGTTCACTTTGTGTTCCTGTTTAGTTTGTTATTGGGTTCATCTCCCTTCCAACTCATTTTTTCATCTTTAGATTTTTATATATAATTTATTGCCATTACATTTTTATGGTGTGGGGCGCGTTTAGTAGGTAGCCCTTGAGAGGATGTGGTATTATGGTGCATGGAGGATTGGTTGGCGACGGACGAGTTTTTGTGGTGAATGTGCAAATTGTAATGAGTGAATTAGCTAGGTATAGGATAGTTAGTGCTCAGTTTTATCCCGCATTAAATAACGGCCTTGTGCCACATCCTGCCTAGCGGGGAGGTAAGGTAAATAACCTTTCTTCGGCTATTAATTGGAGATGCATCTCCGGCTGTGCTGGACGAACTTTCTGCCTTCCAGCAGAGAGGAACTCAGACACGACTATGTCGAAAGGCAGAGTATCGTCTGGGTTGGTAAACAGCTACTCGACCCCGTCTATACAGGGTCTACGGGGAATTTTTTCCCGAGCATACGGGCTCAGTTTTACCCTGCATTAAAAAAAAATGCCTCGTGCTACATATCCTGCCGAGCGGAGAGGTAAGGTAGATAACCTTGCTTCGGGAAATACTAGCCTGTAACCCGATTACCTGCGTTTCAGTATATTATATTCTCTTTTACAATAAACCTTTCTTCTTTTATGCATGCGTGTGTTGCTCTTCCTTCACTTGAGTACCACCTTGACTGTTTGTAACTTCTTTAAGGATACACCAATATTATTATCAGTTTTCATTAAAGGCCATCTTTAAACACTATTCTTCATAAGAAATCGACATTGAAATTATTCGTCGCATCAACTTCTGTTAATATAGGACTACGAGCCAACTTCTGGGCGACACTGCACCTTAAAGTACCAACATAAAATATCTCTCTTCTATGTTCTCTGTCTCATCAGGACGTTGGCTGCCATGGCTCTTCTCAGTTTTCTGTCGTTTTTAGCCCTTTCTATTTTTTATTTTTGTTATCTCTCCTAAATTATTTACTCAAGCTCGGCATTTAGTCATTTGGTTTCCTCTGACCCCATTGCCTTCAATCCGACCCATGAGTATCAAACTTTCCAAGCCCTCTTTCCTTATTATGTACCAAAGAAAATTCAAGTTTATCTTCCTGATGTTAATTATAAATGTTTTTGTTTCCATTTTCTCTAAAAATTCTTCTTGCTCAAATGTTCGGTCCATGGTATTCTCAGCATTCTTCTGTAGGAGAAAATTTATGTTTATTCTTCTTCTTCATCGCTGAGGAGATTGTCAAACATAAACTGCCATATAGGAGGACTGATGTTACATAACAGTTCATTACTCTTTTCTTTGTTTCTAATGAATTTGTCTGTTTCTTAATACTTTGCTTAGCGTTTGCAAGGCATCTTCCACTATCCCAATGCGCCTTCGGGTTTCAGTGTCTCAGTTGTCGTCCTCTGTTAAAAGTGTTCCCAGATTTTTTAATCATTTATCTCAAGCAAGTTAGTAGAGCCACAGAGATCAAAAGGTTTTTACTGTGCGTGGGAATGTTAGAAACAGGAACATTACGAAGAAGCACAAACAGAGGAATAGTAATCAGCAGGACAGCAGATAGCGATTGATATTTCATTTACATTTTTGGAAATTAAAGTTGGCTGGAAAGCATGGAGCTATTTCCACAAGCAAGAGATATGATAAATATATTGTTAGCATAGAATTTACGTTTACATATAACCAGCTCGACTGTAAATTGTTAACACATTATCGTCAGTCTAGTACTGCACATAATTTCGAAGACTCTAGTTACTACATAAAAGAGCATTAGTTATTTGTAATATTACAAAATGTGGCACAAGGACAAAAATCGAGAATGGGAAAAAAGGAAAGTCTTCTTCAGCCTTAACGGTAAACTTAGCTAGCCATAAACTCCTCCCGAAACATACAGCCCTATTCCTTATAACAAAAGAACGCATTCTTACTCACCATTCTTACTTCATCCACCATAATACATCAGAAACTCCATGAAGTCCTAACAAGTAGCCATATGTACAATTCATTGTCTGCGGTGGGAGGGAATAAAACAACAATTTGAAATCTAACCCCAATGTGAAAAGCTCATCCAAACAAACACCATGAAAGTATTTCTAGAAAAGACAAAAAGGGACGACCATAGATATTTAAATTATTGTACTTGTTTGATTTTGGTATCTCCAAATTGTAATTTGTATGTTAGTTTGTCACTTTTGCTAACAGTCATGTATTTGATTTAGTCTTAAACAAAGAACGAAGATGGGGTAGGTTAATTTAACCGCCCTATATAAGGAAGGATGGAGCATGACAGGGACCCTCCCAGCACAGAAATGTCTTAATTCTTTTAAGTAAGGAGTTTCTAACTCGAACGTCCTTATGTTCGGGAAAGCATCCTTAGCTTAATAAAGATGGGTCCATACCCTCAGTTAAGACCCCGTGTCCCTCACACATGTGTTGACCGCAATGGCATCGGGGAAATTGCGAGGATCCTCTATGGACGTGCCGTCCACTGTGGTCTTTTTAACGAGCATCCCCAATAAGTCCCTCCTTTGTTTTGATAGCCCCTTATCTAATTCTTTTTTTCTCCACTTTCTCTGCAAATAGACTCCGGGCCAGAAAAATATTTTCCCCTCATCACCTTTTTCTGCTTTGCTAAATGGGATGGGGAAGAAGTAGACGCATGAGGGTGTGTGGAATCTGAAGCAAGGGAAGAAGTGGATGGAGAGGGTGATGGAGCACGGACAGGTAAAGTGGGGAGGCTCCTTACTTTTGGAACTGAGACATAGGGGATGCAGGGACCTGGTCTTGTCCGGGAATTTGTCCATCCTACTTCTTGTGTCGTGTCTTTCTTTATGTGCCCCCTCCCTTACTCCTTTTTAAGGATGAGGTACGAGGTGGAGGCATTCCCCCCTCCCCTACGCCTTTTTAAGGATGAGACACGAGGTGGAGGCATTTCCCCCACCTCTTCCTCTTCCCCTACTCTCTGTATCTGTCGATTCGTTTCGTTTTTGCTGCTGCTGTTTCGGGGGCTGTTTTCCTTTCTTTGACCCCTAGTGATTCTCCTGCGGCTGCTTGACTAGTTTCCCGGAGCTACGCTGTACCTCCTTTGGTTTCGCCTGTTCCCGGGACTTTGTTTTTTCTGCACCTCTTTTGGCTGCTCCTGCGGTGGCCGCTGCTGCACTGAAGACTGGCGTTTTGGGAGGAGGGTGGATTTATCCTTCCCTTCACCACCGTCCACTCCCCGTCAGACGCCTATTCTGTCAGTAGAAATATCCACGGGCACCCCATGTACCGTGATTTTGGTACACCGGGTGCCCATGTACTCTGTAGACGTACGCTTCCGGTTGCCAGGACACTTCCGACCAGCGGCTTGTCTTGCTGCTCAGTGGCTAGGAGAATGTCCCAAATGGCATTGGTTCTCCTAGCCAAAACGTTCGGTGCAATATTTAATTTCTTCAACGTTTCTTCCATTGTTTCCCTGCTGACTCCAATTAATTTCCGACTCTTCACGTCAGAAGTCAACAGGGAAATTATTCTTGCGTTCACAGCATCTAGTAACTCTGGTAGTGTTATGAAGTCCGTTCCTTTGACATATTTGTCGTATTTTTCTTTTAGCTGACTGTAATAGGCAGCGTCTTTCTTTTGAGGCCTGTTTTCTCTCCATGCCGTTTTTTTTTCTGTCGGTGCCAGATTTTCGGTTTGCACTGTTTCCCTCGGTGAATTTTCAAAATTTTCTGCCATGATGGTTTCACAGCTTGAACAAATCAAAGTTCTTCTTATATATATCTGTTTTTAAGACAAAAACCAAATCAAAACAAGAACGTTTCAAATAAAAATGAAAAGCACGTAAAAACTAAAAAGTGAAATAAACAAATCAAACGAAAACTGTAATAAAACCAAAAAACGGGGAGAGTAAATACAATAATGAAATAAACAGAAAAGAATGCAGAAATAAAAAAAACAATACGTACAAACAAAGAAGAAGGAAAAACCAAAAATTCAAAAGTTTGCAAAAATAATTAAAAACCTAACCGTTAGTTTTCAAAGTGAACTTTTGCTTGACAAAATCAATGTAAATCCACGAAAACAAATGCACCAACTAATTGGCGAAGTAAGCCCCAGGTATATCCTGTGCTCACTGTATATAGCTACTGATATAGTCAGTCTACATCGGCGATAGGGAGTGTGGGACATCCCATTACAACAAATATGAACATGGAAAAGGAAGGAAGAACAGAAGTGACCAATTAGGCAGACGCCAATATTTGTCTTGAATCTTCTTACGCTAAACTTTGTAAATATGTGCAAAGATCATAACATTAGCAGAGAGATTGAGAGAAAGAGGGAGAGAGAGTGAGTGAGTGAGAGAGAGAGTGAGACAGACAGACAAAGAGACTGAGAGAGGGAGAGACGCAGAGCAATAGATGGAAACATTTAAGTTCTATATAAACACATCTGACAATCACCAGGGAAACCTTACCCATTTAAAATGCTTTAAAATGTGTCTGTCAGCAATTTATACAGTGGGTCATTAATGCTCGTCTCATTTAAGCAGGAAGGGATGAAGTCTTTATCTCATACAGCGCTTGACTGCATTGCCTGGAGTATAGACAACAGGCTTGCCCAACGAATCAAGGGAACAAAATAGCATCGTTATATCTGACATTGACAAAGTCAGTCTATTTAACGATGTTTACCTCATTTTCATGTTCGGCAACGTATTTAATATTCTCCAATCATGAAAACTTTTTCACGATATCAGAGTTGAATAAAAAAGACATTCTTTACTGTCTAGCAGCGTTCAAAGTTTTATTTTTATTTAATGTTTCTGTTTATTTCTACTTTATTCGGCTAGTTTTTACTTTCTTTAGTCATTTTAACCGTGTTATTACTGTCTTTATCCATGTTAAGGTGATTGTTCGTATGTTCTTTCTATTATCAAGGTTTTTGCTTCTTACTCTCTTTTTTCCTATCGCTGATTCCTTTTATTAACAACGTTCTTTCTTTTTTTCTTTCTTTTGTTCTTCTAAAAATTCCTAATTTCCTTCACAATGGAGTTTCATTTTATTCTGATTTACATTACTTGTTTCCTTCTTTTTCGCTCTCACAAATCGATTGGGACTCTATGAATATATATATATATATATATATATATATATATATATATATATATATATATATATATATATATATATGCAAGTTTCATTAAAAACGACAGACAAGGTACTACGGTTAGGTATTTTATTTAATTTTTCTTGTGTACGAACAAGAGCTTTCTTTGCTGGACAAAGGGTGTGTAAGAACTGTCCAAATGTTTTATTTTTCCGAGCGCTTTCGGCTATATCTTTAGCCATTATCAAGGATAATTTGATTTTTCTGCTTAATTGAGTGTGTGCATTATGTATATGTCTTAGTGTGTAGTAGTGGTGTTTTAATTTCCAAATACGGTTAGCACGTTGTGACTTTGTTCGTAGTTAATATTCTTAAGGTTAGGCTTTTTCTTTTTTACTATTAACAGAGATACCTATTAACGTTCATAGGTACGGCATATAAGATAATGTAACCATTTTTATCGGACACGAATGAAATTGTCTACGATTTACATGCAGACAACCTATTTTTGTTTCAGATCACTATACCGATTACGAAAGAGTATTATCGAGCAAGTACTAATAGTGCGAATGCTATTCGAAGGCGTCTGACACTAGCATTGTTCAATGGCGCACTATAGTTCTATCTGCGATTAGAAAGGCTCTACTACAACGAGCATTACGAACGTGAAAACGAGTATTCGTTGACATTACGAAAGTGTCAAACGAGTGTTCGTTGACATCACTAAAGATTGGTTAATCACGGTAAAACTCTCAAAGCTCCTTTTAATCCTGCTTTTTTTTCGAAAAAAGAGGAAGCATTCTGATCTTGAAATGAAATTAATAATTCACTCGCCAGTAACCAAGCATCGCCCGAAGAGACACATTTGTAGTAATGAAACACGATTGCTACTGTGTAGCGATTTAAAACATGTTTTTGTTTTAATCTCCTATAATAAATAATATTTTGCTCTAATATGTATTGACCCCTCGTTTAAATGAAATGCTGCGGACAGTGCAATTATACTTCATTTGTTCTCATCTTAACTATATATATATATATATATATATATATATATGTTTGTTTGTTTTTTGAAGGTACACAATTTTATCACAGAAATAAAAGTGTGAAGCTTGATATTACCAGACATATTAAAAACGGGCGAAGCAACTCGTTTCGCTCTCGCTCTTCAGGCTCCCAACGGGAGATTTAATTTAAATTTAAAAAAACCCACAGAAAATGCACAATGAAATAGAAATGCGGAGGAGGAGAAAAAATATAATCAAAAGGATCTAGAGACAAATGACAGCGAGTCCCAACAAACACTCTCTCGCTGTTTACACAATGATGGCTTGCGGGACCAGATGTAAAGTGCCTCCAGCATATATATATATATATATATATATATATATATATATATATATATATATATATAGATAGATGTGAGTGTGTGTGTACGTGTGGGTGTGTATAAAAATAATTATCAGAAAATTAAAATTAATCACAATGCTATACGGAATCATTTTTGTTTGTCTATATTCTATAGAACAGAATCAAAGAGATATGATCTATGATTGACGCAATTAGTAGTAGTATAGCTAAAGCAACATTGGGATTTGGATGATACTTAACATTATTTGATAATGGAATTATCTTTTGGGTCTGAAAATGGTGTGAGGAGGAAACGGATGATGCAAATAGGAGAGCATTGGAAACTTATACTCCAGCTACGCTGAAACAGAAAGACACACCTACATATATATTTATCTCTATCTATAAAAGGCAGGATGTGTGTGTAACGAATGCACGGCCGCAGTTTTCGACGGATTTTCACCAAAATTTCATTCACATGGTCCAAGATAGTGAAATGGTCAAGACCGACTTTGCATTTCCCAACTCCCATAGATAGTGGAAATAATCGATTTTTTCATGCTTCTACGGCAGTTTTCATGTAGTTTGCGACCATTTTCTAATGGCCAGAGTGAGAGCCTATAGCTGGCTGCCACGAATAGGCAGGAAGATTCTATTGGCCAGCGTGAGAGCCAACACCTGACTGACACGAATGTTAACTAGGATGCTAGCATGCCAAAAAAATCGATAGCTGCATTCGTCACAAGTGGGAAAAATTTAAATCTACATGGGACTTTACTCCAGTTGGCTCATTCGCTTGCTTAAACTCAACGTTGATTCTGATTCCGCAGAACTGGGTTGGGTGTGAAAAAGTATTTGTTGTTAACATTCTTTTTTCATTCGGATTTTTCAGTTACGAGTCCTTTTTTTAAAGCTGATCATTTTGTGTTCCTTTTGTTTAGTTCTTTTTTCGTAACAGATTTAATGTTTAGTATAGAGCTTAGAAAAAATTCGCAGTGTGAGATAGGCAAGAAGTAAGGCATGTAGCAACATCAGCACGGCAAAGGGCACTACTTTAAAGGCAAGGATGGGCAAAAATATTTAAAGTCAAGTGATAGCAATTGCTGTATGAGTCGTACCATTTTTGAATCAAGTACGAGCAACGCCGGGCCATGCTGCTAGTATATTTATATACATAGTTGTGTATTTGTCTTTTATGTGAAATGACTCTTCAGGACCTGAACGGTCATGGCTCTGTAAAAATTTAGTTTCTACCTTTGCTAAGGCTCCCACTCTACGTTTGGTCATCCATTCCGACATGAGGGTCTGTTAAGTGTCTCGCTGCCTTCGCCTATCTCGCTTGATCTCTATATGAACCTTCTTCAATATGTGTCCAAGGAATCTGTGCAACCTTTTTCTAATTCTGAGTGTAAGTGTTTTTTTGGTTGATATGATATTAAGCTTTCCTCCTCACCTTTATGTTTTTGTGTGTGTGTATATGCGTGTGTGTGTGAGAATGTCAAATCCATATACATATATGTATGCGAAAATATGGAACAATTCTCATATATAAAATGTATTTAATTCAAAAAGTACATTTTCTTTCCCTCTCATCCTTTTGTATATTAAGCTGTGTCAAAAGTAATTTGCGCTTTAAGGAACCATTTGTATCCTCTTAAATAACCTAACTGTCCTTTCCAGATACCTTAAATCGTGACGAAAAATGGATTACATACGGCAATGTTCAACGTAAAAGTCAGTGGATTAACAAAGATAAATCTCTGCTACCCTAAACCTAGCCCCAGCCCGAAAGCATAGGCATATAGAAGAAAGATAATAGTGTGCGTCGGGAGGTTATTCATTTTGAAATCTTGAAAACTTAATGAAACATTAAATGGTTATTTATAAGTTCAGCAGGTGTAACGTGTCGATAAGATTTGGCTTGAAAGTTGCATTGCACTCGTTAGTCGGAAAAATAATTTTACTCCTCGGATGGTTTCTTCTCTCCCCACCTACCATCTTCACTTGACCTTGCACCAACCAATTATTACATTTATCGTTCGTTGCAAAATGCCTTGTGGGAATGTATCTAATTAAAACCAGATTCCGGTGTCAGACGTAAACTCTTTCATATGAAAACTACCGGATTTTAATCGAAAGTTATCGAACCTGATAAGTGGAAACAAGATATTGAAAATAATGTTGAATATACCTGGGGTAACTGCAAAATTGTCCAAATCGTGAAACAACATAATTGTCCATCTCACAAAACGTTTAATATCTAAAAAAAAAAAATAAATAAAATAATTGTTTCTTTTTTTCTAGGTTTTCAGGTAAGACGTTTTTCCGTAAGGATCTCTGAAAACCCCTTTTAGTTATCCAGCTAAAAATAGAACAGGTCAAAATCGTTTTGTGTCAACCCTACTATGTCTTCCTAACTGAACAATGGTGAGACGAAAAAGATCATTCAGGCCTTCAGTAATGGTACCAACGTTCATATTCTGGCTTCTATCCTCAACATCCATTGAAGAACCACCAAAAGAACGGTGAATAAGTTTAAAAAAGAGGGAACAGTAGAGAGGAAAACTGGGTCAGGAGGTCACAACAGGAAGAGTGATCATAATTTCAACTTGGAGCAAAAAAGATGACTTAATAAAGATCCAATTCAATTCATAAGACGTTTGCCAGGTGAGAAATGAGATTCAGCTATAACACTCCAAAGAGCAGTGAAAAAAACACTTGTAAATGAAATCGTACGTGAAACGTGTACAGCACTTTGTTACTCCAGGACAAAAAGAAGGTTAAAGAGGGCGAAGATCATCTTGAATAAGTTGGAATATGATTCTGGAATAATATATATATATATATATATATATATATATATATATATATATATATATATATATATTTGAACTTTGTTTCAATACTTCATGTTGTGGATTCCGGGAATGGAATCCTGCACAAATAAATAAACAACGCCAGTAATTGAGATAGAAAAATAAGTGTATTAAACGTGAGAATACAGACTTGAAGTGAAGATTAGTAGTCCAGGAATGCGGGTTAGTAGAAAGGATATGTACAAGTTTCTGTAAGTGAAGCCGCTGGACTCTCGTATAACTCTCTGTGAACACCCTGTGTACTGTCTCCGTATCTCTCACCCTGACTCAACGTATCTCAACCCGCAGGTATTCTCTCTGTCAGTATTAGTATACATTGGACGAGTCCATCTTGTGTAAAAGGGGTGTGCCCCACAACAGCACCCTCCATAGCTTCTTTTTTGGGGGGAGTTAATATTTTTTTCGCTTATGGTCTATTATTAGTGGTTCCGTGAATTTTCTTTTTCGGCTTGTTCTTCTGATCTCGGTGGCTACTTGTGGTTTTTGGATTTCGAAGACTTCAAAAATCGCTTCCATCGCGTCTTCATTTTCGGAAGGTGACGAGTTTGGTTCCTCTACCCGTCTTTTCTTGGATCGTGTATAGAACATTTTCCAGTCTGTTTATTATCGTACCTGATTCCCAGTATGCTATATTATTCTTAAACATTCTGAAATAGACCCGTTCGCCTGGTTTGAAGGATCTTATAGGCACTATCGGTGTATGCCGGTTTTTTATTTTTGCTGGGTAATAGTTTATAAAAAACAGACCGTATTTTGCGGGCAAACATCACTTCAGCTGGCGAAAGGCCAGATGGTGTGTTTCAGTTCGGGGTGATTATTTAGACTTGTAGGAACTATTGTATGGCTCTTTCTGTTGGAACATCCTCTGCTTTTTTCAAGGCTCTCTTAAGCGTGTCCACAAACCTTTCGGCTTGCCCGTTAGATCGTGGATGGTATGGTGCTATTTTAATATGTTTGACTTGATAAGTCACACAGAATTCTTGAAAATCCCTCGAGATGAATTGGGTACCATTATCCGTTACAAGGCGATCTACAACGCCAAATCTTGCGAATAACTCGTGTAGAGAATTAATAGTGTTTTCCGTCGTAGGGTTTTTGTATCTGAAAACTTCTGGCCACTTGCTAAAGCTATCTATCGTTATCAAATAGTAATATCCATCTATGGGTCCTGCATAGTCCGCATGGATTCTAGACCAAGGTCTGTCCACTTTAGGCCATGGTTTTTGTATAATAGGTGGTGCCTTTGCTGCCGCAGCACAGCCTCTACAATTTTCTACCATTTTAATAATGTCGTTATCCATATTAGTCCAGTACACCATACTTCTCATTAACGCTTTCATACGATTTTTCCCTGGGTGTCCTAGATGAAAGTCCTTCAAAATTCGTCTTTGTAAAGATTTGGGTATGCCCACTCTTTCATTATAAAGTAATACGTGATCACAAATTGAAAAACATCTCACTAGATTTGTTTCTTTTTCTTCTATTTTCTCTTTGTACTTTGTATGAATTCATCCATTTCAGCTTCTCTTCTGATTTCTAACATGGTCACTGGTAGTTCCCTTACTGTACTGTTTAGAACTTTACTAATTTCGTCTTCGGCTCGCAAAGCCGCTATTACAGAGTCTTCCAGAGGTTCGCATTTCGCAGGTATCAATCTAGATAATCAGTCCGCATGACCAATTTTCTTCGACGGTAGGAACACTAGTTTGAAATTATAATTCAATAATAGAGTTCCCCATCTCAGAAGTCTGTTGGCTGTGTAAATTGGTAGTCCTTTTTTCGATCCGAATATAGTGAGAAGAGGTTTATGATCAGTTTGAAGAGTAAACTCTCTTCCATATATGTAACTGTTAGCGAGTTATGGCGAATATTATGCCTAACGCTTCTTTCTCAATTTGCGAATAATTCCTCTCTGCTGGTAACAACGATCTAGATGCGTGAGCTATAGGTTTCCTTGTGCCATCCTGCGTCTTTTGTAATATACAAGCTCCCACACCGTCTGAGCTTGCGTCACTTGCAATGATAATTTCCAGTTTGGGATCAAAATGCGTCGGTGCTAGATCAGACGTTCTGACAATCTTCCGTCCAGTTCCATTTGTTACCTTTTTTCAATAATTCATTGAGGGGAGCCTTCAATTTGTGCATGTTTTCAATGAAGTCACTGTAATAGTTCGCTAGACCAAGAAAGCGTTGCAACTCTGCGACAATTTCCGGCTCCGGAATATTTTTTATTGCAGATGCCCTCTCTGGATCTGGTTTTCTACCACTTCCATTGATTATATGGCCGAGATACTTGATTTCTTTTAGAAAAAAATCGCATTTTTTCTCCTTCACTTTAAAACCAAAATGCTGAATTCTTTAAAAAACTTCTTTAATGTGCGTTGCGTATTCTTCTACATTATCGCTTTTGAATAAAATGTCGTCTAAGTAAGCAGTAGCAAAGTTCTGTCCCATGAGCATGGTATCAATAGTCCGTTGGAAGATTGAAGGTGCTACTTTTAAATCAAATGGCAATCTGTTAAATTTGTAAAGTTATTTGTGAGTATTGATACAAAATCTTTTTGTACTTACTTCTTCTACTGGAATCTGAAGATAAGCTTCACTTAGACTAATCTTAGAAAATACCTTACCACCGTTAATCTTGGTAAATATTTCCTCCGGGCTTGGCAATAGGTAGTGATAATCCTTGATTGCCTTGTTTAACCCAGTCGAGAAATCTGCGCAAACACGGGTTTCTCCGGATTTTTTTCTTTACTTAGACCACTGGTGCCGGCTATTCACTAAATTCGATTTTTGAAAGGATTTCAGTTTGTACCAATCTATCTAACTCGTTTTCAATTTTTCTATGGTTGCGAAAGGCACGTTTCGCTTTTTCTTGAATACTGGCTGAACATTTTCCTTTAGTTCAATTTTAGCTGCAACCTTATTACATCGTCCCAAACCGCTCGAGAATACTTCGGGAAATTGACTATGTAGTTCTTCTTTTAATTTTGTAGCTTTTGACGGCTCGCACTCTATTTTCTTACAAAATGAGTTAATGGATAAATCCCATACATCAAAGTTTTGCATCCAGTCTGTGCCGACCAAATTTTCTGTGTCTTTCATTACAAATATCTTCAATTTTTTCGTTTTACCATGGCATTTTACATTTAGAATTACTTCTCCTTCAAAATTGATACGCTTCCCTGTAACAGACTTGGCGATTTTCTGTGTATGCATCATGGTCGGTCTATTTAGCTTCCTCCATGTTTGTAAATTAATTATAGTTAGATCCGATCCTGAGTCTAACTGTAATTTTACCTTCTTATTTAAGATCTCGAGTATTTTCTTGTGTTTAGTTGGTCTTCGCAGTCCATTCTAGTAGTTCTTATCCTACTAGTGTGTTTTTGTTTCTGCATTGAGATGCCTTATGTTCCATTTTTCCACAAGCTAAACAGTTCTTGTATTTAAATCGACAGTCTTTATTCCAGTGGAGTCACCCACATCTGTAACATTCAGAGGGGGGGGGGCTTATATTCGCTTTGATCTCTGTCATTAATCGCCTTATACTTTTTGTTCAACTTACGTATGCGTGCTACTCCCGATTCTTCGATATCCTTAGAGTCTTTTTTTTTATGTTCAAGCATTTTTGGCAGTCTTCTGACAGTTTTTGCAGCGTTAATGCAGGCTCGTTTTGAAGCTTCGTCTGCATTCTGTTTCGCATTTCAATGTCCTTGTCCTGTACGAAAATAAGACACTTAAAATTGTCCGGAGTAAATTCTGCCAATTTAAAATTATCCCAATGTTTGTTCACAATTTTACGAGTTTGAGACATTTCCACCTTTTGTGAAAAAGTGAAGTCTTTGGACTGAAGAGCTCCGTAAGGCATGTAACTGCCTCGTCATCTTCTAGAGAGTATTTAAATGTTTCTATTGTGTTCTAAACTGCGTCTTGAGAAAAAGTCGCCTCTTTTTCGATATTCTTTTGTTGTGCGTTAACTGTTACTTTTAACATTAATTCCTGGAGTTGCATTTGTCATTCTTCACTTCTTCTTATAAACTCAATCATTGCTTTTTGAAAATCTTCCATTTTTTAGGGAGTGACGAAATTTTTCTTTCTATCACTTATGTACGTTCTTTTATGTTCGTCGTTAATTTGTAGTTCTCAGTGTGAGTTCCTTCGAGTCTTGTCGCCAAGTTGTTGTGGTCGACGTGACTCTTAAAATTACAGTGAGATGAATGTCATATCCATGTATATGCCACTTCGGCTTGATCTTCCAATATCCTGTTGCTCGTCGAATCTATCTATCTATTAATGACAAAAGAAAATAAATATTTTGTTGATGGGTTCATATCTATGTCGGAAATAAGAACGAAATGTAAAAAATAAAAAAAAATTCACTTACAACCATCTGATATCCTGAAGATTCTATTAAAATATGCCCACTTTATATATATATATATATATATATATATATATATATATATATATATATATATATATCTCGAGAAAAGCTTAAAATCTAAACATGTTTCCATTTAATTAAAATCGTTGCTACCAGTGTTATTGCAATATATATATATATGTGTTTGTTGCTTTCTCCATCGTTTTGAATGCACAGTTGTCCTTCTCAAAGACAGGCTAGCAACCTAGTATAGATAGTTCAGTTTGCTAAGCTTTAATAGCGTCTGAGCTCACTATTCTTGCTGAGGGTGAAGAGATGAGATAAGTTCATGCCTTTTAGAAGAGATTTTGTGAAAATTGAACAAAGTCAGTCCCAGTCGGAATTCGAACTCGGATCATTGATTTTATATCTCGTGCTGTTAACCTTCCTGACATGAACATTTAATTGTATTACTTTCCAAAATTTCTTGGATCCTATTTTGGGTCTTCCTTCTTACGTGAAAATATTCATTCGTTATCGAGATATGGGTCCATATTTATTGATCAAATTCGTAGATCGTGCGTATAGGGATTATAGTCTTTGCTTTTTTCCAAAGGTTTACTTATAAGCTTGAAACACTGAAGCCGTTCCATGTTGAGATTGGAATGAAAAAAATATTTCAAAACGCATTGATAGAGTTAGCCTTTGTACTTGTGCATTTGCCTGTGGGTTAAGGTTTTTGCGTCAGAGAGATTCTATCTTGTTAATACTTGAATTCTCCAAGCGTTAAGGTTATCTTTTTTCCTCACCTCTTTCTTGTGTGACAGGGGAGAACAGTGGAAACAAACAGATTAATATTGATTAGCAGAATACACGGGAGACATTTATGGAGACTGTAATGTCGGTCAGGTAAAATAAAATCCACGATAAAAGTCGGAGAAGAAAAAAGAAAATGGATGCGGTGAACAGAAAACCTATTTGTCGAAAAAGATTTACTGATCTTAAAAACAAATAAAACACCCTTTCGTGCAAAACTTGTTTTAATTTCAAATGTCAGATAGAAACGATCGTAAATGAAATCATGGTTTACTGTAGGCTATCTTACAAAAGATGTTTAACCTGAAAAAAGAATTCAATTCGTACTAAATGTCTCGGTACAGGTTACGTAAAATAAAAAAAATAGACAAAACACAGAAACTTCTTTATAGGTAAAAGAAAAAGTGACGAAGTAAAATATGCTCAGAAAATGGTCGGTTATTTCTATCGCACTAGAGAGTACTTGAATCCTGTCATGCTTTATACGACATAGAGTGAACAAAAGATGGTGCATTATTGCTGTATCTACAGCTGCTCAAACCACTATTTCCTGGCTTGGCAATTAAAAATCTTTTACCCGGCTTGTGTATGACGAATTATTTCCAACAATACAATCCCTTTTCTCACAGAAGAAAGATTGCTAGCCTATCGTTACTATATCAATATTTTCATAGCAGATATCCCAACGAGCTACATTAGTTAGTTGCCCCACCTCAGACTCTCAAGGCGAGGAATCTCAATGCCACATACACAGACAACTTCTCTTTCAGTATTCCATTGTTAAAGAGGAAGTTCCACCCAAATAGCTTCTTTTCCAGAACTGTTGAACAGACTCATATAGACGACACTTGCCTGATAGTTTCTTCAAGGTCAGTTAGTATCGATTCCATATATACTCATAATATTCACCTTTTTTCTCCATTCGTGCTCCTCCATTTTGTCTGGTTCTTGGAATTTGTATTGGGCGCCTAATAATATAAAAAGAAACATCGTAAATTATTGATTCAAACTAGTACAAAATTAATATCAAAGCAGACATGACGGAGTAGAAAAATTGAAACGTTTGGAACAGTGCAAAATATTTTTACAAAAATGCAGACGACATGCTAGAAGACAATACGCTAGACTGGTTACTTTGAGCGAGAAGATTGGATCTAATTGTCGTAAAGAAGGAAAATGAAGTCTACCAAACAAGCTGTCGCTGTGCCGCTGTAAAGTTACGTGAAGGGGAAAAGTTAGCGGATGATTGCTATAATATACAGCTTTAGCCGATAAAATGAAAAAAATGTCTTGAGGAGTAGATATGTTTATTCTAAGTGACTTACAACCGTATCAGAAAGACAGTAATTGTAAATGGAGGAAATGGAAAATGCAAGGAAAAATCGCGACGTGCCAGAACCACCTAGCTGCTCAGGTTTGCAAGAATGCTGAAGAAATTCCTGCAGATTTCAGGAATCATTTCTTTTAAAATCTGTATCAGTAACTATCAGACATCTGGTTAGAGAATGCAACTGCTTAAAACGTATATTTGCAATTAGTATAAAAGTTTATCGTTGAAACTGTGTATGTAATCATGGACGGATATGAAAAGTGGTCCAGTAAAAACTATGTTAACAATATGGCACGTTTAAAACAACAGTATACACCGATATATATTCGAGCGAAAAAAGAAAAAGGTTTTTTCGACTTTAAAATTTAAAGGGGTCATTGTAGCCAGATTAGTATATATAGTGATTGTAACCGAAGAGAAAATTAGATAGGGGATTGATGCAATTGTTGTCATTAACCACAGAGTAAAATTAAAATAGAGAAAAAGGCTGGTGAAATATCTGGACATTGTCAAACAGTACAACATCTGTGATATGTGAAAGAGATTGTTATGTTCATCATTTGATCTCAAGTAAGAGACACACAAAAGATTATAGGTATGGAAACTCAAAAGATGCAATTACATCTTGAACGACATTAAACAAAAAATAGTTTATGAAATAGTATGTTTCGAAGAATGACAAATCTTGACAAAATCAAAGTCGATGCCATAATCAGTGCAGAATTGATCTGTCAGATTTTGTCACTTTGTTTTTTATGCGGTATCAGAGGGGATGTAAATCACGATTCCCCTCCTTACCTCCTCTTCAAGATTCATCTATTCAATGCAATTATATAGAATCAAAAACTGACAGAGAAGAATTCTCCACTTGTCGCATGACAGTAATAAAGTTATAGTCAAGAAGATTGGTAATGAAATAGAACACAATTGGATTCATGTCTCTTTAAAGAGCATAGGGTCAACATAGTTACGTCCTCTATAATATGATATACGAATCGGTAAGAATTTATTCTATATTTCCTATTGCTAGAAGAGTTAATTTTATTTCTGTCGCCTCAATTCGTTGGCAGAAATACATCCGGTCAAATTTTAGTGCTTGTATCTTCCTTGAACACATTATTGCAAAAGCAGGAGTTATCTGGTTTTGAAGCTCATGCAGTAAAATACGTTATAAACATTTTTCTATTCCTCTTGTTTTCTTTACTGTTTTGATTTGTAGACAGCTTTCCGTTAACGGTAATTGAAACCGATGCTTTTTCCTAACAGATGCAGAGGTTAACACAGGAAAATAAAGACTGATTTTAGCAGTAAACAAAAATGATACTCTTTAAGAATTGGCGAATAACAATCGCCACACTCCTTGTGCCATACTATATAGAGTTTAGTAAATATTGAACTTATATGAAAAATTAACTACCATTAGTATTAGTCATATCGCAGCTATTATTCTTGTAACTCTTGCTGTCATTGAATCCTTGTCATAATCGGAACCAGGTATCAGTGATGTGAGAATATTTTCCTGATTCGATAAAAAACAGACAAAATACTCTTTCCTTTTTCATTTCCGTTTATTTTCCTTCTCACTCTGTCAGTAAGTAGATATTAGCCTATTTTTTCTGGAGGTGGGTAAGTTTGGTTGTGAATTTAAAAGAAATAAATATAATATTGTAATCATATTTAACCATATGTACTTTGTTTTATTCTTGTCAAAGTTTTTTTTTGTTAGGCATGCGCAGTTGCATGCGTAGTCGAATGCGCATTCGTCAAGGTGAATGCTTTTTTCTGCATATGT
>OZ038495.1:5577907-5744167 GCA_964036315.1 Acanthosepion esculentum
TTTTCCTGAATTGATTTCTTATTTTTTCTTGTTTCGGCTCTTAAATAAATTCATGTAGAAGTTTAATCAATAGTCGGAATGTTTTTCCTTATTTCTCATAGAATACACTTTTATCCTTACTTGTCATACATCTCAGACAATAATGTCTAAATCTTACGCCACAGAATATGGCAAGGGGCGGTTTTTATTCCTATAAAGAAAATATAACATTAAACACGTTGATGTTAACATGTACGGATGTAGTTCGCCAACTTTCACGAACGACATTTATATTCCCAAACGTAATTGGTGGTCGCAACGTCTACTAAAAGGTATAATCTTGGTATTTGGTTGTCTTTAATTCTGTTAAATTCCTTGGTGTCAAAATAAATCTTCCACTAATCGAATAGATTTCAAAATTAATTAGGTGAAATTTTTCAGTGACGTTCTTCACGGGGACGATATTAAGAAGTTTAAACCGCAAAATGAGACTATTAAGCTAGCATTATTTAAAACCTCGGACGAATATTATGATAGACTAGCAGCATGGTCCGGCGTTGTCCGTACTTGATTCAAAAATCGTACGACTCATACAGCAATCGCTATCACTTGACTTAAAATATTTTTGCCCTTCCTTGCCTTTAAAGGAGTGCCCTTTGCCGTGCTGATGTTGCTACACGCCTTACTTCTTGCCTATCTCACACTGCGAATATTTTCTAAGCTCTATACTAAACATTAAATCTGTTACGAAAAAAGAACTAAACAAAATGAACACAAAACGATCAGCTTTAAAAAAAGGACTGGTAACTGGAAAAACCGAATGCAAAAGAATGTTAACAACAAATACATTTTCACACCCAACCCAGTTCTGCGGAATCAGAATCAACGTTGAGTTTAAGCAAGTGAATGAGCCAATTGGAGTAAGGTGCCATGCAGATTTAAATTTTTCCCATTTGTGTCGAATACAGCTATCGATATTTTTTTTGCATGCTAGCATGATAGTTAACATTTGTGTCAATCAGCTGTTGGCTCTCACGCTGGCCAATAGAATCATCCTACCTATTCGTGGCAGCCAGCTATAGGCTCTCATTCTGGCCGCAAACTACATGAAAACTGCCATAGAGGCATGCAAAAATCGATTATCTCCACTATCGATTGGAGTTGGGAAATGCAAAGTCGGTCTTGGCCTTCCGCTAACTTGGAGCATGTGCATGTAAATTTTGGTGCAAATCCGTCGAAAATTGCGGTCGTGCATTCGCTACACACGCACGCGCGCGCGCGCGCACACACACACACACACACACACACACACACACACACACACACACACACACACACACACACACACACATCCTGCCTTTTATAGATAGAAATGATTCTGATGCTAGAAAGATAAGTCACGGTGACATGGCTCCTTATTCTATGTGCTGTATCCTTTAAGGTCGTGGGTGATCCGGGCTATCCACAAATTCCTACATTTTGTAGATTTTAGTAAGTTTTATTGTTTTGTTATCTCTATCGTTTTACCTAGTCTTTGTTCTTCCAAAGATTTACGCAAGCTCATCGGCTCGTAGATGGACTGCTTTCCTCTCTCCTTCCCGGCTTCAATATGTCATGTGACTATCAGATTTTTCAAGCCAACCTTCCTAATTACGCTCGCTAAAGATGTAAATTATCTCTTTCAGATTCTAAATATAAGTGTCCATTCTGTCTTAACACATCCCGGTTACTCACATGATCAGTCCATGGTATTCCTATCATCTGTCTATAGATATACATTTCTGTTACATCAAGTATATTTTTCATGTGTGAGGAGATTGTCCAGCATTCAGTGTCATATAAGAGAACTGATATTACATAACAATGTTGTACTCATTTTTTGGTCCCATCAAAGTTTTCCTGTGTTTTATTACGTTGCTTAGCTTTTGGAAGGTAGCATTCGCTGTTCAAATTTTCCTTCGGGTTTCTCTCTTCTGAGATAATAATTTATTCTGCTCGTTTACCATTAATAAATTATCAAAGAGTTTGTTTCTGTTTTACTTCTGAGTCTGCCATCAACAAACTATATCTTATATTAATAATGTCCCTCTATAATAGAACTTTACATTTCTATTAGAAATGTCCTATATGTATAGGTTAAATTTAAAATCTTTTTTGTGTATTCACTCTTAGCATTCATTTTTACTTGGCTTTTTTGACATCGTTATGAAAATAGATCTACTGAGATATTCAAGTCTTCCATCGTTCTTATAAATTTATTATTTCGGTAATCTTGCAGAAATCGTCTAAGGCTGACAGAATCTCTATTAGAAATTGCTCAGTGCCTTAACTCAGATTTGAATACTACAGGATATTTCATGATTTTATATATTGTACGTGTCCCTCCTCTCTTGTCATGGAAGAGTTCTTTCATGTATTACATTTCATTCTATTATGCATATTCTCTTTTCTGTTTTTCTGCGTCCGGTCAACTTTTAAAAATCATTTTATGTAAACCAGCTATAGTTACTTGGTGTGAGAATTTAATTCCTACTGTCGTAATGATTGAGACATATATTTATAACGAAGGACCTGTTCCAATTTCTTTTTACTTGAAGTACAGAACAGATGGGTCATTAGTTTGTTGAGTAGTAGAGGAAGCTATACGTTTTCATGTGATACGGGTTACTATTAGCAGCTTTTAAGGTACTCATTTTAGGAAGCCAGAGATGACAGTGATTACGTAAGTTCACTTCTCTTTCCAGGATACATATTGTTAGGCATTATTTTAAACAGTATTATTCAACACAATTTCAACAGGCTCAACCAAAGCTGGACAATTTTCTTCGGGATTTTTTTTGCAGGCCTTAATTCAGGGGACGCTTACTAGTAATCCTATCTTGTAGGAAATGAAATTGAAATGAAAAAAAAGAGGTCGGTCAATTACCCACTCTAAGTAGTGACTCGGCTCTAATGAAATCACGGCACGCAAAGAAATCTGAGAAAGGAAGGCGTTAAAGCTTTTGACCCCTATATTGGAACAGGATGTGTGGTGGTGTAATGAATAGGTGTTGGCTTGGAATGAGAAACTGGAGTGCTGAGTTCGAAATCCAGCCGATCTCATTACATTCATTTACGCGAAAATACTCTTGGGAAAGGTTCGAATCCATCTCCTTCCCCCCAACTAAGGGGTAAATAACAGGACTTATTGTTCAAAACATAGTTTATGCAATATTCACTCACAAAGAAAAGAATTATTCTTACAGGGCAAAATATGTTTCAGCTTTAAAAAAACCACGGAAACTTTTCTTCGTCATGCGCCATGTTCCTTTAGGACGTAGGCGATCATGGCTCTCCACAATGTCCTATCCTTTGTAGCTCCTAATAAATTTGGTCTTTTTGTTAATATTTCTAAACCGTGTTATATCATCTATTTAGTGAAGCTCACTAAGTATTTAGTGCGTTGTTTTCCTCTATGCCTCATGCCTTCAATCTGTCCCTTTGAGTAACAGATTTTCCAAGCCCTTTTTCCTCATTATTTATCTTAGAAATTTCAGCTGTTTCTTCCCGAAGTTACGTATGTGTACTTTCTGTTTTTAATTTCTCTAAAACTTCGTCTTTGCTCACATATTCGGTCCATGGAATCCTTAGCATTCTTCGGTAGAACCACATTTCTGTTGCTTCAAAGCTCTTCTTCATCTTTGAGGTAAAAAAAAAATCTATCAATCTACTGCCACAACCGCAACTCCCATGAGTTTTGTTTTAATGTTATAACAAACTTAAACAAAGACAATCCTTCATTGTCAGGTATCTATGACTATGGGGTACAATCGCACACCCAGTTCAAGCTTTCAAAGTTCTGAAGAGTACTGTAGAATTGGCAATTTTTATTTAGCGTACGCCATTCGGCAACACTGTTTCGTAGAAACATTCAGCTTTTGCTTTGTTTGCCTTTCTTTATAATGTTTTGGTTTAGCATTGTTCATTTTGTCTCTTTTCGATTAGTTCACCTTAATTCTTTCATTCTTATCGATCTTTCCTTGGAGATGACCTTTTTTTTGCAGATGTCATTAGCGCTTCCCTTAAAGGGTTTCACTTCGAATTACTGTCCTTTTCTAAGTTTTTTTATTAGTTAATTTAAAACTATATCAACTACATCTGTTTGCAAACTGAATGGTCCTGGAGTCTGTTGGTTTCTAGTTTATGTCTTGCTTTCTGTTTCTTTAATACTTACCAACTATTTCACTGTCTTGTTCCTTACATACGTTTGTTTTTATAATTAATATAATCTATCTATCTATCTATCTATCTATCTATCTATCTATCTATCTATCTATCTATCTATCTATCTATCTATCTATCTATCTACGTTAATATCTATCTTGAAACGTTAATATCTATCTATCTATCTATCTATCTATCTATCTATCTATCTATCTATCTATCTATGTCAATATCTGTATTTTTAAGTTAATATCTACGTTCATATCTGTCTTTATAGGTAATGTCTATCTATCTATCTATCTATCTATCTATCTACGTTAATATCTATATTTTTAAGTTATTATCTATCTACGTTAATATCTTTAACCATTAATATATATAAATCTATCTACGTTCATATCTGTCTTTATACGTTAATATGTATCTATATACGTTAATATCTATCTATATTGATATATATCTGTATTTCTATGTTAATATCTAGATACATTAATATCTATCTATCTATCTATCTATCTATCTATCTATCTATCTATCAATCTATCTATCTATCTATGAATGACATATGGAAAAATTCTATGTGACGCATTTCGACCTTCGATAAAACTTTAGACTAGATAATAGACTAAATAATGCTTTTGTGGATGGGTTCATGCCTCTGCAAACAAACCTTGCTTACAGCCATCTGATATCCTGAAATCTGCATTCAAACAAGTCCACTTATATATATATATATATATATATATATATATATATATATATATATATATATATATATATCGATAAAGGCTTAAAATCTAAACATGTTTCCATTTCTATCTATCTATCTGTAGATATATCTTATTGGATAGTCATTTCCCGACATAAAAGTGCGGACTATACACTGTTATACATAAGTGTTAATAAGTGTGCATTATGTGGTAGTAAGCGTCTGAACTTGTTTAGAGTGCAATAATGTTTATACAGACACACTAAAAAAGAAAGCGATATAATAATATTCGATAATTTGAATTTAGTATTTGCTTATCTTTATGATGAATAGAGACCACCTCTTAGGATAATACTGATTACAAATTAATCAAATGTTCAAAAACATTGGAAGTAAACGTGTTCGAAAGATTTCCTTACAAGAGATGTGTTCGCAATGCATTTACATGTATAATTATATACCAAGCCTTGAACTCTTTGAATATTTTACTACGTGTGGGCTTTTTCAAGCCAAAAACGAAATGAATTTATTAAACAAAGTAACTAATAATAAAAAATATTGCAGTTTTCCTATTGTCTTTTACATTTATAAATATTGTCTTTTTCTGAGAAACCTTTCACATATATATATAAAAATTATTATATATTTAAATATATTATATAAAATATTACATATATATTATATTATTTTCAGATAGAGTGTATGTATAAACGAACTAAATGAATAAATAGACAAGAGATAAAACTATTCTTAGTGGCTAAGAATAGTTTTACTATTGTCTTTTTATAAATAAAGGTCTATAATGATCTGTACTTGGCCCAAGATATTACGACATGAATGTATCAGAAATTCTACTTGGTTTTAGTGAAACTAAGAAAGCTAACATAATAAAATTAAAAAGAAGAATGAAAGAAAGTTAAAATAATAATTATGATTCATCAGAAAAATAAAATATAAAAAACATGAAATTTTCAGATCTCATGCCATTAACGAATAAATCTTGTATAAGATTCGCATTGTACATTCACGTGTTTCATAAATTTAGCGTAAACCTTTAAAAATTAACATTTTGAAAATTTACCGTTTTTTTAACAACTACGTACAAAATCGTATAAAGATATCACGATGATAGCTAGCATTTATAATTTTGTTGCTAATTTGTAAAAATATTTTTTGTTAGTTTAAATTAATGGGCTACAAATGTTGATTTCCCATTCTATTACGCTCGAGAAACCACTCCAGAAGCGATTAGGTCTACGAGTCGATCATGGTAACGATTGCGCTAAGACCTTTTTTGAAAACATTAATTATGAGCTATTTGAAACGAGAAATGCTACTTATAAATTTCCGATTCAGAACACAAAACAAGTCTGTATTTACGGGCGGAGGACTAAGTGAGGCGGAAGGCCACTGAAACGTAAACGTAGCAATAGCGTTAATTTACTCCAAAAGTGAAAAATAATCAACATTCAAGTTGTTTGCTAAATTCATCATCATATCTGAAGGTAGAATATATATGTCTTCTCTATTCTGAGATGATGTAAAAAAATCAACAGTACTTTTTGAATTTGGCCAGAAGACAGCATTTATGTTTCCAGTCGAGGTTAGCATATTGATGATGAAGGGGTAGGGCGATACTATAGATATTCATAATATAGATCAGAATAATCTTCAACAAAATCATCAGATTAGTATGAGGAGTGTTTCAAGAAATAGGACTCAAGATAAACCTTTCGAAAAAAAAGAATCTGTGATGTAGAATTAGAATGAAGTTTTGTGAAGAGCACATAGGCTGAATCCATAATAAATAATGCATGGTCTGGAATTGACAGATATGCAATACTTCAAATGCCTCGTTCTATGGACGAGTTTAGGGAAGGATGTAAGGAACTGAATATAGAATACGCTTCAAAAATGCTACAGAAGGTAAATATTAACTTAGAAAATCGACAACTGATCTTAAAATCGTTAGATCAACAATTGATTGTATACATAGAGCCAAACTAGTTCAGATTTATCTAAACTGTCGGCTGTGTACAGCTCTTTTATGAGAACATCGATTAAAAATGATGGCCAACGAATAAAGCATGTAAATCGAAACTGGCGAACTGGCAAACTGGCTCCAGAGAATTACACAGAACTATACCAAATAAGTAAAACCACATCACTTGAGAACTTTCAAAACCAACAACTCAAATGGATAGCGCATGTAATTCGTAGAAGAAATAACGGTGTAATAGTTTCTATCTACTTTGAACAAAAGATTAGGAAGTGAGACACTATAAATGCTGAAAAGTACAATGACAAGTCCTGGGTTTCGGAAACCTATTTTCAAGAAGAATTGTATTAACCATGCCATAGTCATATGGAGGGTTTTGTTATCCCCAATTTTTTTAATGTACTTGTAATTCCTAGTTGGCCTTGTATTTTGGTTCCTGTCATTACTATTCTCGCTCAGTGAGTGTGTGTAGCACGTCGTGTGACACAGTTGTCATTGGTGCCAGATGCGAGTTGTCTTCTTCCAGTTGTCCTGTAACCCCATCTGAATAAGGAAGGAAACATTTGATTATACATACATACATATATATATATATATATATATATATATATATATATATGATTATTTATTTAAAAATTATAACATAAGTTATAAAATCACTACAAAAATAGCCATTTTGTTTCAACAGTTCTGGTGTCTTATCAAAGGATGATGTTGAATGTAGAATCTCAGTATCATCACTTGATAAAACACGGGTGGTGTAGAAACAAAATGGCTATTTTTGTAGTGATTTTATAACATATTTATGTTATAATTTTCAAATAAATAATTGTATTTGCTCTACTCTGTATTGAGCACTCTTTTAAGAATAGTAATTTTTGATTATTGTAATTTATTCCATATACACCAATCTTATACTTGGGTATATATATATATATATATATATATATATATATATATATATATATATATATATATATATATATATATATATATATATATATATATATATATATATATTGCTCTTTCAGTCCTGAGTTTAGCTAATGTAAGTTTCTATTCATGAATATTTTTCATAAGACTTTTCTCTATTATTGCATTGGTGTGTTTCTCATAAAATTTGAAACATGAATTTATGTACAAAATGTATTATAATTTTCATTTCAATGAATAATTATATCTTTAGTTCAAGTTTTGATTCAATGTACATTGTAACGGACATTGACTGTTAGGTTATTTTTTTCAGCAGTACGGCAATATTTTACATAATTGTAACAGTTTAAACATTTATGTATTGGGGCGTGTAAACAACCCAGGGAACTCCGGGATGTCTAACGTAGGATTAATAGATATACTTTCTCATTTTCGATCAACGGTAGTTCTGGTTGCCATGTCAGTGAATGCCGAATATTTCCATACAAAAAAGGCTAATATTAATGTTACCGTTAACATATCACCTCTAAGCAGAAATGACAGGCAAATTTAATGAGGTTAGGCATAATTTTCAAAATGCTGGGCAACCTATATAAGCAGCAATACCAACACAACAAATCTGATCGACCTCACAACCTTTCTAATCATTGCTCTACTGTAGACATCTAGTTATTTGCTAAGTTGTCTCAATAGAGAAAAAAGTCATAGAATTGGAGTAATTAGTCAATCACAATCGAATACTCTACATCAATGAGTTATCTATGAAACGAAATTGATAAGAATTTCAAGCCGGCAATTTCTGCTTTTATAATATTTAACCCTTATCAGTCGATGATTCAGCATTTTAATTTTAGAACCTTGTCGAGAGAACTGTACCGAAAGAGTTTTAAGTCCGACCAAAAACGCAAATCAAATGTCGTATATATATTCTCGTTTGTATGTCAAAATTCCGTCTAAGAATTCCAGGTCATGTGGATATTTTTTGTCGAAAATATCTACAATGTTTTTTTTTGCTCAAAGAATTTTATTAGTGCGTGGAAAATTGCTTTTCCTCAAAATAATAGCAGGACCTGAGCTAGTTCCATGGATGTCGAATTTGGCAGCATTTGAATGAACTCTGCCGCCAAGTAACAAACAAATAAATATAGCGAATGCCGTCAAGAAATTTCGGGCAAATTAACGCCTTTCTACGCTGCTCGACAGAATGCCAAAGACTAAGAAGACACAAGGAAACTGGAATCAGATGTTTATTTTATTGTTTTTCTGTTTTTATGTCCTATTCAATAAATTGCTTTAAATTTACTTTTCCCACCATGTTTTCTTTTTTCTTCTTTATGTCTTGAGTTAAAATTTTCTACTTTATTTTAACCTGTCTTTCTTTCTTACGTTCTTTATTTCGTGTGTTCTTTCTCTCGTTTGTTCTTTCTTTCTTTCGTTTGTGCTTTCTTTTTTCTTTCTGCTTTAAATGCTTTTTATCTTTCGCTTCTTCGTTTATAATTTCATTTGTTTATTTTTTTCTTCGTTTATTCGTTCTTTATTTTCTCTTTTTACTTTTCATTTTTTCTTATTATTTTGATTTTATTTTGTATTTATTAACCTTTTCATATTTTTATTTCCTCATTTTCTTTTCTTTCTTTCTTCTCACCGTTTTATTTTGCTACATGAAATGTATTTCCTTTTTCCTATTCGAATTTACATATACGTTTATTCTCTAAGTATTTATTTTAAGAATATTTTTATTTGTTTCATTCTTTCATTTTTCTTCACTCTGCTTTTTTCTTTCCTTTCAATGTTCATCTTTCTGTCTATAATCTTTCTTTTTCATATTCTCTTTCCTCCATTCTCCTTCTTTTCATTTCATTGCTCCATTATTTTTGCTTTCTTATTTTTCTTTTTGTTTACCTTTGTTTAAAAAAACCGCGACAACTTTTCCCATCATTCTCTGTCCACGGCTTTCACAAGTTGACTTCGCCTTCCCATCAATTGATTTTCTTTCTTATTTAAAACCAGTGATTATTTCTTTTGTAATTCTTTCAAAGTTTCATTCCTCCCTCTCTTTTCCTTCATTTCTTTTTGACCGCCTCTGTTCATCCTTTTTCCCCCATATTTAGCCTTCAGCTTCTCGCGATAGTGGAAGGGGGCAAATCAGCTACTACTTACAAGGCAAGAGGCCAGCAAAAACAAATCATTCACTTCACTCAACAACATCTTATCTGCTTCTTTTTCCACTTTTCAATCGAAAAGCCAATGTTTACGTCTCGTTATTTGATCGGGAAACGCTCGAGTATCTTCTTTGACTGCTAACACTTTCCTCCTTTCAGTGATGCACGTTCCTCGCCAAGAATGACCACCATTTTAAACAAAAGTTCTTTTGGCTTGCTTTGCCTTTTCGATTTAGTTTTAGTTTTTTTATCAGTTAATTCCCATTTTTTTTCTTCTTTTTTTTGAATCTTTGATTTTCTGTAGTCTGGGGAAGTGAATATTTGTCATCATCGCCATCACGGCCTCCTGCACTTTCTCCTCTTCCACCATTTTCTTATTGACATGAGTTTTTCTTTAAATCCATTTATTATATTAGTTTTAGGTTTATTCTTAGCACTGCAACCTGTCTTTTGTTGCAAATACCAGAATTAAACATTAGGAAGTTTGGTGGGCTGCATTAAATTTGATTTCCATTAATCTCCCACCAAAAACGGGGATTCGTCCGCATTTCTTTCTTTCTTGCTTTCTTTCTTGCTTTCTTTCTTTCTTTCTTTGTGTATTCCTTTTTTTCTTTGGTAGTATTTCATTCTTAGTTTTTCCTAGTATAATTCATTCTTTCTTTCTTTCATTCTTTCTTTCATTCATTCTTTCTTTATTTCTTTCGAGATCATTTTTCACCCACTTTCTTCACCCTCTTTCTTTCTTTCTTTCTTTCTTATGTGGACCCGAAGTAGGGGCTACGGAAGGAAAACACGGAACACGGGTTAGAGGTAAGAAAGATATATTAAACAGAAAAGTTACAAAGAATAGTGTAAGAGTAAGCAGAGCTTACTATCCAGTGGTGTCCGATATTGGTATCGTACGCGGCTGCGCATTACTGGTGCTACGATATTTAACAACCCCCCCCCCCACACACACACACGGGTCGAATGTGGCACAAGGCCGGTTTAACGTGGGCTTACCGAGCCCGTAGGCTCGGCCAAAAATCTGTCCATTTACAACCCGTATACACGAGTTTAGGGACTGTCTACATCTCCGGACGAAACTTTGCCCTGCGGCAAAGCCTCGTCCGAGTTCCTCTCTGCCAAACAGAGAGTTCGACAGCTGAGCACCATTACTGGTGCGACTCCCATGATACTACCATTCAAATAATAATATAATACTGGGAGAGTCCATGATGTAGGAAAGTGTCGGTCTCACGACACTTTCTTTCTTTCTTTCTTTCTTTCTTTTTTTCTTACCTTTTAAGTTCGTTTTCCCCCCTCTTTCTTTTCCCCTCTTTATTTCGTCTTGTTTGTTAGTTTCTTATTTTTCTAAGATCATTTTTCATCCTGTTTCTTTCTCCCTCTTTCTTTCGACCCTGTTAAGATCCTTTCAAATGTTGTAACCCCTAAAAGATTATTTTAGAAGAAAAAAGACATACAGAATTATTAAGTGTAATGTTACTAAAATTCCACACGATGAAGTTGATCATTTCTATGAATAAAGACTTCCGGCATTTTATTTAATTTTATTCCCTCTTTTTAGAATCTGCTATAAGTAGATGACATCCTGACCCATTACAGATCTTCTTATGCCCGATCACATCTCGTTAAAAAATGAATATTAATTTAGTTTTAGTTCTTAGAAATTTAAATCCTTTCATAAACTTGTAATCCTGCTATTAATCCTGATATAAGGAAAATATTGTCAGCAAGTCGTGGGTAATTTAAATAACCTCACACTATGTTCAATCCCATTCATATGCAATTTATTTTCTTGAAGATATTTTCAATGCATGCTTTATTAATTTAAATGAAATCATAACCCTTTTTCATTCATTTAACAATGTTTTTTAATTGCATCTTTGTTTCGTGTTTTAATAATCTTATTATCGTATCTATTTAGTAAGAAATGGATCGTAATTTTTACTAATAACTTGCGATAATAATCAAATGTCTTTTCAAAATAAAGTTAATTTTTCTTTCAAGTTTATATATTATTTGTATCTTCGTTTTGATCACTTCTTTCTCCTCTTCATTTATTCTGTGCGTTGATGCAGACATACATAAAATACAATAGAAAAAATCCAATGCTATAATAAAAGGGAAGCGACGAATCAGATTAATAAAAATAAAATAAACGAAAGTAAAACTGGAAAGAAATCCGTTTCCATGAAAGACTCACAAGTCCAATAAATGAAATTGCCGACAAAAGTTGTGCCCGTCTATAAAGACTCCAAACAGAATTTTTAGAATAGCAATTGAGAAAAAAAAAGCGTTAAGTCCAATTAGGTGGAGATTAATATTGATAAAAATGGCAAATGTCTTTTGTAGCTAAAGAAGAAATGTTAATTATCCATTAGGGGATGGTAGAACATTCTTCCATAAAGGATGAAATGAAAAGAGTTATTTGATGAAGATATTTATTTCCTAGGAAATACGCAATTGATTTTAAACATAAAATAATAATGGCATGGAAAAAAGAAGCGGTAAATGAGGAGATGGAATTCAAATTTCGCATTAAAAAATCTGGAATATATGATATGACTGTGACTGTAGTGCCTTTAATAATCTGACCATCAGAACATCCCCCGCACGTAAAATCTTGAATTTTCAAGAATTGATACATCGGAAAACTTTTGAGACTATAAATGACATTTCAGAGATTAATCCATAAAGGATTCTAGAATTCTTTGAAGACTTGTTGCCACGTCCCCACCCCCTAAATGAATGGTAAGTACCTCTAGTGGAATAATAATAACAATACTACTACTACTACTACTACTACTACTACTACTACTACTACTACTACTACTACTAATAATAATAATAATAATAATAATTGTTATGGGTCCTTACCTATAACTACAGAATGAACTCTTCCTAACACTATGTATACTACGCCTCTCAAGAGAGAGGGACGAATCAAGTCGAGCCGATAGTAGTTCACTCCAAACCAGACTGACAGTCATACTAACACCTTCCACATCTTGTATTATTATTCCGTGTAATATATCTTCGTTATTTTTACTCTTGTTTTCCTGTTGTTCTTCCGTGGTCCTAACCTGGACCACAACAATAACAATAATAATAATAATAATAATAATAATAATAATAATAATAATAATAATAATTTGGGAAAAAAGTTCGTAAAGTTTTTTTTAGAAGGCGGCGTTTGAACATGTGATTCTGTTTTATCTATTGTCTGAAATATATGATATCTATACATAATCTAAGTGTGACGCTTAAACATGTCTTTCTTCAGGATTCGTGTGCAGATTGTGCATTTAAAGTATTTATATGTTAAACAGAAAACAGAAGTGAAAGTGATGCGTTTTCATCATTTAATGAAATTTTGTTTCCGAAATGAAAAGTAAAATCTCGGTGCAAACAACAAAAAGAATAGATGCCATTTATGAAGAATGTGCCATACCTGAGTATATTGTTCGTAAGTTTTATAGATTCAAAAGTGAAACATTTTCATTTTGAAACTTGATGTCGTTTTTAACGACCAGATTGGAAGGCTGATTTAAAATAATCTATATTACACAACATGGGACATAACATATATACACCCATATATCTTCTGGGTATTGTAGGGAATTTGAAAGCACATGGATGGGGAAATATTTACATTTTGGGTGTCTCTTGATTTAACGAAAGTTCGTGTATTCAACTTTGTGAAGTATCCGCTTCTTATGAGCCGTCATAATTAGTTTCAGAAGTTGAACGTTTGAATTCAATTCAGTCGACTTCTTTTTGTTTAATTTGTATAGAAAACAAACATCAAAACGATTAACGTTTACTTTTCAGAGTATTGAGGATAATGACTCTCTCTTTCCTTCTCTTGCCTGTGTTATGTAACGCTAATTAATCTCAAATAGTGTCTTGATTTAATTGTTTATTATCTTGTCTACTTGGTCGTGTAGGATTTATGACGAGGCAATCTTATTTTTTTGTCCGTAAGTCGTAATTTTATATAGAAATTTTTTTTTCCGAAAATTGGCTTATATTTTCGCCATTTCTAATGTTAGGCTCAGTATACGAAATTACACCATTGCTGGCAATTAAAATGTTCTAACAGGTATGACCACTGGTCACAATACAATAAAGTGACATGTTTTTGAATGGAATTCGTTAAAATGCTGATTTTAACGCTTGGAATAGCACCTGACTATAACGCAGAATTATTTTTTTTAGCCAATCCAATATCAGCCCGGGAAACAATCTTTTAACTTCTACTTTCGATTTGTTTAAACTGCTGTTCAACAAAACTTGCTGTAAAAGCAAGAAAAAAAAAAAAAAAAAAAAACAAAACAAAAAACCCAACAAAAACAACAACAAAAAATAACAACAACAAAAAATAACAACAAAAAATAACAACAAAAATGGTTTATTTAAAGAGAAAAGTACTTTTATTTGAAGAATATCATGCATCAATAAAATATTCAGTCACGTTAAATATTTAAATACGTTGAATCAATGAAATTTTCTTCACTACTGACACTATATCTAACTAAACATTTCTTTGGGTTGGAATAGATGATCGTTCGTTGAAATTCTTTGTCTATAGTAAAATCAGAAAAGAAATATATTTTCAGTGAAATAAATAATAGGTACATCGTATGTAATAATAATAATAATAATAATAATAATAATAATAATAATAATAATAATAATAATAATAATAATAATAATAATAGGTTGTAGGGCCTCAAGAATTCTTACTGGAAAATTGCAAAAGCAGTTATAGGAGACAAAAACAAGTGTCAACATTTGGGAGAATATTTGGAGCAGCCCAAAGGAATAGACCCCCCCCCCAATGCAGAATGGATTAAATGAAAAAATGAAAATAAAGAATAAACATATACAAGAATGAGAAAATATAACCAAGAATAATGTTAGGCAACCGCTAATGAAATCCCAGGAAATTATAAGGTACCCTATTTTTGGCTCTATTATCTGTCATAAATCCATAAAACCCATTCTCAAATTTTATCAGTGCTAATTAATAATCTCCGTGAAGTCCGAGAATGGTCACAGAAAGTTTTATATCTCCTACCAAAGACGGGTGAAACAGTTGATCCGATAAATTATAGGCCAATAACATATCTGTACACCATATATAAATTGATCGCGTCTGTCATGACTAATGTACTTACACTTTTCTTGATGAAAACAACATTCTTCTATGGAGGGGGTCATATGGTTGCAAAGATCAACTATTGACAATGAAAATGTAAATTGCAGGAAGAGAAGTAGAAATATTCACACACCATGGATATATTTACGTAAATCCTTTGATAGTGTACTACACACTTGAATCCTTAAAACTTTGGCAATGTACAAAGTCTCCACAGTGATAGCAAATTACCTTAAACTCATGACCGGAATGGGTAAAATCATATTATACCTAAGAAACTGCCACTCCAAAGCCCTGAATATCCGACATGGTTCATGCAAGGATGCTCCCTGCCCCTCCTTATCTTTTGTCTGTCGTTAATTCCCCCCACTTCCGCATGAACTAAACAATAATAACTATGAATACGAATTAAGCAAGAAAGGATTTAATCAACTCTGCTCTGCATGAATGACCTCAAATAAGGTGAAGGATTTCCTCCATACTGAAAAATGATCCAGTGACGACATGGATTTCGGATTAGATAATTGTCTAAAACTAATATTCCAAAAAATTAGAATTACGGAAATGCACTCAATAGATCTAGATTTTGTCACAAGGCGTAGGGAACTGGGATTAGAAGAAGCTTATAGGTACCTCGGAATTAGCGAAGGTGATGCAATAAAATATTCGCCAATTAAAGAGAAAATAAGAAAAGAATATTGCAGACGTGTGCGTCTGGTATTGAATATCAATTTGAATTCACAAAAGAGAATATCAGCCATAAGCACTTAATACAGTTTTAACATCCTTAAGTGGACCATAACTGGCATTAAGCAAATGGATGTTAAAACAAAAAAAAGCTTCTCCCTTGTCACCGCATGCATCATCCTAAGACCGTTGTTGATCATCTGTATGTACTCAGTTCTGGAGGAGGTAGAAAATTAGTCTTATAAAACAAAAACCATCAGTTTTCAAAGATACCAGCAAACTAAAAAAAACTGGATCATGATATGCGTCAACGAACATGAAAGAAATAAGAAACCTTATTCAGTGACATAGGAAGCCAATAAATTTAAGTGGGTGAAGAAGTGCAAATATATCATAATACAACTATTGCAGCGGCATAGAACCTAAAAACGAAAGCAAAAGCAAATGCAATGTACCAAATGCAGAAAACATGGCAACACAAGCCTCTTCATGTTCAATACTCTGCCCGTACCAAACAAGCTGATGTACACAAACACAGTATCCATCAGTAATTTCGTAGTGCAACATTAAAAGCTGAAACCAGTTATATTCTTGCACCGCATCACGCTTGCTAGAAATTATCAATCACAGATACTGAAAAATTGTGTTGACCCCAAATGCAGCTTATGTGATAAATATCCAGAAACAATTGACCATCTTGTATCAGGTTGTGCGTTATTGCTACCCACTGAATATAAAAAAGAAGGCCACGACAGCGTGGGCCAATATATGCACTGGAAAATCTGCATTGGAAAATTTTTACGGAAAAGAAACAGGAAGAAATTTGTAAGAATATCACTCAGACGCGGTTATGGAGATAGGGCCTGTAACAATTTTATAGCATTTTACAATGCACACAGACGGAACAATGAAAACTGATCGCCATGACATCCAGATTAGAGATGGCAAAGCCAAAATGTGCCCTCTTATTGACATGGCAGTCCCTGCAGACTGTAATGTATCTCTGAAGACCTTCAACAGACTATAAAAAAACAAGAACCTTCAAATCAAAATCTCAAAAGTGTGGCAAATGAGAACATTAACAATTCCAGCTGTAGTTGGAGTCCTCGTATTGATTGGAAAATTTCCCGATAGTTTCATTGAAGGAATCCCTGGTAGCCCATGCCTTAAAGAAATACAAAATATTGTACTCACAAGTGCAGCTCACACATCACGAATCGCTTTATCTCTCTAAAATGTGTGCGATCTTAGATCATTTTTTGTTTTTACAAAAAATGATCAGTGGAAAATGTAATGGTTTTTGGTTGGGACCCGGAAGGAAATATGTATCCAATAGAAACCCAAGGAAATAATAATAATAATAATAATAATAATAATAATAATAATAATAATAATAATACCACATAGATAATAAGAATGATAATCTCTCTCGACTTTTATTTTCTCTCTCTCTCTCTCTCATAAACACATATATTTGTTGATCGTATTAATTCTCGAAAAGATAGATATACTAAAACAATGAATATAATTGCCTTATTCTCTCTGTAACATTTCTGTAATTCATTCTTACTGTTAATGAAATTTTTCCTGAATTCCAATGCAGAATAAAATGTAAAAAGTACCCGAAATAACTAACACAGGATTGGTCAAACTCTTCGTTTAATCCTAACTTTTGCTTCTACAGGAAATATCTAATTTTCAGGTGAATGAAATTAAGGGGTGGAATTTCAATAAAGTCAGTGGGATGCCAGAAGATTGATTAGCCAAAGAGCCGATTCAAATGCATTAAGTTAAAACGGAAACTGAGTTTATTTTTTTTATTCCTTATAATATTCAATGATAACATCTTTTGGTTTTGTCAATATAATCTGAAATATCGCGATGGGCCTTAACAATTATATATATATATATGCATGTATATATATACATATATATATACATATATACATACATATATGCATACATACATACATATATATATATATATATATAAATATATATATGTATATATATATATAAATTAATTTCGGTTGAGCTCTCTGGGGAAGGAAGTGTGGGTTTGTAAACATTGACTATTAAAGCTGATATAGCGTGAATTTTCTTGAGTCCTGTTGGTCACTGTATGTTTATCTAAAAATAAATACGCAAAGATTCACCTTCAGTGACGGCTTAGTGGTAGAATTTCCGACTGACGCCAATTAAGTCGGGTTTCGATCATAGCTAAATGCAACCGCACGTCTAGCCACACTGAAGAGCTGTGAAACAGCGAAACAGTCTGTCTGCAGATGACAATTATATATATATATATATATATGTGTGTGTGTGTGCATGTTTATGTGTATTATAGCCACACACACACACACACACACATATATGTATATATATATGTATGTATATATATTAAAAATTAATGAATTTTATTTATAATATCATATTACTTTAAACATTATATGTACTTTGACTAGACACGAATATTTTTAAAGAAAGCGAATCTACATATACCAGGCTGTGCATTCGAGAGTCTTATAACAATAATTTATAATATTTAAATTCAGAGATATCTAGTCAAACATGTGTATCCACTAAATATGACATTCATAACTGTATATATATATATATATATATATATATATATATATATATATATATATATATATATATATAAGTACAATATGTATATATATACATACATATATATGGGTACAATAAATATATATATACGCACAATATATATATATATATATATATATATATATATATATATATATATATATATATATATATATAATAAGTATATAATATAAACATATATTGGTGATCAAGATTCATTATCTCAGCAATGGAATTTTTTCTCGAGATAACAATATTCAATCCATGTTTCCTCGATTAGTACGTGGATGTGAGTGTCTTCGATTGATTACGGGATGTGTAAACAGTGGGTCCGATTCATCTCTATCAAAGAGATAATCTAGAATCTACTAATCGGAACACTGTCAGATTACTGGTCAAAAGATCGAATATCTCAAGGGGTATGATTAGCCATTCAAATGATTTTATTTCATTTGGCACGGAATTTATTTCAGTCAAAATAAGGAAAAGTTTAATGCCAACGACTGTCTATGGGTGTTTTTTCTTAGGACATTTATTCACAGCAGTTCATTTATTTTGTTCATTTTATATTTAATCCTCTTCCTCCTCCTCTTCTTCTACATATAAATTTTATAGTTTTTCTATTTCTACTCTTTTTTTTTCTAGTGAACGCAGATGTCGCTGTGTTGATGTCAGAAGTAGAAAGAAAACTCCAGAATCTTCAAGACAAGATAGTAAAGGAAAAATGGAGCCATGATCTATGAATTGTCAGAAGACATAATTTACAGTCATTAGCAAAAGAGGCAACCAAGAGCAAGCTAGAAATTAGAACCGTTAAAATCTTCCTACATAGCAGCGCATTGTAGACAAAGAGAAAACTTGAGGCAATAATGATGCGGCTTTTATAATCTTTAAAATAAATGTAGGTTTTGAAGAGCGTATCCTCGTCTCGTCAATGTGGATGCAATGCGTCAAACCCGTTCAGATATATATGAACTGCTAGCAGTATACTTTTCTCGGATTAGTGGTTGAAAATGATTTCGCGCGAATGAAGTCTGTAATTTTTACTGAGGACCATTCTTCTTCCAAATACCTGGGCTAACGTTACAGTATCACAGACAAATTACGGTGCGAGATAACAGAAACGACATCTTTCGACGGCTTTAAAAAAGCAGAAACGACTAAATTAGAACATGCAACTTGAAATGAAAATAAGGACATAATCAATATGTTTACGTTCTACCCTACTTCAAACAAATGCTGGGGACGAAGGTCCCCATTAACACTACCAGTCGTCCGGGGCACTAGCAATCAACGCAGGTGTCCCCCAGCGGTCACCTCTCTAATCAACCCTCTTTTTACTTTATATAAATGATATGCCTTAGAGCATACTCAGAGGATTTGCGAATATCCATGCCGATGATGCGACGATTTATGAGTACCCCTCTAAAAATTCTGATGGCTAGAGATTGTTAGCTGATTTCTCATTCAATTTAGCTCTTTTTCTTAGAAGTGGCAGGTTACACCAAAGCACCGAAAAACAAATTAGTTACATTTCATCAACACCGACGGACCACGAATTACCATCAGTCACGATAAATTGTTGTTCCCTCGGGGACGTCTCGAGCCTTGAGAGACTACTGAGCCTTGAACTTACCCCTGATATCAAGTATAACTTGTATATACGATTAGTTACTAAAGATACAGGAAACATGGTCGGTTCCTGGTAACTGATTCATCGTACTATCCTCTACTTTACAAGAGACTGTTCCAGAAATGTGACTCGTTGCGCCTTCTCGGGTTTAGGTTCTCAGCTGATATGAAGTGGAAAAACTATATTGAATCCATTGCCAAGCCAGCTGCTAAGAAAGATGGGTCACTGTATCTGGTGAGACAATTTTCCTCTCCACAATCTATCTTGCATGTCTACCATTCGTCCATGCATAGAATATTGTTTTCACATATGGTCAGGTGCCACTGCTATTTACCATGAACTCTTTGAAAAGACCCAAAGAAGAATTGGCAATATTTTTGGTCCTGATCTGGCGGCTCGGCTCCAGTCACTTTCCCTCCGCCGAGATGAGCTTCTCTCTGTCTTTTCTATAAATACTTTCATAGTAACTGTTCGGATGAGCTCTTCGTTATGGTTTTTTATTACTATTATTATTATTATATTATTTTCTTTAGTTTCTTGTAAATATTTTTGTATTCATATTGTAAATACTCATTGGTGTTAGTTTTTAGAATTGTTATTTTATTCCCCTCCCCCCACAGACACTGAATTCTAAATATGGGGACTAATTAGTATTTTCATAGAGACAGTGAGGTATTATGGTGGTTGTAGTAATAAAGGTACCTGTGAATATGTTGTTTTGGTGTAGGGAATATTGTTCTTACGATTGGGTCAGTGTTTGTCATAGTTAAGAAGACAGAAGAAGACCGTCCTTTCCCCAATCCCCCCTTCGGCCTTGTGCCACATTTCTGTGTATTTAACAGAATAAATATCGCTCTTCGTTATGGTATTAATAACATTATTTTCTTTGGTTTCTTGTAAATAGTTTTCTTTTCATATTGTAATTACTCACTGAAGCTAATTTTTATATTGCTGTTTTATCCCCCCCACTCTCACAGACAATGAATTATACATATGGCGATTAGTTCGGATTTTTATAGAGACAGCAGTTATTATGGTGGATGTAGTAAGAAAGGTAAATCAGAAAGCATTGTTTTGGTGATAGGAATATTGTTGTATGATTCGATCAGTGATTGTGGCTAGCTAAGTTTAATATTAAGAAAGAAGAAGACCATCCTTTTACCCCCAATCCCCATTTTAGCCCTGTGCCCCATTTTATGCATTGAAGCGGAAATAAATATTTGCTCTTCTCTACATTATTTACATTATTTTCTTCGCTATGGTATCTAGATTTTTTGGATTTAAGCGTAGCACTCGACTGGTATCAAGATTCCATCGATTTACAGTTGAGCTGGTTAGACGTAGTCGTAAATTCTATGGTAACAGTTTCTTCACTCAGACATTTCACTTGTGGAACTCCATTCTGGCTCCACGCTTTCTTTAACATGCAAAATTTAAATGAAATCTCAATCGCTATCTACTGTCATCCCGATTATTCTCTTCTTCTTCTGCTCATCATAATTATTTCTGTTCCTAATTCCTCCACATCCTTTAATCCCTATATGTGTTTTAATCGTATCTTGGTGTGATATATATATATATATATATATATATATATATATATATATATATATATATATATATATATCAGGCCTAAAATGGAATACTGCTGAATTTTGGCAGGAGCTACTCAAATCTTGATAGAATCCAACAGTGTCTCCGTGTTTTTTTTTTCTCGGAGGAAATCCATTCCCTGGTTCCAGCAGTTCTAACCTTCACGCTAGGACCCACCATGCCACTCACATTGTCACTAACCAGGAACCTCCGTGTTCCATTAGTGAGAAGTAAGTTACTCTCGAACAGTTCCTTCCCGCGAACCACTGCAATGTGGAATCGATTCCCAAGAGAATGTTTCCCCGATTACAACTTAATTTGTTCCTGTCTAGGGTTAACCGTTATCTTCCTTTTGCTGTCTGTGTAAACTGCCTCTTACTCTGTAACAGTCTACCCCGAGAGGCCACCGGACCTTGTACAGGATGAACCTTACTGTAAAACAAACAAACGAAAGGAACAAAAAAGAAAAACAAAAAAAACAAAAAAACAAAAAAAAACAAAAAAAAAACAAAGAAATTATTGGAAAGTGCTATAACAGCTACTGGGTTTGAGAAACCTATTTTTCTGAAAATTGCTTTAATAGTGGGATTTTCTAAGTTTCACGTGGAAGTAACACTTGCTGCTATGTCAGTGAGTGCTGCCATGTTTCCTTATGTGGCAAAAGCTAATATAATCATTACTATTACAAAACGCTGTGTTATCACATTCCTTTTACATGAGTAACTTATGCATATACTTTGTCTCTTAAATCGGTTTATTATGCCACAGGCTTATATTATCCAAGCAAAATACAGTTTTAGTAATCCCCATTTACAAAATCGAAGCAAGCCAACTTAAAATCTTTTTTGATTCTTACTAAGCGTCGATTACTCCAGCAACAGATCACAAAGGCAGAGAACAGCGGGGATCGAACCCACTATGGTGATGACACCTCAGTTAAGAGGTGTGTAACTATCTATGGACACGGGAGTGTCGTGAGCAGACGGTCAGCGCAAGTACATTGATGTCGCTTGGAGTGCCGTTATTGTGTGGCTACGTTCTCTATCAATGTATACCGAGGTGCGATGATCCTCTTCTCGTGCCTTTAGACCTCCCGTTATACAGCCTGCCAGTGAACTTTTGCCAGTAAAATCGCCAGGTTTTCAGGAGCGTGGAACCACCTCTTTATTGCTGGTTTTCTCAGATCCACTCTGATGCGGTAGCACCTGTTAAGGTCCCAGCTCTAAGCAAATAGTTAACACCTAAACTGTCGTCAAAACGTTATGAAAGTGTAAACTAGGTTTTAATAACAGAAATACTTTGTAAAAATTATTACCAGCAATAAATCCTTGAAGAAAAAATTATTACCAGCAATAAATCCTTGAAGAAAAAATTATTACCAGCAATAAATCCTTGAAGAAAAAATTATTACCAGCGATAAATCCTTGAAGAAAAAATTATTACCAGCGATAAATCCTTGAAGAAAAAATTATTACCAGCAATAAATCCTTGAAGAAAAAATTATTACCAGCAATAAATCCTTGAAGAAAAAATTATTACCAGCGATAAATCCTTGAAGAAAAAATTATTACCAGCGATAAATCCTTGAAGAAAAACTTATTACCAGCAATAAATTCTTGAAGAAAAAATTATTACCAGCAATAAATTCTTGAAGAAAAAATTATTACCAGCAATAAATCCTTGAAGAAAAAATTATTACCAGCAATAAATCCTTGAAGAAAAAATTATTACCAGCGATAAATCCTTGAAGAAAAAATTATTACCAGCAATAAATCCTTGAAGAAAAAATTATTACCAGCGATAAATCCTTGAAGAAAAAATTATTACCAGCAATAAATTCTTGAAGAAAAAATTATTACCAGCAATAAATTCTTGAAGAAAAAATTATTACCAGCAATAAATCCTTGAAGAAAAAATTATTACCAGCAATAAATCCTTGAAGAAAAAATTATTACCAGCAATAAATCCTTGAAGAAAAAATTATTACCAGCGATAAATCCTTGAAGAAAAACTTATTACCAGCAATAAATTCTTGAAGAAAAAATTATTACCAGCAATAAATTCTTGAAGAAAAAATTATTACCAGCAATAAATCCTTGAAGAAAAAATTATTACCAGCAATAAATCCTTGAAGAAAAAATTATTACCAGCGATAAATCCTTGAAGAAAAAATTATTACCAGCAATAAATCCTTGAAGAAAAAATTATTACCAGCGATAAATCCTTGAAGAAAAACTTATTACCAGCAATAAATTCTTGAAGAAAAAATTATTACCAGCAATAAATTCTTGAAGAAAAAATTATTACCAGCAATAAATCCTTGAAGAAAAAATTATTACCAGCAATAAATCCTTGAAGAAAAAATTATTACCAGCAATAAATCCTTGAAGAAAAAATTATTACCAGCGATAAATCCTTGAAGAAAAACTTATTACCAGCAATAAATTCTTGAAGAAAAAATTATTACCAGCAATAAATTCTTGAAGAAAAAATTATTACCAGCAATAAATCCTTGAAGAAAAAATTATTACCAGCAATAAATCCTTGAAGAAAAAATTATTACCAGCGATAAATCCTTGAAGAAAAAATTATTACCAGCAATAAATCCTTGAAGAAAAAATTATTATCAGCGATAAATCCTTGAAGAAAAAATTATTACCAGCAATAAATTCTTGAAGAAAAAATTATTACCAGCAATAAATTCTTGAAGAAAAAATTATTACCAGCAATAAATCCTTGAAGAAAAAATTATTACCAGCAATAAATCCTTGAGGAAAAAAATTATTACCAGCAATAAATCCTTGAAGAAAAAATTATTACCAGCGATAAATCCTTGAAGAAAAACTTATTACCAGCAATAAATTCTTGAAGAAAAAATTATTACCAGCAATAAATTCTTGAAGAAAAAATTATTACCAGCAATAAATCCTTGAAGAAAAAATTATTACCAGCAATAAATCCTTGAAGAAAAAATTATTACCAGCGATAAATCCTTGAAGAAAAAATTATTACCAGCAATAAATCCTTGAAGAAAAAATTATTACCAGCGATAAATCCTTGAAGAAAAACTTATTACCAGCAATAAATTCTTGAAGAAAAAATTATTACCAGCAATAAATTCTTGAAGAAAAAATTATTACCAGCAATAAATCCTTGAAGAAAAAATTATTACCAGCAATAAATCCTTGAAGAAAAAATTATTACCAGCGATAAATCCTTGAAGAAAAACTTATTACCAGCAATAAATTCTTGAAGAAAAAATTATTACCAGCAATAAATTCTTGAAGAAAAAATTATTACCAGCAATGAATCCTTGAAGAAAAAATTATTACCAGCAATAAATCCTTGAAGAAAAAATTATTACCAGCGATAAATCCTTGAAGAAAAACTTATTACCAGCAATAAATTCTTGAAGAAAAAATTATTACCAGCAATAAATTCTTGAAGAAAAAATTATTACCAGCAATAAATCCTTGAAGAAAAAATTATTACCAGCAATAAATCCTTGAAGAAAAAATTATTACCAGCGATAAATCCTTGAAGAAAAACTTATTACCAGCAATAAATTCTTGAAGAAAAAATTATTACCAGCAATAAATTCTTGAAGAAAAAATTATTACCAGCAATAAATCCTTGAAGAAAAAATTATTACCAGCAATAAATCCTTGAAGAAAAAATTTTTACCAGCGATAAATCCTTGAAGAAAAAATTATTACCAGCAATAAATTCTTGAAGAAAAAATTATTACCAGCAATAAATTCTTGAAGAAAAATTATTACCAGCAATAAATCCTTGAAGAAAAAATTATTACCAGCAATAAATCCTTGAAGAAAAAATTATTACCAGCGATAAATCCTTGAAGAAAAAATTATTACCAGCAATAAATCCTTGAAGAAAAAATTATTACCAGCAATAAATCCTTGAAGAAAAAATTATTACCAGCAATAAATCCTTGAAGAAAAAATTATTACCAGCGATAAATCCTTGAAGAAAAAATTATTACCAGCAATAAATCCTTGAAGAAAAAATTATTACCAGCAATAAATCCTTGAAGAAAAAATTATTACCAGCAATAAATTCTTGAAGAAAAAATTATTACCAGCAATAAATCCTTGAAGAAAAAATTATTACCAGCGATAAATCCTTGAAGAAAAAATTATTACCAGCAATAAATTCTTGAAGAAAAAATTATTACCAGCAATAAATTCTTGAAGAAAAAATTATTACCAGCAATAAATCCTTGAAGAAAAAATTATTACCAGCAATAAATCCTTGAAGAAAAAATTATTACCAGCGATAAATCCTTGAAGAAAAACTTATTACCAGCAATAAATTCTTGAAGAAAAAATTATTACCAGCAATAAATTCTTGAAGAAAAAATTATTACCAGCAATAAATCCTTGAAGAAAAAATTATTACCAGCAATAAATCCTTGAAGAAAAAATAATTACCAGCGATAAATCCTTGAAGAAAAAATTATTACCAGCAATAAATCCTTGAAGAAAAAATTATTACCAGCGATAAATCCTTGAAGAAAAAATTATTACCAGCAATAAATTCTTGAAGAAAAAATTATTACCAGCAATAAATTCTTGAAGAAAAAATTATTACCAGGAATAAATCCTTGAAGAAAAAATTATTACCAGCGATAAATCCTTGAAGAAAAACTTATTACCAGCAATAAATTCTTGAAGAAAAAATTATTACCAGCAATAAATTCTTGAAGAAAAAATTATTACCAGCAATAAATCCTTGAAGAAAAAATTATTACCAGCAATAAATCCTTGAAGAAAAAATTATTACCAGCGATAAATCATTGAAGAAAAACTTATTACCAGCAATAAATTGTTGAAGAAAAAATTATTACCAGCAATAAATTCTTGAAGAAAAAATTATTACCAGCAATAAATCCTTGAAGAAAAAATTATTACCAGCAATAAATTCTTGAAGAAAAAATTATTACCAGCGATAAATCCTTGAAGAAATAATTATTACCAGCAATAAATCCTTGAAGAAAAAATTATTACCAGCGATAAATCCTTGAAGAAAAACTTATTACCAGCAATAAATTCTTGAAGAAAAAATTATTACCAGCAATAAATTCTTGAAGAAAAAATTATTACCAGCGATAAATCCTTGAAGAAAAACTTATTACCAGCAATAAATTCTTGAAGAAAAAATTATTACCAGCAATAAATTCTTGAAGAAAAAATTATTACCAGCAATGAATCCTTGAAGAAAAAATTATTACCAGCAATAAATCCTTGAAGAAAAATTTATTACCAGCGATAAATCCTTGAAGAAAAACTTATTACCAGCAATAAATTCTTGAAGAAAAAATTATTACCAGCAATAAATTCTTGAAGAAAAAATTATTACCAGCAATAAATCCTTGAAGAAAAAATTATTACCAGCAATAAATCCTTGAAGAAAAAATTATTACCAGCGATAAATCCTTGAAGAAAAAATTATTACCAGCAATAAATCCTTGAAGAAAAAATTATTACCAGCGATAAATCCTTGAAGAAAAAATTATTACCAGCAATAAATTCTTGAAGAAAAAATTATTACCAGCAATAAATTCTTGAAGAAAAAATTATTACCAGCAATAAATCCTTGAAGAAAAAATTATTACCAGCAATAAATCCTTGAAGAAAAAATTATTACCAGCAATAAATCCTTGAAGAAAAAATTATTACCAGCGATAAATCCTTGAAGAAAAACTTATTACCAGCAATAAATTCTTGAAGAAAAAATTATTACCAGCAATAAATTCTTGAAGAAAAAATTATTACCAGCAATAAATCCTTGAAGAAAAAATTATTACCAGCAATAAATCCTTGAAGAAAAAATTATTACCAGCGATGAATCCTTGAAGAAAAAATTATTACCAGCAATAAATCCTTGAAGAAAAAATTATTACCAGCGATAAATCCTTGAAGAAAAACTTATTACCAGCAATAAATTCTTGAAGAAAAAATTATTACCAGCAATAAATTCTTGAAGAAAAAATTATTACCAGCAATAAATCCTTGAAGAAAAAATTATTACCAGCAATAAATCCTTGAAGAAAAAATTATTACCAGCGATAAATCCTTGAAGAAAAACTTATTACCAGCAATAAATTCTTGAAGAAAAAATTATTACCAGCAATAAATTCTTGAAGAAAAAATTATTACCAGCAATAAATCCTTGAAGAAAAAATTATTACCAGCAATAAATCCTTGAAGAAAAAATTATTACCAGCGATAAATCCTTGAAGAAAAAATTATTACCAGCAATAAATTCTTGAAGAAAAAATTATTACCAGCAATAAATTCTTGAAGAAAAAATTATTACCAGCAATAAATCCTTGAAGAAAAAATTATTACCAGCAATAAATCCTTGAAGAAAAAATTATTACCAGCGATAAATCCTTGAAGAAAAAATTATTACCAGCAATAAATCCTTGAAGAAAAAATTATTACCAGCAATAAATCCTTGAAGAAAAAATTATTACCAGCAATAAATCCTTGAAGAAAAAATTATTACCAGCGATAAATCCTTGAAGAAAAAATTATTACCAGCAATAAATCCTTGAAGAAAAAATTATTACCAGCAATAAATCCTTGAAGAAAAAATTATTACCAGCAATAAATCTTTGAAGAAAAAATTATTACCAGCAATAAATCCTTGAAGAAAAAATTATTACCAGCGATAAATCCTTGAAGAAAAAATTATTACCAGCAATAAATTCTTGAAGAAAAAATTATTACCAGCAATAAATTCTTGAAGAAAAAATTATTACCAGCAATAAATCCTTGAAGAAAAAATTATTACCAGCAATAAATCCTTGAAGAAAAAATTATTACCAGCGATAAATCCTTGAAGAAAAAATTATTACCAGCAATAAATCCTTGAAGAAAAAATTATTACCAGCAATAAATCCTTGAAGAAAAAATTATTACCAGCAATAAATTCTTGAAGAAAAAATTATTACCAGCAATAAATTCTTGAAGAAAAAATTATTACCAGCAATAAATCCTTGAAGAAAAAATTATTACCAGCAATAAATCCTTGAAGAAAAAATTATTACCAGCAATAAATCCTTGAAGAAAAAATTATTACCAGCAATAAATCCTTGAAGAAAAAATTATTACCAGCAATACATTTTTGAAAAGCTACATATTTTTTGAAAAAATAATACCATAAATAGATTTTGAAGGAAAAAATTACCAGCAATATATTTTTGGAAAAATATATTGCCAGCAATAAACATTTTGTTAGCATGAAGTGACCCATTTAGGTTGATATGATGTAAAACAAAACACATCAAGCCAAACTATTGATTATTTTTTCTTAACCATATTCTAAATAATGAGAGCAGGATACGTTGATATAACCTCTTTATGTATTTCAGGTGCCGTTGCTGGTCAGCACACAATTTACGTACGCAATTCACGAGAAGTCTTGAGAGTTGTACATTTTTAATTTTGTAGCCATACTAACATCGTGATAGTTTAATACACTATAGCCTAATTGTCCTGGAGTCTGGCTTACTTTGCCAGTGTTGGCAGTGATCTCTTTGTCCGAATATCAATCAATGTGGATCACACATCTTAGGTATGAGAAAACTTCAACAGTTTTCAGCTATGACATTATCAATGTTTATAAGATTTAGATGTAATCATTTGGATTTTCATAGACCGATAGTAAGTCCAAACTATTTAGAGGTCCAGGAAAACTTAATCCTACACAGCGACATATGTTTTTGGAGTATGGACATCAGCGCTAAATAACATAGGGTTTCCTGGATGAGGCCGGATAGAAATGGAAATGCAGCAGTTTGCCATGATTAGTCATCATTAGTAAGTACCCCCATCCCGGTCATGGCATTATAAAAGGATTGGATGATTTGGGTGAACTGGTTTTGTCAAACACTGAAATAGGTCCTCCCTGTTGACGTGAAGTAATTAGGCTTTTGGCAGATTGTCTTCTAAGAATAACTTGACTCAATTCAAGCTAACATTGAAAGGATCTTTTCATCAATTTGGCAGGGGTAAGATGTCATGATGCGTTCTACAATCGATTTTATTTTCATTATAAAGACATACAATAAATGTTGCAGACAATCACATTTGGTGTATCTTCACACTTGTTCCCTATTTCTTTAGTTATTATTACTTGCATTTGTTTTATTACTTCGATGATGTGAAGAAAAAATAAACATAAATAAAAGAACGTCCTAAATATGATTTCCTTAACTTCTGAGGAGTTGTGTTTCCACAATTAACTTCAAATTTCTTTTTTCTTAACATATATCCTTCAAATTTTCTCTAGTTCATCTTTCGTACGGAATCCTTTTTGAAATATCTTTGCCTTTTTTATGAATCTATCCTTCATATAATCATCAAGAAAGGCTCCGTTTGCACAGGTAAATAATCCTTGTATTAATGTTCAGAGTCTATTGCAAGAAGGAAACTTGTATTCGGTTCTATAAATTTACTAAACTGTAGGAATGCAGAAGATCAGAGAGAATTCTAAAACCATCGGACTCAACAATACATTCTCTGAGTACTAAAGAGAATTTAATTCAAAATGCGGCGAAATAATGAAACTAAGTATATTTGTCGAAGATATGTATAAAATAAGGAACTATAAAAGCAGTTTCAGAGAACTGATATTATTTCAAAAATCTTTTCGCCTCACCTTCGTCTTCCTTGTTTATTCAAATTTGTTTTTCAGAGACTTGAGGAATATGTGTAAATTTATGTTATATAGAACTGTTTTTAACGTCGCTTTCCAAGTTTCTATAAATGGAAATGGAAATTTACGTGGTTATTTATTTCTTCATCGAAAATCTGTCAAAAGATAGGTCAGCCTAAAATGAACAGAACTCAATGTTGCTTTGTTTCTAAATAACTAGACATATCGCATATTTGGCACGAAACTTAACTTATTCATCGCTAAAAGATGTTTGATATATTGCACATTCAGCATTTCCTTACTATTAATAAAGTTACATTTGTATTAAATTTGCAGGTTTCTCTTCCGTTTCTTTCTCTAGAGGTTGCTGTGACTAATTGTTTGCTAAAGATATTATCTAATCTTCAGGATATTACCATATTTATTCGTTTGTCGTTCACACGTGAAAAAGTATTTGCAGCTAAGGTGTTAATATTAACAATTCAATGTTATAGAGTTAATTATGGCATGTCGTCATGTGTAACTGCTTGTACTGCGAATAAAATTCTAATTACGAATGCTAAGTTAACATTAAGAAGATATATTGTCTTTACAAAGACATTCTCATAAAAAAAACGGTTGATTTCTGTTTTGTCCCACACAATTATGTACGGAATGAATGTCAGACTATCAGTAAAGCTGAGAATAACGTAACATGGAAGGCGATTTGGTGAGCCGAGTTCAAATTATTGCCTAGTGTGACACGTCCACTTTCGCATTAATACCCCTAGGAAAATCGTCTCATCTCTTCTCATCTATGGGTTATATAAAAGGGTAGACAGTCCGTTGCAGCCAAGCTAAAAGAATGACTCAATTGAATTCAAATCTGTGAAGAATACAGCGGAAAACTAGACTAGTGTAATTCATAGGTAATAAAAAATGTTGTTCAGGAAAGATCTCAACTTGAACCAATGACCAAACTCATTATTTCAATAACCAACTATTACAATATGAATTTAGTGTACCTAACCGAAGATCTTTCAGTAAAATATTTTATGCGAATATTCCAATTGTATTCCTGTCCCAGACAAAACCTACTTATGGTGGCGCTCACACGTTCAAGCATCCAGGATGAGAGTTGCTAGCGTCAAGGAGCTAAGGAATTACTTAAGCTCATGTCAACTCCTTTTCTTAAGACATTGTTTATTTGCTTTTATAGAGTCGTGTAGGATTCGAGAGCAGTACTATTTTTCGCGTTGTCACCCGAAGTAACTAATCATCGAGGTTACTGGCCTTTGAAGAAACTGACTCGAGAGATTTTAACGCTCTTTCACATCCAGACTCTTTTAAATCAATTTTTTCGTTAGGCTTGGAAATTTTCAGTTCTGTTAATTTTTCCAGATTTTAGTTTTCTTTCTTATCACTCATTTTTATCTTCAAGTTTCATTCCGTTTAGAGGGTCGTTTTTTTTCAGTTTTTCTATCCATCCTTTTTTTTTCTTCTTACTGATTTTCCGAGAGTGTCAACTTTCCATTTCAGATTCTCTTGATTTCTCTTGCTTCAACTTGTTTCTAGCTTTTGCTTACCGGATATTTTTAGAGGCATTTAACACTGAACAGCTATTTCTTTTCGTCTTTCATGTCTTTTTTTAGCTGTCGTTTTACTTTCATTTTCATATTCATCTTTTTTTCTCTCCATATTCTTTTAAATTTGTATTTGTTTTCTTATTAGAATTAATATATATATATATATATATATATATATATATATATATATATATATATATATTTATATATATATATATATATATATATATTACTTGTCAGTCTTTTTACATCCTTTCTTTCTTCTCTTAGCTAGCGAAATTCTTTCTTATTTTTATTATTTCTTTCTTTCACTTAAATTCTTCAATTACTGTGTCATTCTTTTCATAGTCGTTGTTCTATTTCCCCTTTATCTATTTATGTCTCTCCCTTCATGTGTGGCCTCTTCATGCATTTCTATTTTCCCGCTTTTTATAATCATTATTTCTTTCGTTTCCTTTTTTGCTTTCTTACTTTAATATATATATATAAATCCTCTCTATTCTACTGTCCAGTTTTTCTTCTTTCTATTCTCTCCTCTCTTATTTCTTTATTATTTCCATTTTTTTTAACTCAGCCTTCTTCTTCCTTTATTATTATTATTATTATTATTATTATTATTATTATTATTATTATTATTATTATTACCTGTTTCTTTTCATTTTCTTTCCCAGTCTCCTTCTTCTTCACTTCTTTCTTATTCTGTATAATTTTCCTTCTCAGTCTGTCCACTTTTCTTTCTCTTCTCTTCTTTCTTATTTTCATATTTTCTTCATTTTTCTTACCTAGTTTTCTTCTTCTTTCCTTATTCTTTCCATTTTTCTTGCTCTGTCTTCTTCTTTTATTCTTCTCATTTCTTTCTTTCTTTCTTTTCTTCTTTCTTTCTTTCTCTTCTCTTCTTTCTTATTTTCATCTTTTCATTTTTCTTACCTAATCTTCTTCTACTTCTTTCCTTCTTTCCATTTTTCTTGCTCTGTCTTCTCCTTTTCTTCTTCTTCTTTCTTTCTTTCTTTCTATCTTTCTTTCTTTCTTATTTTTATCTTTTCTCCATTTTTCTTACCTATTCCCCTTCTTCTTCTTCTTCTTCTTCTTCTTCTTCTTCTTCTTCTTCTTCTTCTTCTTCTTCTTTCCTTATTCTTTCCATTTTTCTTGCTGTCTTCTTCCTTTCTTTCTTTCTTGCTTTATTTCTTTCTCATCTCTTCTTTCTCATTTCCATATTGTATATTTTATTTCTATATTTTCTAGAATAACCTGCACCCATCTTAATATTTACTTAGCATCGCATAGGTTGGCAATAGTCGACCACCATTTTTATCTAATTTTCTTTACTGTCCGCTTCAGTTCACACATTTTTCTCTTTTCATTCTCTTTTTCTCTCAGTTCCTGTTCCAGCAGTCGATTCTCTTGCCCACCTTTTCTTCCAGAACCTTTTAATATCTTCTTTTTCTCTAAAATTCTCCATTGTTTTCACAGCAGTCTAGCAGCGAGAAACTGTCGCTTTCTTCGTCGAATGGTTTAACTACGAAAGAACAGTTGCCATTTCCATTTCGATCTTTTATGTCAGTTCGCTTCGTGCTAAATAACAGTGCAAACGAAATCGACAGACGTGACCACGCAAGTGCACACGACTCAAAATTTACATGCCCGACTTACATGTCAATTTGCAGTATTTCCTGCCCCTGTCCCATTACCATTTTGACCAATGCCGCAATATATCTACTAGATTGCGCAGTTGAACATGGACATAAAAATTACGACTATTATATATACATGCATATGTGTGTGTGCTTATGTGTATGTGTGTGTGTGTGTGTGTATGTGTGTGTGTGTGTGTGTGCGTGCGTGTGTGTGTGTGCAAGTGTGCCCGTGTCGGTGTGTGCGTAGGGAGAGAAAGATATACTGCCTAAAAATTCGTTAGCACAAACATTGAATTCTCAGTTATCCTTGTTAAAATGTATTCTGGCACATTTTTGATGGTTTTATTTTTTTAAAACTAACCAGTATGGATTGTAAGAAACATCGCACAGATCATTTCTTTATTGTCGTAAGTTTAGTACTCTTTTGCATATATATATATATATATATATATATATATATATATATATATATATATATATATATATATATATATATAATAAGGATTTACATAAGAACTATAAAAAGCGAATAATGATTCGATATGATTCAGAATATCAATACTAGCAGTAAAAAAATCACTGATAAACTGAAGATCAGTGATAGAGTAGGTCAACTATATGAAAAAGAATGCTACATAACCTTAAAGGACCACAAACCAGATTTTGACGCAAATCCGACGACAAGGATAATTAATCCTACAAGACCTGATATCGGAAAAATTAAGTAAAATGATCCTTGAAAGGGTTAATAAACAAATTTAAGAAAAATAGGCCTTAAAATTTGGATAAATACCAAAGACGCGATAAACTGGTTTACTTGTATAAAAGAAAAAAAAAACTGTACACTAATGCAGTTTGATATTGAAAATTATTATCAATCAGTATCTAAAGAACTGTTCCAGAATGCGTTGGACTTTGCCACCCAGTACACAAATATTACTGAAGAAGAAAAGAACATTATTGTTAATACGAAAAAATAGGTACTGATTCATAAAGGTGAGCAATGGATAAAGAATTCATATGACCACTTTGACATCACAATGGGATCACTGGACTCAGCTAGGTCTTCTGATCTCATAGGTCTTTTTATATTATACAATCTTACAGCGCACCGTGATATTGATTTAACTGGCATTGTTTTGTACAGGGACTTATGGTTATTAGAAACTCTACTAACTTCAAAATAGATAAAATTAGAACGGTATTATATAAAGAATTTAAAAGCATGGGTTGAAAAATTACCGTCAGCACTAAATTAAAAATGTTAACTTCCTTGATATAACATTAGATTTAAAGTAAAAGACATACACACCTTATAAAAAACTCAATACCAATCCTTTATATATACACCCTAAATCAAATCACCCCTCATCTATAATTAAACATATACCTTTATCTATCCGAAAAAGAATAAGTACAAATTCAGCAAATGACAAGATTTTCGATGAACATATTAGTTTCTATAATAAAGCTCTAAAAGTTAGTGGCTACAAAAACCCAAAACTAACTTATATTAAAAATGAAAATAGTAAACATAGAAAGAACAGAAGTAGAACAATAATTTGGTATACGCCCCCATACAACTAAATGATAAAGAACAAATTAGGACAAAAATTCCTCGCATTAATAGTCAAGCATTTTCCCAGTGAAAGTAAACTAAGTAGGATTTTCAATAAAAATACACTAAAATTAAGTTATAGCAGTAATGATAACTTAGAAAAAATTATTAATTTTTACAAAACAAGTAAATCTTAAATAAACACTTATACCAGAACCAAAGAAATTTAGACAATGGAAAAATAAAAACAAAAACTGATGAGAATAAACAAAAATTTATTAACTGTAGAAACCCTCAAAACTGTCCTGTACAAAATAAATGTTGCACGGAATCATTAGTATACCAATGCAATATATCTTCTATTGAAAATCCTGAAAACATAAAAATATATAGGTTGCACTAGCCATGAGTTCAAAAAACGGTTCAACCAACATCAAAGTTCGTTTAGGATAAATAAATATAAAAATCAAACATCTCTCTCAAAGTACTTCTGGCACCTAAAAGAATCCAATAAAATACCTAGAGTAAAATAGAAGTTAATAAGAAAACCTAGAATATGTAGGTCATTAAATGACCCATCTCCTTTGGGCATACATGAGAAACTATATATTACTAAGTTTATAAAATATAAAAATATACTGAATCAGAGAAATGAAATAGCTATTTTGTGCCGTTATTGTCAAAAATCTTCTTTAAACAACATTTAAAAATTAAATTAAAAAAAGACCTGGTAATATACATACTTATATTTGATGTGAATAAATAATTTTAAATATTGTAAGTAATTCTATTACATTTACTTGTTTTGTAAAAAGATATAGTCGATTAAATTTAAAAGAAACATATTTTAAAATTGGTTTTAAAATTGTAGTTAAATAAAACTGATTCAAACCTAAACATCTTTTAAAATTGTAGTTAAATAAAACATATTCTAACCTTAACACCTCTCTCAAAATACTTCAAACACTTAAAAGAATCCAATAGAACACCTAAAGTTAAATGAAATTAATATAAGTTAGAATATGTAGGACATTAAATGACCCATGTCCTTTGTACATACATGAGAAACTATATATTACTAAGTTTATAAAAAATAGAAATTTACTGAATCAGAGAAATGAAATAGCTATTTTGTGCCGTCATTGTCAAAAAGTTTCTTTAAACACCATTTAAAAGTTAAATTAAAAAAAATAAGACCTGGTAATATACATACTTATATTTGATGTGAATAAATAATTTTAAATACTGTAAGTAATTCTATTACACATACTTGTTTAAAAAAAATATATATATAGTCGATTAAATTTAAAATTAAAAATATTTAAAAATTGGTTTTAAAATTGTAGTTAAATAAAACGGATTCTAACCTAAACATCTTTTAAAATTGTAGTTAAATAAAACGTATTATAACCTTAACACCTCTCTCAAAGTACTTCAAACACTTAAAAGAATCCAATAAAACACCTACAGTTAAATAAAATTAATTTGTTAAGTTAGAATATATAGGACATTAAATGACCCATGTCCTTTGTACATACATGAGAAAAATGTATACCACTAAGTTTATAAAAAATAAAAGTTTACTGAATCAGTGAAATAATTTAGCTATCTTTGCCGTCATTATCATAAATTTTACTTAAAAAAAATGTAACCTGGTAATATACATACTTATACTTGATATGAAAAAATAATTTTACATACTGTAAGTAATTCTAATGAATTTACTTGGTTTTAAAAAGAAATCTAGTCTATTAAAAATTAAAAAGAACAATTTTTAGAATTGTAGTTAAATTAAACATATTCTAGCCTAAACAGCCCTCCAAAATCTTTAAGTATACAAATAGAAAAAATGCCGTAAGAATTTTGCCATTAACAATAAACTTTTTATTAAAAATCCAGATGACATGCATTTAGCGGATGTCAGAATTTGTTGAAAAATACATCCCTACCCATCCCTAAACATAACCCCGCTTTCGAATGTAACTATCAACTGATATATATATATATATATATATATATATATATATATATATATATATATATATATATATATATATATATATATATATATATATATGTATATATATATATATACACTAGCCGAATTATCCGCTCTTTGCTGCGTGTCAAACATTCTTTTATAAGAAAATGATGATTGATTTTAAATCATTGTTATAACTTGTGGAGAAAAATGATGCATTTCAATATTACTATTATCTTTCCGATATGACCTCCATCTTCTGGCTATCCACATATATTTTGTATAGAGGTCATTCCTTTGTTCAATTTGAAATTGAATTTAAATCAAAGGGAAACATTTTAGTGGGCTGTTTGATCTGATCTCTTTGATATGTATTTCATGAAGGAATCGATGAGCATATTTCAACATTGATATGACAGCTGAATGGTCACAACAAATATGTATCATAAAACACTACACATTGAGTGGTGATTTATTGCTTAATCTTTTCTTTTCTTTTAAGCTTTTCACCCCAAGCAAAGCTGGAAGCCACTAGCACGCCAGGGGTTACAGAAGATTTTGAGCGAGAGCAGATAGGAGTCTTAGAGGAAAGGATGTGGAGAAGGATAGTGGATAGATCAAGGCAACTGGAGATATCGATTGATATTAAATTTGAATAGTTGGAGATTATAGTTGTCAGGGAAACAGGAATAAGGAAGGGAGTTCCACAGACGAGAGGTGCGAGAGATGAAGCTATTGGAGTAGAAGTGACGTCTACATTTAACAGTTTCAACAATGAAAGGGTGGGAGCGGGATGACAGCCTCGTAGGACGCTTGAATTCATGAAGCCTGGGAACCAGCGAAAGCAGCTTATCGGGACAATTACTTGTAAAAAAGACAGAGCGAGGCGACGGCGCGTCTGTGAGAGAGCGACTGCAGACGAGATGACAGATCAGAGCCAATTACGTTGCATACCCGTTTCTGGATCACCGAGGCAAACAGAAGGGGCTCCGGAACATATATGGCAGCAATACTCTATGCAAGGGCGAATGGTTGATTTGTAGATTTGAAGGATCGATTCCGGGGAGAAATTTTTCCTGGCCCGGCAGAGGGATGCAACTTTCCTTGCGGTGGATGAAGCAATTGACTCAATGTATTTGCTCCATCTCAGGTCAGCGGACAGCGTGAGACCGAGCAGCCGCAGAGAGGAGCTCATATTGTCACATTTTGATCTTGACGATGTGCCGTCTATTTTCTGGATTTCTCCTTTGATAGTTTGGATAAGATTCATTAATTGTTCCAAGTAAATTTAATCTAAATGAAAAGGAAAAAAATTCAGTCGGGGAGGTAGTGCGCATGGGGATCCGCTTTGACCAAAACGATCTTGCCTTCATCTTCTGGCTTACTACTTCTATATTTTTGATAGGAGTCATTCCATGGTTCAAATTTTAATTTGATTTAAATCAAAGGGAAAAAAATTCAGCGGGGATATTTTATGCCCCCACTCCCCCGCATCCCCGTCGATCAAAATTAAATATGCTTATCCAAGTACCCTGGGTAATGTACTTTCAGAATATATATAGTTATAGGGGTCTATGTCCAAAACCACCCTAGGTGTTCGATAATAAACAAACAGAATGACAGGATATATATATATATATATATATATATATATATATATATATATATATATATATATATATATATATATATACATATATATATATATATATATATATATATATATATAAAAGTGAACATAGAATCAACACTTTATTTTCTATGTTTACTTTTATATTTACACACGCTCTATCTCTGATATTGAGCACTTTATCCCATAAATATACCACACTTTAAGACTATATTTCTTCATATATATATATATATATATATATATATATATATATATATATATATATATGTGTGTGTGTGTGTGTGTGTGTGTGTGTATAAAAGTGAACATTGAAGTCAACACTTAGAGGCGACGGACTGTTTCATGCTAGACGCAATCGGTGGCAATAAATTCGAGCTTGCCAACCGAACGATCCTCTGTGGCCGAATCGGTTAAAAGGCACGTCAGGCTATGTGACGGTTCCGTATAGGATACAGATTCGAATCCTGTCGGAGGACGAATATTTTCGATGAAAATTTCTCGGACGTTCAGGTCGGTAAATGTTGTTTAATACTGTTTATTATAAAACAGAGCATTTTCTTAAATATTTGTATCTATAAAAAGAATGTTAAACATAAAAATGTCTTAAAATAATTGTCTAACTTTGTCCATTTCATAATGTGTGACGTCATTTGTTTACATTTGTTATGCCATTTGCAGTTATGAATGTACGTGAGAGATTCATGAAAGATTGGAGTTTATAAGCAGTGAATTCGACCTTGCCAACTGTGGCTGAATCGGTTAAAAGGCACGTCAGGCTATATGACGGTTCCGTATAGGATACAGGTTCGAATCCTGTCGGAGGACGAATATTTTCTATGAAAATTTCTTGCACATTCAGGCCGGTAAATGTCATTTAATACTGTTTATTATAAACAGAACGTTTACTTAAATATTTGTATCTATAAAAAGATTGTTAAATATAAAAATGCCTTAAAATAATTGTCGGACTTTGTCCATTTCATAATATATAATTATATATATATGAAATTATATATATATAATTATATATGTAATTATATATATATATATATATGTGTGTGTGTGTGTGTGTGTGAGTGTCTCTTCGTGTATGGTTGTATGTGTGTGCATGTGTGTGATGGCAGAGATAAGATTTCGATCAATTACCTCGCATGAGCCATCTTCAAGTATGACTACTGGACTTAAAATGTCTTGCTCACATGTTGCAACGTTGGGTGCCTTTTGCAGAAGTCATTTCCTTTATAGAGAAGAAACATCAGCGGACATTTCCAATCAACTGATACACTATCTCCTATTGAAACGTCTTGTATTAAATAATAAAGAAGTTGAAACATATTTGTATTTACTCAACATGTAAGGTTGTGACACAAAGTCGGTTTAATGTGGGCAACCCGAGTGCGTGCACCCGGGCAAGCATCAGAAATTCCCCCAGCCCCCGGCACCTCTCAGTATAATTTTCCTCAGTTGCGACTCTGTCGTTTGACGCAGTCGCCGCTGAGACAAAGACAGAGATGCAACTGAGAGATAAGTAGACCTGAAATTACTCAAAATTTTAGCATGAATACCAACCATGCCAGGCAACTAACACCGATTCATCTTTTTATACTATTTCTGACTTCCTCAAGGGACATTAATTCTGGCATTTGTTCTTTGGTTCCGTTTTAAGGAAAATAGTTAAGGAAATAAGTTCGTATATATATATATATATATATATATATATATATATATATATATATATATATATATAATGAATAATCAAAAAATCTTTTTACCTCATGTAGGGAATACACTATTTCAGCAGACGATGAACGTGGTCCTCTGTCTTTTCGACCCCGATGTGGAATGAAGTTCATATCCGTAGAGGGAAGTCGAATTTGACTGTATGGAGGTGATATTAGAAGCTAAAGGGTCAACCTAAAATTTAACTTGCGGAGGATACTAAATATAGTGTTCAAATCTTTCATTGTTTAAGTCAGATGATAGGCACCAGACAGGGGTCAGGGTTGGTGTCTTTCTTACAGGGGAGAAGGTATTTTAAATAGGTCAGAGAATATTAACCCCATGAAAGTAAATTGGGGATATTGGAAATAGGAAAGAATAAATTTAAATTTAAAAATAAACATGGATTTAAGAATAATTTTTTAAAAATGCCAGGTAACGAGGTTGTAAGTGATTAGCGGAAAGAGAATTAGGAAAAAACACGAAGCAGAGAAAAGTTTATTAATTATAATTAATATAACATAAAACGGTTTTAGAGGAGGTGGGAAAGGAGGAGGGACTTAAGGTAGCTAAAAAGGCAAAATTCCTTCTTTTTATTTCAGGACGTAGGCGATGATGGCTCTCCATCTCCCACTATTCCTTCCAGCTCTCAACAAGTTCCTTCCCTCTGCTTCCACACCCAGACCAAGTTTTGTCATTCACTTGCTTAAGCCCGACAGGTATGTCACGCGTTATTTTCCCTTGTCTGTCTTTCACTCTATTCGACCCGTGAGTATCAGATTCTCCAGGCCATTCTTTCTCATTACGTATGCTAGAAATTTCATCTGCCTCTTCCTGATGTTAAGTATAAACCTCCTACTTCGTTGCAACCTCTCTAAGACCTCATCGTTGCTCACACTCTCACTATCCTTAGGATCCTTCTGTACAACCACATTATCAAAGAAAACTTCCTGTCTCTCAATACTCTGCCCAGCTTTTGGAATATGTCCTTGGACATCCCAATACGTCTACGGATCTCAGTGTCGCATTTGCCGTCCTCTGTCAAAATGCTTCCCAGATATTTAAACTTCCACGGTTGCTTGATTCTAGTGTTCCCGACCTACAAATAGCATTTCGGGCTCATCTTCTTACCCTATGGAATTTTGAATTTGTGATGTCGACATTTGAAGATTTAGAAGGGATGGGAGTCGGGGAATGATATAGGGTACCTAATTAAGATGAAATTATATTATGGAAATTTGAATTTGTTTTCATGCCGACATTTGAACAGTAATTCGTTCCTCTGATCCAATTGTTGGTTTTCATTATTTTCCAAACTATTTGTGGGTTTAAGTTTTCGTTCTTTCACTCACTAAATATTTTTGAAAAAAGCTTCTTTTATTTTCCTTATTTTCTTTGGGGGAAATGGACGCTTGATATTTAACCCTGGTAAATTTGGATTTGCTCGACAGTTATTTTTAGATCTACAACTTTAGGAGGGTTTGATAATTGGTTTGTTTTTGGTTTCATAGAATTTTCTTAAAATTTGGTTGTGTGAGCTAATGATTTTATAGATGTTGTTGGTACAAGATTAGTTAATCTTAATCGTTTTTCCATTGAAAATCTTACACAGATGGTTATTTTTTGGAAGTACTTATTGATTAACATTAGGAAATACTGTCCGATCTTAACATTGAACGGTTTGCAGAAAAGGTGGGATGGAAACACGTAGTTTCTCTTTTTCTGTGTCCACGTTTAATCTCGGTGTTATTTATAGTGTTTATAAAGGACAATTTCTATTTACATCCACTTTTGTGGAGAGCATTTCCATATAATTTTCATTAAGGGTATTCATGTTGGATGATATTCGACTAATCCTAGTGTTAACGGTAGTAGGGATCACCGCCTGAGGAGGCACACACAGTGTCGAAACATGGTTGTATCTATGTAGCGGTTTATAACATGTTTTGGCTATAATTGTTAATAAATATTATTATTATTATTATTATTATTATTATTATTATTATTATTATTATAGATATTGTTAAGTTTATTGAGCATCGTTTTAAAATATAAGGTTTGGACGTTGGAATTAAACTACCTTACATTGCATCGAGCTCTCTTTTTGTGGATCAATTTTGATATTTTGATATTACTAGGACCCATTTGGATTTTACACCCACACATTTTATTTTACATCTATCTATCTATCTATCTATCTATCTATCTATCTTGTTTCAAGATTGAATGGTCAAATTTTACATTTAAATACACGCTCTATCGTTGATATTGAGCACTTTAATACATAAGGATAGCATAACATGAAATTATATATTTATCATATCTATCTATCTATCTATCTATATCTATATATATATATATATATATATATATATATATATATATATATATATATGTAGTGTTTTTAAATTTTTAAATAATTATAAGGATAGAGAATTTACAGATATAAATAGTGTAGACATTGGATTCATTATTACTTGCATACTCTTAATTACACTACTGAACGAAATTTGCACATCGATATATATATATATATATATATATATATATATATATATATATATATATATATATTTGTAAATATTCTCATACAATTTTTTATATGAGCTACTCAATTAAAACAAGACTAAACTTGTGACGTGTTAGTGCTTTGTATTCGTATCCTATGCAACGTGCTATAAGTAAACGGTTAACAAATTTTGTCAATTAAACAAATAATCCGAAATAAAAACAGAAGTGTTTTTATAAACTGCGACACTAAAAATGTAATGTTTTATCTATCGACGGATATTTTGTTTTCATTGCGCATGCTTAAACACTTTTTTGAAAAACATTCGAACTGCAGATTAAGGCAAAAACACCAGAGTCGAATTTCTAAAGAGTTTTCCGCTTCATTTTTGCCACGTATATCATAGATCCGTCAGGTGTACATCAATTCTGGTTTTTGACACCAAAACCACAAATTATGCAGTAATATACCACATTTTTTGTGGCCTTTTGATATCTTCCTGTCTTTATTATGCTTTCCGATTAAATAATGATCACGAATGATTTCCTCCGTGCTTATACTCTCAATAGCTCAACAATTGATTGTGCGTCGTATATCACAATAAAGAAAATAGATTGATGTCAGTAAAGAAAGTGATGATTTTAAGTTAATTTCTGTAACTCCATAGATAAATGTTCCCAGTCCTTTCAAAATGTAGGCGATCATGGCGCTACACAACTTCTCCTTTGTAGTTCTTAGTAAATGAGTATTAGTTTTTCCAACCACTTTATCCTTAGTATGTAAACTAGTTTATTTCTGATTCTAGGTAGAAATGTTCTCTTTTCTTGCAATGTCCTTAAAACGTAATTTACTGAATTTCATATTTTTCAACCGAGACTCCAAAATTCTAATTTCGGATCTGAATAGTGTAACCTAGTCTATTTCTGATCCTAGGTAGAAATGTTCTCTTTTCTTGCAATTTCCTTATAACGTAATTTATTGAAATTCATATTTTTCAAACCAGCCTCCAAACTTCTAATTTCGGATCTGAATTGTGTAACCTAGTCTATTTCTGATCCTAGGTAGAAATGTTCTCTTTTCTTGCAATTTCCTTATAACGTAATTTATTGAAATTCATTTTTTTCAAACCAGCCTCCAAAATTCTAATTTCGGATCTGAATAGTGTAACCTAGTCTATTTCTGATCCTAGGTAGAAATGTTCTCTTTTCTTGCAATTTCCTTATAACGTAATTTATTGAAATTCATATTTTTCAAACCAGCCTCCAAACTTCTAATTTCGAATCTGAATTGTGTAACCTAGTCTATTTCTGATTCTAGGTAGAAATGTTCATATTATTTCTGTCTTTTATCATTATTACTACATGTTAAGCTGTTACTTTGAATTGTAAATAAAAATCCTACTTTTAACACCGAGGATTACTACGCTCGGTGCGCCGTCGCTTTGCTCATGAATCAGAATTCTACCACAACAAAGACTCTTTAGAGGTCACTGTCTTGGACGTGATGCTCGCTATAACCGAGAAATACCCGATCCTGTCTTCAGGAGTACCATCTATGTTGTCTTATAGACTACATTGTTTTATTTAGTTAGCTTTTCTTTTATTATATTCAAATATTTTCTGTCTGTAATAATAGCAAAATGATAAATTATGCATTGTACACACTCACACGCACACACACACACACACACATACACATATATATATATATATGTATTGGAATTGCCTATAAAAAGGGATATTTCCGTTTACAAACACTAAGTTTCGAATGTTGATATTCGAGGGTGTAAAGTACTTGGAATAATGCTTTAGTGATACAAGTCTTATTAATTAACCCATAGCTGGGGGAGAAGAGATGGACACATACATTTCCCAAGTGTATCTGCGCGTAAATGAATATAACGACCCCGACGGGAATCGAAACGCGACTCTCCGATTAAAAATTCCGAGGAATTATCTATTACACCGACCGCACATCCAAGCTTACACACCTTATATTCCCAAGCGGTTACACATTTATGTACTAACCTAGCCAGAGGTTTGCTTAAATAAGGTGATCGCACGGGAATTTGTCTTTTATCGTGATGTGGCCGTAAGCCACTTCTAATTCAATTTTGAAGACAAAACAATGCACTTATTTTGCATTTCCACTTATTCTTCTTTCTGCCAGCCTTTAATAAATTTTACCATTAAGTTTGCATTTACAAAATGCATATCTATCTATCTATCTATCTATCTATCTATCTATCTATCTATCTATCTATCTATCTATATATATATACATTAAGAAAACAAATATGGAAAGGACGTAGATAATCCAGATCAACTGAAGAATGTACGTTTACAAAGGAAATAAAATATAAAAAATACAGATGGAATTATTCTCATTCTACCGTCAATTAGAGGCTCAGCCGAAGCAGAAACACAAACGCGCGTTGTTTTTTTCAGAGTTATGAACTTGTACAAATATGAATTCACTAGCATAAAATATATGAAATCATGTTAAAAAAATCGATGAAGTCAGAGCAATCATCTTGTCGCACGGCGCATAATCTCCGACTGCATCGTTTTTATTTGTCTTGTTTAATCTTCACATAAAGGACAAAAAACAGAGAAATCGCCGATTTTCTTTAAATTACTATTTTACCAGTGAATCGCGTTTATATTTCGACTAGAGATTGTACTACTATCTTTCGATTTCCTTCCGTCTTTTCTGTCTCTGCTAAAATCAGCCAATCGCATCGATTCGTCAGTTTTCTACAAAATATATGCAACGGTTTAAAATTTTTTAGTCGCTCTGAATCGATAATCCAAGATCCAAATATTCTGACGCATGTCCCAAAGCGGATGAAATTTGCTTCTGACATTTTAGTTTTCCTTGTTTCTTTCGAATATATTTTTTCTGTTAATCTCCAGCTTGTCTCAGTTTTATTAGTGCCGCATTTATCTAAGTCTTAAATTACGGCCTTATAAATGTTCATAAACATTCTCAGGTTCCAGATTAGGATAAGAAAATACCATCGGGAATAAGGTTTCTTTGTTATTTTTTATATCTTTCAAATAAAATAGGTATACATTATTATTTAAGAAGAGAAGAGGGGTTGCTAAAATTGTCTCAGATTGACTCAGTATACAAAATGTAAGCAAATGACTAAACATCGTTATTCTTTTAGTTTTTAAATATGTTCTTGATTTGGCAGCGGAATATTTTAAGTTAACATAGTTGTATATGGACAAACCGGAGGGTGTTCCAAATTTCACTGCTAATCAAAGAATCCCTAAAATGATTCTGATGCTTCTTTAGTTTCTATCAGAATTTCTGGGATGAGGAGTTAACGTTATTTACCTGCTGACTATTGTCCTCATCTTTGTTGTTATAACAACGTCTCTGTCGTTGTCCCCTTCAGGTGTAGGTCGATTCGGGTAATTCAGGGAATTCTGAAATGAACCCTATACGTAATCTACTGGTGCAGACTATTCTCGTTCCAATGCTCCTGTCTCGGGATACCGCATCTAGTTTGTAATTTTAGTACTTTTCACTTATTGCTCGCCCTGATTCCACAGATTCCAAGTACACAATGTCGTGCCCAGGAATTGAACTCACAATAACTATGTTACCTAATTCACGAAGGAATGCATTAATCCACTTGGCTATTGTGGGACAATTCTTTGTGGAGAAGTTCTTCTCTTGATCAGATTTTGGAGAGTTGGTTGGGCCTAGAAAATTTCCGCACCTCCCCATAGATCTACAAGATAAGTGAGGTAATTGAGAATGTATATTTAAAAGCAAAACACAAACACAAGGTTTTCTATTATACTATAAAACTCAGCTTATAGGAGAATCGCGTTGTCTGTTCGAAACCAGTTGCAAATTGATTCTGATAGTTTTATTTCGTCTTGCCAAGGATATGACGAAATCCATCGTCGTAGACCTATTCTTGGCATTGCTAGCTCGCTGGATGCTCTCCTTATCGTTCTCTCTCTATCCATATTACTCTAGTAGACACAAATCACTAGCAGAGTGTCATTTTTGAAGAGTGACATGATACAGACACCACACCGGTCCAGGTTTACAGATTGATGTGAGTATTGATCCGGAGACCTTTCTAAAGAAGTAGCGTGTCCTGATAGTACTTGTTATTCAGTCACTGATGATTATCTTAAAGGCGTGATATTGTAGTGAAACATTGCAAGTATATCTATGTTATCCACGTGTATTCACGGAAAACAATGTTTCTAGTAATAAGGAATAATGTCTGATTAAAATAAAACTTTTACAAATCTGGACAGAGAGAATATTGCTATGTATCAAATGTTTTTTGCTTGAGGAATTATTTATCTCTTTAAATTCCTAAAGAATTGTTCAAAATCTCTGATCTTAGTGTCATTGTGTATTAAGCTATGCTTTTGTGCATTTCTCTCCGTCTTTACTTGTGTGCATATATGTTTTTTGTTGAGATAAGTATTGTCACAGTCGCTATATGCATAGATATATTTTCAGTGCCTAGGAGAAAATTGCAAATTTTAACGCCCTGTTCACTTTTAGTCATCTTAGATAACAATTTTTACAATAAATCAATATGGCCGATGCTAACCACCTGGAAAGAAACTCATTCCTCCTCCTCGATCTCCTTTTTTTTTCTTTGAGATGAAGTCATTATACTGAATCTATAGGTTTGCTCCTAGGAAAGTTGGTTGTATGTTTATAAATCTACCATTCGTTCGCATGTTGAATATTTCTGCAAAATCTGGTTGGTGTTTCTGTTATATATCTAGACATTCTTGACAAAATCCAAAGAATAATCTGTAAGTTTATTGGCCTTGACCTGGCATGTTTGTTTCAGTCAGTTTCCCACCGTCGTAACGTGGCTTGTCTGTATCTTTTCTATAAATATTTTCCATTAATTGTTATAATGAGATTACTTATTTGGTAGCCCAACCTTCAAGCGTAGTGCCATATTGGCTATTAGGTCTCATCAATTTACCGTAAAAATAGCTGTAATATATTTCTTATAGTTTCTCCCCTGGCAATTGTCAGATGTAGAACTCAATTCCGGTTACAATCTCTTTAAACGACAATCTTCAAAAATTTAAATGTAACATCGATAGACATCATCCATCTTTCTAAACCCTGTTCTTTTTTTCATCCACTAAAATCTTCTTACACTCACTGACCGCTTCTGCCTTAGTGTCATTATCACCTTGCTTAGCTGATAAAAACATGTCCAGATATACTGTTTAAACTGAGAGATGAGAATAAACATGTCTATAGCCTAGCAAAATTATTAACTGGATTCTGATCTGAAGTATTTCTTCAATAATATTTGGTCTATATATAAGATAGTCATTGGGTAAAGTGGATAAAAAGAGATCACGATTATGCTGAGGAACAATTGTTTATGTGAAAAAAGGATTATTATCACTAGGCTACGGAATGATTAATATACATTATGTATTATTTATTTTATGATATTACATTCAAAATATGTCAAAATCCTTACACAATTGCAGTCGTGCTTCGATGCGTATCAGTTTTTTAATTTAAAATCACCTGAGGAGATGCATTGATATGCATCGAAACACGACTGCAATTGTGTAGCGATTTTGACATGTTTTCGATGTAATATCCTAAAATAAAAAATACTGTTCTACTTTGTATTGAGCCCTCTTTTAAATTAAATGTTACGAACGTTGGAATTGTACTCTATTCGTTCTCATATGAATACATTATATTTTATATATATTCCACAACGAAACATTTCTCTTTTAATCGTCTAAGATAACTTTCAATAGGCATGGTTGATGCTAACCTCTCTTAGAGTGACCTCGTTGCGCCTTCGTGGGATAACGTTTTCTTTTGACATGAAGTGTAAAGTTTATATTTAATCAATATTTAAGTCTGTTGTGAGGAAATATAGATAACATCAGGAACACACGGTTGAAATTTATGGTGAACATAACGAGAAATAAGGCTTGGGAAATCTGATACTCACAGGACAGATTGAGAGCAAGAGAGACAAAGGAAAACACTGAATAACATACTTGACGAGCGTGTGTAAATGAATGAGGGAACACAGATTATGAGAAATAATGAAAAGAAAAAATATTAAGAGCTATAAAGGACAGGACACTGGGGAGAGCCATGAACGGCACATAAATAAGAAGTATCGTGCTAGACATTTTTTTACCATGATGAATCTTAGACAGTCTATCATTTGTCAAAGCATTGAATATTGTTGCCATTCTGGTTTAATGCTCCTGCTATATATTTGGAGATTCTTGAGAAAATCCGAAGAAGAATGCAATGTTATATGTCCCGATCTGGTATCTCAGCCTCAGTTACATTTTCACTGCCGTAACATAGGGTCTCTGTGCCGTTTCTATAAATATTTTAATCGATATTGTTCAGATGTTTGGTACCATGATTTACGACATTTAGTGCAATACTAGGTCTCATCCTGTTACGGTTGAAATGCCTATATGCAAACGTTCTATACTAAGCGTTTCTTCTCTCGCACTTCTCGCACTTCTCGCTTGTAGAACTCTCTTTCAACCTCTTGCTTTCCTGACATCTATGATCTTCAAAAACTTACGTGCAATGTCAATCATCATTTTCTGTCTCTTGAATCCTTTTCTTTTATTGTTCTCTCTCCTTAATAATGTTTTTTGTTTTTTATATTCTTTCACACTCAGTAACCCATTGCGTCTTAGTGGCTTTATTGCCTTGCTTAGGGTGAAATGATTAAACATTTACTAATTATACGAATAGACATCGTACATATCGTACAATAATATTATTTCCTAATGTTAGTTCATATGTCATAATGCTAAATTTGCTTTGAAATATTGCGAGCGGATTTGCCGTGAAAATCTTTATTTTACTTGGATTCGAATACAAACCACTGTTGCTGACGGCAAATCTGCGACATCTAATCTTTTCTCGACTGTTCTCAAAAATTGTGCAACGCTATCTTTAGTAAGGTTCGAACTCATTACATTAATAAATTATTTTGTAATACTATATTCATAATAAGAAAGTTAATTTAAATGTTCATTCTAGTCTTACTATTTGACGGTGATTTAAGTCTTTTTGAGCGTTTTATATTCCAGCTTTCACCCATTGTCACTTTTCAGCTTTTGTCTTTGTTTTCTTAATGCTTGACTAATTTATCTCTTATCCGCTCTCCTTCCTTCCATGTTTCCTTTCTTTTTTATCCTTGCTTGCTTGATGTCTTTACTCTTAGCACTCTCTATTTCTTTCCTTCTTTTATTTTCTTTCTTTGTTTGAATGCAGAATTCTTTACTTTTCTTTTCTTCCGATCTTGTGTTTTTTGATCCGATCTTTTGTTCTCCCCTTTGTCTTATACTTCATGCTTGCTTATCTTGATCATCATTCTTTTTTTATTTCTAAACTTATCTTTCTTTCTTTCTTTCTTTCTTTCTTTCTTTCTTTCTTTTGCTTGTTTGCTCTTGTCTTCTTTTTCATTTTTCTTATCTTCATTATTTCTTTTTCTTTCTTTCCGTTTTCTGTCTGCTTTCTTTCTTATCTTGTCTTCTAGGTTGTATTCTTTCTTTTCTTGTTTTCTTCCTTTCTTTCATTTAACTCCAGGCTTAGTGCTTTCTTTCTCAAGTGTGACGGCTTAATTATTTTCCTTCCTTCCTTCTTTCCTTCCTTCCTCCCTTCCTTCCTTCCTTCCTTCCTTCCTTAAGAATGATTGCTTAAGCATTTTCTTTCTTTCTTTCCTTCTTTCTTTCTTTCTTTCTTTCTTTCGTTCTTTCTTTCTTTCTTTCTTTCTTATCTAGTCTCTTGTATCATTTCTTTTCTTGTTTTCCTTCATCTAAATTCAGGGTTAAAGGCGACTGCTTAAGTATTTTTCTTTCTTTCTTTCTTTCTTTCTTTCTTTCTAAATCCAGGGTTAAAGGTGACTGCTTAATTATTTGCCTTTTTCCTACCTTCCAAATATCCTTCGTTCTATAGGAACACTACTATTCTTAAAAATATCCTCAAGCACCGGGATGAACTCAGCAGGGATGTCTTTTGAATTTTACGCTGTAAACTGAAACACCTTTCAAATTTTGATCATGTGTGAATATCAGCTCACCGCAGGTAGGAACAGGTGTTTATGAGATTCACCCTCCTTTTGTTTACTCTTTCTTGAAAGCTGTGTGGACTGGAGGCCTTTTCAAAAACGTCTTTGACATTGTATTTTCAATTTTAAATGATACCTTTCATTGCAAAGTTTGCAAAGAAGAGCAACTCACAGTTTCTAAGAGATCTCAGGAAAGAAATGATTGAAAACCTTATTTGAATGCAAATAATTTAAAGATAATTAGTGATCTTCAAGTAGTCAGGTAAATGGCCACATAAATGAGGTACACAATAAAGACTGAATGCACAACAGTTCAGTTCTAAGTCAAATATTTTCTTATAACAGTACCAACGTCTTGACAAATTGCTCTTGGAGGCAAAGCGCTTTTTAAAGGAAGATGATACTGGAAGGATCTGGGAATTAAGGTGGTTATGGATTAAAAATGCTCTTTTAAGTAAAGTGTTCTAAGATATTTATCTATATTTCTGAGATGAGAGACTGTAATTATTTACATTATTTACATTGTTCGAACTGTTTTCCTCATCGTTATTGCCATATATATATATATACGACGTTTCAGCTGTTGTACGTTCGGCCTTCTTCAGGTGATTGAAAATGCGAATTGAACCCTTTATGTCGTCCACCCGGCTGGACTGTTTCAGTTCCACATGCCAGGCCTCTTCCGGATGTCTCAATTATCTTCCTTTAACTGAAGTCTACAAATGTTTGTTCACCACTGCAGTAGTCAGGTATTGAACTCAGAACTCTTTGGGTCAAGTCATTGGCTCTAACCAACGCTTTTATCTATTGGGCCATGTGTCCTTGAGTACACATGGCTCAGACATGTGGAAGAGGTGTGGCACGTGGAAGTGAAACAATCTACCCTGGTGGACGAAATACAGGATTCTATTTGAAATTCCAATCATCTGAAGAAGGACGGAGCGGACAACGACAGAAACAACGTGAATATGGCAATAAAGATGAGGAAAACGGTCCGAACAATATAAATATTGCTAAGTGTTCTTAGATGCCATGCATCATTTAAGCGAGAAAATACTGGAGAGACAGGGCTCGAGGAAGTAAGGCGAAGAGAAGGGCAAAAACGCTCATTGAAGAAAAGAGATCGTAGAGACGAAATGATCTTTGTAATATGGCACGCTTTGAAGTTAAGCTTTCTTGGAAACCAACCAGTCATGGAGGCAAAGAGGCCTCTGAAGCCAGTAGAATATGTACGCAGAACTCTCTTAGACGTAAGGCAATCGAAAAGGCAATGCACAGATTGAAGCAAGAGAGAAATCGCTTTTAGAAGTAAGGCGTATTTGAAGCAAAAGGACCCTTTGAAACAAGGAGATATTGAATGCAAAAATCTCTTATATATAAGTGGCTCGATATTTGAGAGCAAGTGCATTTTTAAATCGATGCATTTGAGAAAGTAACCACCTTTTCTCTATTAATCAAGGTCTTGACGATTCATTCAGCTTGAAAACAGAGTACTCTTTCCAGCATGAAAATATTGAGTCCAAGATTCTGTTGTATGTTACGCGATCTTTGAGCAAACATTATTTTTGAAGCACGGTGATCTTGGAGACAAAACGTAAGCAACTGTTGGATGTGAAGCCAGGTTATTTTGGTGGCCCATTGCATTGTCTGGTAAAGATCTTGAAAGCAAAGCACACTTTGATAGAAGGAGATCTTTGTGGAAATGGTGCTCTTTGATGCAAATATATTTTTGAGAAATCGTTCTCTTTATATCAACGCATTTTGGCGTCAAACTTTAGATATTAGATATTCACCTCGGAATATGGAAAATGACGGATAACCTTCTTTTTCAGACTTTTCAGCGTCTCAACAAATTGAGGAAAGTATAGATCTTGAACTTAACTGTGGTGGAAAAAACAATTATTGATTTATCTGTGTTAAAAGGGCTAATCGTTTACCAAGCTCTTCAGTGTTTCAAATGAAATACTATTTTAAAGGTGTAATTTAATTCAGTTTCCATAGGTATTATATATAGATGATATGGTCACTTAGGATTATAAAAATGCGAAGCTCATCTTTCTATAATAAGTTTAAATGTATATTTATATTATTTGATTGTCATTTTCCTGGATGTACAAACCTGTTTTTATTTACTATATAGTATCAGAAAATACTTCTTATATTACAAATACACGGTATGTGTTTAATATGCAAGGAATCGATCTCTTTTAAAAGAAGGCATTTAAATCAAGACATCTAATCGATATTCGTATAATTTCTAGATATACATTAAATACATTAATTATAATTTTTTTACGTGGCATCATATTTCATTATACATACAAAATAAAAGCAAAAGTTATAGGCCATGAAACATATTTTATACACTTGTTGTTACCTAGGGAAGGTTACTGAATAGAATAATCACAAAAAGGTTGGTAATGAACGATAATACTTAGGACAAGGACAAGACATATAAGATTCGCCAGCGGCGCGTAGATGTAGTAGTCAACTGCTAGAAGTGAGTCAAATAAAGTGAATCTCCAACTGCAGCATATGTACCAAGCGCTCCACGTGGTCAGATGTGGCACAAGGCCGAAGTTAATGTGGGATATCCGAGTACGTATGCTCGGGCAAAAATTCCCTGCAGACCCCGTATAAAACGGAGACGAGGCTATGGGTATCCTCTCTGCCCGGAGGCAGAGAGTTTGACCAGCAAGCAGGAGACAAATCTTCAACTGCAGACCAACATACAGTATTTACTACTGTATTTATGTGAATGGAGACACACGCGTTATCGTCCGTAGTTATGCTACAACAACACTTTTTTTATTGCTTACCAGAGATCTTTCTTAAATAGTGTTTCTATTTTCATAATCTGCTCTTTTAAAGATGAAACACAGGTTTTCTGGACGGGTTGGAGGCCATTCTCTTAATTTGCTATTGTTGAAAATATTTTTGGCAAGGGGCACTTGCTTCCTCAAATATTTTCTTTTAGATCAATCTCTTTTCTATCCTATTTTCCTTTCAATGTTTCCTCAAATCAATTTTTGTAACGTTCGTTGTTTCTTATTTTCATTTTACCGATGTTTTAATGTCTTACTTTAAATTTCTGTGAAGTATATCCAACGTTTGCTTAATTTCTATATTGTTGTATTCTTATCCATCAAAAATCTACAACATTTTTATCTATTGATGCTAACGTAAAATGAAAATCTTAATAAATCGAAAATAAAAAAAAATCAATAATTGTACTATTCCATTAATTATATATATATATATATATATATATATATATATATATTTAATATTTTTTAAATATAATTTGGTTTGCTTTGTTTTTTTAAATATAACTTAATTTAAATATATAAATAGATAATTTGTTTTGTCTTAATTTTTTTTATTCTTTAATATAGAATTTTGTAAATTATCTAAATATGACTTATTTCTAATCTTTGTAATATATCACATTTTGAGTAAGATTTGTTATTTTTTAAGTAGGAACCTAACCTAATATCCGGTTTAATTTTTTAAAACCTATTCCCTTTAAGGCTAATAATAACTTCTACCCTTCCCTTACCACCGATTCGGATATTTTTTTTGACTGAAACGTCGAAAAGGATAAATTCTATAACCTTTTTTCGACAGCTGCCAAAGTTTCTAATTCCGATACGAATACAGTCTATACACGAGGGCTGAATAAAACTGACGTACTTCTCGTCAGTAGAAATAGATCTATATTTTGGATTTTGTTGTGTAATTTATATGCTCTGTTATAAGAAATACATTGAACTCTTTTTTAATATTTGATGTTACTATGATACATTTGGATTATATATTTATTACCTGTACTATATATATATATATATATATATATATATATATATATATATATATATATATATATATATATATATATATATATATACTAGCAGTAGAGCCCGGCGTTTCCCGGGGATGTAACAGTAAGAGTTGGGGACGGCTGTTGCTTTGAAAGATGTGCTTTGTAAGTCAACAGGAACTAAGTTTCTAAAAAGGTTGAAACGCAATGCACACCAAGTTTAAGCAGACATCATGCAGGCCCAAGTATTCGAAGGTATCGAAGGAAGTAACGGAAAGCCGTTGTAGCATCAGTCATTTGCCATTACTAAGACATCTGTGAGTAAAAGCTGGCAGCAGTTACTGCTTTAACCAATTGGACCGTTAAGCATTACTGGAAGCACTTGTGGTAAGTAGTCAAGAAACCACGATTCAGTTGCAACATACATAGGGATTGAAGGGAAAACGTGCCGTGAGGAAGCCATAGACATAAAGTATGTGCCGTGCGCAATCACAAACAAACCCCTTGTCTAACTAAAAGACGCGTCTTATGCCCAAAGGACGGCACTGCCACGACCACAAAGCAGAACCGTAAAACCGAGAGAAGAGCGAACAGTGACGGGGTGTCATGGTAAGAAAATTTCTGTGATATAACTTCCATTATTCTGATGTGTCACTATCTACATCGCGGCTGAGAGCCCTTAACACCGCAATAGCCGTGTGTAGCCGTAAGGCCGAACATCGTAATTGCAATGGAGAAGTGCCATCTATTCAGTCGCAGTCAACATCACGCGGAGAGCTCACGGAACCGGACCGGGGTCGCCATACGGCCGAGCGCCTCAATTGCAATGAAAATGTGTCTTCTCTTCAGTCGCAGTCAACATCACGGCTGAGAGCTTATGAAAACCGACCGGGGTCGCCGTACTTGGCGTGTGTTTTTAGTTTTTTTTACATGACTACAATTAAAACAATATAGCCGTATGGCTGACATGTTTCACCCATGGCAGCCGTAAAGTGTATATGGAAGCAGAAGCCTGGATTTCGTAGATGCACTCGACTTTTGTGACAATTAAACGAACTCCGGAGCTTCTCAAGTGTGAATGTGCTTGTATGCGCTGGTACGAACTGCAGGTGCTCCGATCAACTGTTAATGAAACCGGAACTTTAGTGGAGCAATCATGTCTAATGTCGGTGTTCATTTGCCTAGCAGCTTGTGTTGCAACTGAATACGGTGAGGTTATCATAGTGTACAAACAAACGCGATGATGGCGGGTGAAGTTTGAAAGTCAGAAGGCAGCAAAAGAGCTGGATAACCTTTACAAAGATGTTTTAGTAGAGACTACGACGACCTAACGTTAAAACCAATATGACAAACTAAAAAAGTGCCATGCAATCGGACTGCATATGTGTACATTGCGCTTAAACGCTACCGGGCGGTTTGTCTACATGACCTCCGTGTAGGTTATGTTTCTAGCACAGTTGTTGGGAGAGTAAATGAAAACCCTGTCTTTAGACCCAACTCGTGAAAAATGGAAAAAGAAGGGTGTACTGGAGACAGTCGTATGAACGGTGGGTTTCACTGATGCGGTGCAGACCACCGCTCCTGTATCTTATGACAATGTCACTGCTATTATGCTCCTCACTGTGGATGACTGCGGCAACTTCATTACATGCAGGAGCATTGAAGCGACGCTCATGCTCACCGTGAGGCCGTCTGTCTGCATCGATGACAAGGCTGAAAGAGGGCGAAGAATTGTTTTGCAACGCAAACTTTAAGCTTCGGATGTAACTGGTAGTTTCGTGAAGCATGTCTTGTAGACTGAACAGAATGTCTCTACGGGGACCGACGGAAATATCGCTAGGCAGAATGCCGAGACGCGCATCAACCTGCTGGTTGAACTTCCGTATTGCTTAAGAAAATGTGTTGACTCCAAAGTTGTACCCAGAAGGAGGTCCCTAAGCGGCTGGGGAGGGTCGTCTAAGGAAGGAAGTTTCATTTTGCCCCCAGAGCAACAAATCCCAGGTTGCTCACCGGCCAAATTTTTCGCGTTGCAAAAAGTGCAAACTTTATCCATGGCCCCTTTTGTACGTCTCTCCTAGCGGAATAGTTCACAGTGCAGTCATAACTGTATGCGGCATTTGACTAAAATGACGCAGACGGTGAAGTTACGCCATTCAAAGAAGGTCGAAGTTGGCTAATGTTTTCGAGTCGTTGACGGCGTACTTCAGAGTTTTCTGTAGCCCTGGCAGACGCAGTAGAGCGGGCATTTCTAACACGAGGAACAGTAGTTTGTGCAGGGCTTTCTAGGGCTCTAGCAGATGCAGTGGATCAGGCATTTCTAACGCGACGAACAGTGGTCTGTGCAGGGCTTTCTAAGGCTCTGGCAGACACGGTGAAGCGGGCATTTCTAATGCAACGCACAGTGGTCTGTGCAGAGCTTTCTAAGGCTCTGGTAGACGCGGTGGGTAGGGCATTTCTAAAGCGACAATGGGCGGTTTCTTGGGGTTGTTCCGAAGCTCTAGAGGCGGCTGTAGCCCTAGTATTCCTAAGACGACGTGAAGTTGTTTGTTCGCGGCTTTCTAAACCCCTGGAGCAAGCTTTGGCGGTGGCATCCCGCAAACGACGAAGGGTTTTCTGTACTGGTGACTGTGAAGCCCACAACCTAGCCACGCGGACTGCATCCTGTGAATTCTGAAGTGAACGTTCTTCAACTGAAAGCCTGGCGCGGCGTGCGGACATGGTTGAAGCCGCTGAAGCCAACCTTTCAGTCCACGCAGCTGCGCTCTCCGTAGATAAGCGAGCAGCTGAGCTCGAGGCCATCCGTGAAAGACGCAAAGAAGTCTGTTCAGGTGTTTCACTCGCCCTCGCTGCTCTAGCAGCGGAGGCAGCTGCCATACGCCGTCCCAAAAGTTTCCTCCTTTTAGGTGGCATCCAAATAGTAAAAACGTCAAAGAAGGTAAAGCTTAAAAAGAGATTTCGACAAATCCAAAACGAAAAAATGTGCACTGCTAACGTAGACAAAAAAAGGGGAACACCCAGTAAAATGAGTTCAGATGTTACTAAAGGGGAATTCGAAACTAAAAAAGTGGAAATTTAAAAAGGTAAACCTAGGGTAAATCCAAAAGAAAACGGGATTTTAGTACAATTGGCTAACGTGTGTGGGGTTGGGTTGGAACTATAAAACAAAAAAGCAGCTAGATCACGTAATCAACAACTTGCGGTGTCCGAAGTAGGCGAATAAAGTGCGTGCACGCGGGCAACAATAAACGCAAAAATGTGAAAGCACGCCCGAATCACGCAATAGAGGTGGTTGACCTTGAGCGCACTTACACATAAGCTGACGCGCGATCACGCGGGCGCTATAACGTGTGAGAAATCCTGCGCAATGATTGGACAGGCCCCAAGGTCAAGCTCCGTGAAAGCGACCAATGGGCTTTCAGCAGTCTCGGTATCGACTCGGTTGTACGCATCTGTGTAAGGAAGTTACAAAAAAGATTGATCCGCGTGCAGCTACGGTTATTTTTGCCGAAAAATTCTGAAATTTGACACACATAAAGGGGATAGTAAGCCGCAAGTGTGTCGTAAATTCCATTTGAATCAAAACAAAACTGTATATACTGTGCCAGTAAATGTGTGTTCAGAGGGCTAAATCCTGTCCTCTAGTACCCCCGTTTATGGTTCCCTGGTCAAGCGGCTTTGCAAACAATTTTGTATTTGTTAGATAACCAACCATTAGTGGTATCAGAAACTGGATGATTTGCTTTGTTTTGGTGGCTCGGTAACAAAACATCGCGCAAAGACTGCGAAATATCTGCATAAATGGGCCTTACCCGTGCATTCAAATTGATTTCGTGCAAAAACAATTGTGTTTTTCCTATTTTTGGCGCTGTCAAAACCACTGCCAGGTTATTTTACGTAGTTCTGTTGAAATCGGTTGAAAAATGTAGGAAATCCGATCCCATATATAAACACACACACACACACACACACGCACACGCACACGCACACACACACACACACACACACACACACACACACACACACACACAACCTGGGTTGTATAATAAGTATGATATTATGTCCAACAGAGTGGAAAGAAAGATTAGCGGAGATAATTACTCCTCATGAGATGAAAAATTAATTAGTAAATAAAATTTGTTGTGTTGTTTTTAATTTTAAGATAGTAAAATTACAAGTTGGTCTTAAACTTTTGGTAGCCACTATCTTTCTCTCTCTTTCTCTCTCTCTCTCTCTCTCTCTCTCTCTCTCTCTCTATATATATATATATATATATATATATATATATAATATGTGTGTGTGCGAGTGTGTCTAAAGGTCGGCAGAATAAGGTGGATGAGGAATTTTCTCACAACCAAGTTCTCCGATCTTTTGTGACGTGATTCTTGCTGTGTGTGGTCGCTCATTGTCCTGATGAAACATCACCCGTTTTCGATTCACTAGAGCAGGTCTTTTTTCCTCAAAGCTTGGTTCAAACGCTCTAATTCCTGACAGTATATTTGAGCATTAATTGTTGCAATAGGTGGTAAGAATTCAAAGTGGATTATTCCTTGGAAATTCCACCAGATTGAAAGAAGAATCTTTTACCCATGGAGTTCCCTTCTCGGTGTGGCTGGGGTCCTTCCCCTTTACCAGCCCACTGTCTACGACACTTAACATTTCGATAAAAGATCCATTTTTCGTCGCCAGTCACAAGTCTATCCAAAAAGGGTGAAAAAAGTTGCCGAGAATGGAGAGAAGAGCAGATGTCAACTCGGGATTTGAGTTTGTTTTCATACAATTCATGAGGCACACATTTTCCAAGTTTAGGAACTTTTCCAAGTTGTTGAAGATGACGATGAACAGTTGTATGGCTTGAACTGAGAACCACTGCCAATTCCTCAACTGATAAAGCAGGATATTCTTCAAGGTCTGCTTCAAGAAGCTTTTCATCAAACTCAACTGGACGTCCGGTTCGATCTTCATCTTCAAGGGTGAAATCTCCACCTCTGAATTTTGCAAACCATCTTCTGCAAGTTCATTCACACATTCCTCTCCATAAACTGAATGAATGTTTCTAGCCGCTTCGGCTGCTGAGTTTCCTTTCTTGAACTCATAAAGCATTATGTGCCTCAAATGCTTCTTGGGTAATCCCATGTTAGCAGGGTTTTAATCAAACAAAATTTAATTTTATTGTTCTCTGAAATAGAATTTGATCAGTTTAAATGCATCTAAACATACAAATAATGTTCTGCTCCATTAGACATTATAAAATACTCTTTAAATTTTGTTCATTTTAACAAAAAGTTAAAATTCGGGCAGAACTTATAGGATGACCTAATATATATATATATATATATATATATATATATATATATATATATATATATATATATATTTGAAGAAATATATTCTTAAAGTGTGCTATATTTATGGGATAAAGTGCTCAATATCAGAGATAGAGCGTGTGTAAATATAAAAGTGAACATAGAAGTCAACACTTAGAGGCAACAGTCTGTTTCATGCTAGATGCAATCGCCAGGCCACGATTGCATCTAGCATGAAACAGACTGTCGCATCTAAGTGTTGACTTCTATGTTCACTTTTATATATATATATATATATATATATATATATATATATATATATATATATATATATATATATATATATATATATAAAGTTTTAGGTATGCTATATAATGTGTAAATGTTCTCAAGTCTTAGAGATAAAGCCAATGTAATTATACAAGGAAACAATAAATTCAACAAATGATGACAGTCTGTTTCATGCTTGAGTGCAATCCTCAGGTCTGAAGACATTCAACAACATACCCACGCGGTCAGATGTGGCACAAGGCCGAATTTAATCTGGGGTAAACCGAGCACATGCCGTTGACTAGCTGTCTACAATCCCTAGACGAAACTCTGTCCTTCGGTGTAGCCTCGTCTGGGCTGCTCTATGCTCGGAAACAGAGAGTCTGACCAGCACACTTGGAAGCGAATCGCAAGTGAATCCGCAATGGTTCTAAAAAAGACAAAAAGTATTTTTTACGTAAAACGTCCTTTGATCTTTCATTTTAATAATAAAACAAATTTGTTGAAGGTACTTATAAATGATAACAGTTATTTAGCGCCGATTAATTTTAATAATGAACTTTTTCAAATGACAAATAATCATTCACAAACAAATAGAAAATTCCGCCAGAAATTGTCCGAAATTCATTTCTGAAAAAAAAATGTGTGTATGAAATATGTGGCAAGCCTTCATAAATCATTATTGGGTTTGGTAGAGACAACAGGTGATTTCCGTGAGTTTGGTGACGTAAGCGTATTTGTGACGTAGGCGAGATGTGACGTAAGTGTATCTTTTTATTATTTTATATCCATTTGAGGATGCGGGTACTTACGATAAAATTGATTTATTTGTTGATGGTTGTTTTAGTTGTATGAGCATTGCCTCACGGATCATAAGTTTATTTTTACTATTTCATTTCGCCAATATCTCTCTGATATGTCCCTGTAGGTTATCCAAATCAATATCCACCAATAGTGGACAATAGTTCGAATGAAAATAATGTAAATATTTATTTTGCTAGTATTTTGGCATTGTTTCTGAGTAGCTGTCTAATACTAATTATGATATTTATGCTTCATATTAATGTGTTGTCTGATGGCACTCGGGTCCGATAGGTGGTAGTCTGCGTGTGAATATGGTTGTGGCTTTTACGGACATATCACGTTGAATACCACCGGTTCTCGTCCGAAGTTAAGCAACGTCGAGCCTGGTCAGTAATTAGATGGGTATCCGCTTGGGGATACCAGGTGCTGTAAGTTTTTCTACCGCTGACGTGCTCACGGCCAAAACTAAATGTGTATACCACACACTAAAAAATAATGGAGAATCTCGAACAGTGGCTATAGACATCTATAAAGCTTTTGATAGGGTTTGGCATGCTCACCTTCTTCCTAAGCTTCAGGGATACGGTATTACAGGAGGACTATTTTACTTACTACAATCATTTCTGTCAACCCGTGAAATGAAGGTCATCCCAAACGGGTTATCCTCCGGCTCCTTTTTCATGAACGTTGATGTTCCCCAAGGCACTATCTTGGGCCCTACATTGTTCCTGATATTCATCAATGACCTTCCCGATGTCATCAGTTCCCAAGTTGGCATTTACGCGGACGATACCACTATTTACTTATGCCTCAATAGTAACTCTGGTTTCGTAGACAAAATTACCCTGACTGCTGATCTAGAAAACTACCTTCAACCTGTGGTTGACTAGGACAGGAAATGTCTTGTAAACTTTAATGCCTCCAAAACGAAACTGCTCTCCTTTGCACACTGCAGAGAACGATCGCTGACTCCAATTATAATGGCTAATTCCTAACTGGTTGTGAGTGCCTCGTTACGCCTGCTTGGTCTCACGCTGTCCATTGATATGAGGTGGAATAAATACATTGAATCAATAGCTTCATCTACCGCAAGAAAGGTTGGCTCTCTGTGTCGTGCCAAAATGTTTTTCTCGTCTGAGTACAACTTTCAAATCTATAAATCAACCACCCGTCCTTGCATGGAATATTGCTGTAATATATGGTCTGGTGATCCCACTGTACGTTTCGAGAGACGAATATGCAAGATGATAGGTCCTGATCTGGCATCTACAATCGCTATCTCACAGACGTGCCGTGGCCTCCCTCTGTCTCTTCTACAAGTATTTTCACGGCAAATGTTCCGACGAGCTACTTTCGCTGGTTCCCGGACTACATGAATTTAAACGAGCTACCAAGCTGGCATCTCGGTCCTACCCATTCACTGTAAAAACGGTCGAATATAACCGTCTCTTCTCAAACAGATTCTTCTCCCGCACTTCCCGTCTGTGGAACTCTCTTCCCCTTACTTGCTTCCCCGATGACTATAACCTATAATATTCAAGTGTAATGTCAATCGACATCTGATACCTTGATCTTGTTCCCCGTCCTTCTCTGTATCTCTTCTTCAAACACGCCTATTTTCTCTTGTTATCAATCCTCTGTAACCCCTTTGCATGCTAATAGCACTCCCGCCTTGCTTGGGGTGAATTGCCTTAAACAATATATATCCTATATGAGACAATTTCCGTTTTTTATATATAAAGAAACATTTTTCCATGTGGGCAAGAATATTCGTACTCAACACTGTTTTGTAGTAAATAATGAATCTGATGTATTTATTTTTTATCCAATGCTTTTATCTTATCTATTATGTTTAATATATTGCTGTTTCGTCTTGTTTGTTTTTGGTAATATATATTAATCGTTTTATTTTCAATATTTATGACTTGTTATTTTTATTAAAATTTCTGTTTGTCGATATTTCTGAGATTAGGTATTGCAACTATTTACATAAGTTATATTGTTCGGACAGTTTTACCAACTTAAAATGAGAACAACAGTCCTAAAAATGAATTAGTGTAAACATTTTTTGGTTGAATAATAGGTGTAAAAAATAATGGGTAAAAGTGCTATTATGTTTATTTTTTATTTAATCCTCTTGAAATCTTGAATCAACACCTTAATGTTGTTATTAAATTCATTAAGAAAGATGCCGTATATTTTTCATTTTTTTTCCCTAAAGTACTTTCAATCTCATCCAGGCCGAAACAAATAATTTATGTAATTGATATTTATGAATGTTTTTTAAATGCGCATGAAACGCGCTGTTATTATTATAAACATGTATGAACGCGCTCCGTTATAATTAATTTAAAAATTGACTGTAACATCTATTACGTTTATCTAAAGCAGGCAACTTTAATTTGTAATCTTTTTAAAAATTACAAATTATGTATTTTTAAAAGAAATTGCATTTATAGCTGTTATAAAATCACTAGAAGTTGATCCGATGATGCGAGATGTTTAAAATAAAAATACACATAATACGTCGAGATTATTCAATCAAAATATGATGCTTATATATATATATATATATATATATATATATATATAGTCGACCAAGTCCGCCATATATATATATATATATATATATATATATATATATATATATATATATATATATATATATATGGTCGACCAAGTTCGCCATACATACACACACACATATATATATATATATTGAGACATGTTTCATTGAGTAGTTTTTTCAATCCTTTGTTGGTCCTTTCATATTCACGTACAAGCCTTTTGGTGTCATTATTAAAGGAAGAGAGAAACTTACTGTGTTGATACATATTTATTCCAAGTACCGTACTCGGAAGAACAAATATGTATCATCGCGGTAATTTTCTCTCCTTCTTTAATTAATTTCTCTAAATTATTCAATGAAACATGTCTCAGTGAAAACATGCTGCCAAAATATACGCCATATATATATATATATATATATATATATATATATATATATATGTATTTGTTATTCACGACATAATAATTTTAGGTATTTTTTATTTCATACAGTAAACAGTTCAATACGCGTTAAAGTTTCTCGACAAAAGCGTACATTCTAAATTCTATATAATCAGTTATGCGAGCGGACAGACGCGAAAATGTATTGGTCATAAATTCTTCACAAATGGCATAAAATGTATTATATATACGTTTTACAAGTTATCATCAAACCCTATCTTTACGTATAAAGAGCGATTTTTGTCTGTATCACTTTGCTTTGCTTTTTTGGGGAAAGTGAAAAGAAATCAGAAAAATAAAACAGGAACTTAAAATGGAACTGACACAAATACTGCTACAACGAATCAAAACAAAATAAATGTTGTTTTTCATTTTGTATCTTCTGATACGCATTTTATTTTCTAACACACATAGCAACTTTTCACTCGCTTCGAAACGTGGCTTTCACCTTTTACGGTCTATCCATAAATCACTTAACCCAGGAGTGCCCTAACAAACAAGCAAAAAGTCATGACCGATCGACCTAAGCCTGTACCCACCGAATGCGCGCTCGCTGCCCGTCAAATTATGTCTGTTTTGACATTTTGGCCCGTATACGGAGCTCTCAAGTTCACGTTCTGCTTGGTAACGATTCTCTACCGACAACATGGTCAGTCCCGAAACTCTCTCATTCTTTACGTTGATTTCTATCCTAGTCTTTCTTTAGATCTGTTTTTTTTTCTCTCTTTCAAAATTGCTACATCTTATTGGTCATCTATCACGCATTGTTTTTGCCGCCACTCTTTACTCTTTCTCTTCCTATTTCTTTCATTTTGCATTTTACCTTTCATTCTTACATTCCTTCTAAAATTCATTGCTTTCCTTTATACTGCCGCCGTCATTCTTTACTTCATATCTGATCTGAAAATTTTCCCGCCTTTTGTCTGTACTCTACACTTTTCTATCTGGCATTTCTTTATTTATCAATTTTTTTTTTCGTTCCAGTATATTTGCAGGTTTTAGTTTTCTTCTCGAGGTCTGTTTTTCATCTATTCTATTTTCATCTTCCGATTCGTTTCTACTCTCTGTTCGCCATTTTTATGTTTATCGCATCTATTGTTTTCTGTTCCAATGTTTGATTGAAATCTTTCTCTTTCATTTTGTTTCTTTTTCTTTTTCTTTACTCCCCTTCTTCTTTACTCTTTTTCTACTTTTCATACATTCTTCCTCCGACATTATTATCTACTTCCTGTCATTATTTTCCTTTTCTTTCTCTTTCTAACTTCCACGCTTCTGTTCATGAAAGCTAGACTTTGTTCTCAAGATCCGTATTATAAACAAACTCTCCGTGTTGTCTTTTTTTTTGCGATGACTTTTTGCTGGAGTCGGCTATTTTTTTTCAATTTGCTTCTTGGATCCTTACTTATCATTTCGTATTGATTTTTCCTTTAGAAACGCTACTTTAGCTACTAACATTCGGAAAATGTTCTCGAAAAGTCTGCCAAGCAGCCCTGACAGCCAGTGTGACATCACAGGATGTTTTTTTTTATTTATTTGCTATTTCTCTTTCTTTTCTCGTTTCGTCTTATATTTTTTCACTGATATCCAATAAAGCACCTACAAAGAAGGAAGACGTTGTTTCTCAGCATAAAACCTCATCGAAAAGTTTTGTTTTGACTGAAGAGAACGCTAGTTTATTTTAAAGTCTGCTGGCGTAAATTATAGCTTTTTGTCCTCTGTAATGAAAATAGTGACACGTACTCCTACTATTTTCACAAAACCATCCAAACTCTCCCCTTAGAAAAATACTTTTAAACATGTCAATGTAAACTCTTATTCTTTTTTAGGATGAATAGGTTATGATCTGATATAACATATTCTGCATAGGAAAACTATTTTTTGGCCTTTTATCTGTCATTGAACGCTGACAATTGTTTTTAATGAAAAAGGCTCAACGACTCCAGTTGTATTTATATGGTAAACAAATAAATTTCTATTCAGCGGTGTACTGTGACAAAGACAAAAGGAAATATATTACTTAAAAACAATGGTACGTATTAGATGATTTTATCTCCCATTGGCATCTGCCATAAAGGAAAGAAAAGCCAGTTTATGTCACAGGAAGTTCGGTAGTATAGTGTATTTGTACTTTGTTGTGAGCCAATTTCCTATCGTTCGGCTCAGTAAATATAAACATTTTTACATAAATTTTGAGGTTGATACGGAAAGGTCTTTGATATTCAGAGAGAAAGTCGAACAGATTTGGCTTAACAGAAAAAGTTAAAAGATACATCTGATAACTGTTTTACGGTTTTATTTAATAAACTTAAAGCATATACATAATAATAGAGAACAGTAATCGATAACCAGCTATAATTTTCTTTTACAAATCTTTCCAAGTTGGTAAAGTTAACGTTCACAAGGGATATAAGGCCGGTAGAGGGAAATAGCGGATAATGTATCGAATGATTATGTGTAAATGAATGGTGGAGATTGGGATGATAAACAGAGAAACATCTCTTGAAGCTCCAAGGAAAGGAAGATGTAGAGTGCCATGATCGCCCAGGTCTAGAAGGAACAACGCAAATGAAAGAAGTAAAGTGGGATGATGAATCGCTGAAAATGTACTGATCGTAAGCAACAAATTTACGAAGATTGAGAACAGGTCTTTTGAATGTCGTGTCCGCATTAACAGGTTCGAGAAGGAATCGGTCGAAATAATGTTATTGAAAGAAGAATAATGGCTAAATTTGAATTGGTGGAGTAAGTAGCAAAAGCCGGAATACGCATAACGAAATAGTAAAGTGAAGCTACTGGTCGAATTAATTCGTGAATTAATGACAATACGAGATATAGGAATTGAAACAACGCAATATTCACTTTGAGTCGAATATTTTTAAAATATTCTTAGACATATGTATATAAAATTTGCAGTAGTGTTATATATTTTCAAGCTTGCTAATACCAGGAAATAACGATCTTACAGACAATAGAAACGAAGTGATATCTGAATTGATTTTACAGATAAGAAGAAAATATGAGTCAAACTAAAGATGCAGAAAGATTTATTTTAAAGCTCTAAAACGTGCGATGGAATTAATTGTCGTATAAATGACACAAAAATGAAAATAACACTGGCATCTCATTTTCACAGATATATTTACCAAAATTATAGAAAATTTTCTTGAAATACTAAAGAGTAAACTTATTCAATAAAATTGCTGTTGGCTCCGACCACAGCCTCCATTCGATTTCGGAATCTCTTCTTGACGGTCTCCTAGTTTAAATTGGTAAAAGTTGCCATAGTCCTTGCCTTCACTTAATCTTTACGTAATAAAATGAAATTTAGAGTTAGTGAATAAAATTTAAAAGTTCAGACGCATACGTTAGGTGTAAAGAGTTGAATCATATTTTAGAAGGGACCGGAAACAGAATCTTAAACAGGAAACAAGTGATAAACGACTCATTCAGTTCAAAAGACCGCGGAGGAGTGTGGACCGGATGATAGGCGAACCTAATTATTCCTATTGTTGTATGAGGGAAAAATGAAATAAATATTTAGTGAATAATATTTCAGAGTTCAGACACAGACGTTGGGGGGTAAAGAGATGAAGTAGACTTTAGAAGGAACCGGAAACTTAGTAAACCACTAGTCCTCTTCAAAAAACCATGGAGGAGTGTGGAACGGATAATTGTAAAGTTATCAATGAACCGTGGGGAAACATCTTTCAGTAATATAGAAAGGTGCGCCTTCCATTGTGGCTGGAAAGAATCTTCTTTTTAGAGACAGATTCGTCTTTCGTGCCGTTTCCAATTCTCATCTTCGTGCCATTTTCACATGATTACATTCAAGAGTCAAGGAACTTGGAGTCGTCTACTTGTTTCAAATTATTTCTACTTGTGTGATAATTTAACTCTTGTTTGATTGGATAAGATACACCTCGGAGAAATTTACGTGTAATTTTACTGAAATTTATTTATAGAAGTTTACCGTTTCTGATGCAATCTCTTGTCTGAGACGAATGGATTGTGCTTGATCTAAATACTTTGAGATTAATACTAGGTTGTCCGCAAAGTAGATCCCTAAAAACATGTTGGGATCATTTACTGTATTATAATTCCTAGCAAATATATATCGAAAGCCATTTTTCTACAGTGATGAAATCGATCATCAGTAGGTTACTGTAACCCGTTCCTCGTCTAACCTATACTTAGTGAAATAGCGGCCTTTGACATTGTAATTCTATGGTCACCCACGTAAAAAGTAAAGAGGTGTTTTTCTCGACCTCAAGTGTTTCTGTTTGATAAACCAGGGAATATTTCCTATTGAAGCTCAAATTTAATGGAGTGAGAATAGGAAGTAAATATATTGTTGGAGATCAAGTGGAAACCAACAGGAAATAGGCTATATTCAGCTGCTGATCTATATACCTGGGGCCAGGGAGAGTTCTAGCCTTCCTTTGGTGGTAGACGGACTTGCCCGCTGGACGGCTCCTGAGCCTCCATTTCGTTTTGCCACCAAGTAATTCGGGTTGAGTAGATAATCGAGGAGTTGGTAGGGTGAATAGCTGACATCAGAATTTGTCCGAAGTATCTCCTACCTACGTAGCAGGAATAGCATACAAAGTCCTCGATAAATCACCTACATTCATTTTCTTTTTATATTCTCGACGTGACGTTTATCTTTCATCGGTATACCTTGCATCACGTTTTCCCAGGATTTCGGTGCACACGGATTAGATTGAGAATCGGAATGCAATGTGGAGTGACAAGGGGCACGTTGATTTATTACAGCAATGTACTGTCTTGCAAGCTGCGACCGAAGACCAATGTCATAAATTCGTTTTTCACCTTTTGGCCAAGGCTAAATAATTATAAGAAGTTCATTATCGGAAAAGTTTGCCACAGGTCATGACTACTGAAGGGCAGGTTAATCCTTACTAAAGTATCCACTGTTTGGCTTGATTCCAAAATAACGTAAGCACCTATTTGTAAGATAGTCTTACAAACACTCTAATGAGTTTCATCCGCTTTCGATGACCCACAAATATATCTTGGTGTCTGTTTAAGCAAAGTTTAAAATGTGAATGTGTCTGAGCTATGATAAATTATGAAGAAGAATAAAATACGATAGAATGACAGAGAATAATGTTGGTAAGTAACTGATGAGTAAAAGAAATAAATAGAAGAAAATCGATCTATGAGAAGCGACTAAGATTGATTGATTGCTTGAGTGGTGGTGGCCAGTCCAAATATCTGAAATGTATTCACAGTTGCATTCTTTGTTTTGTTTCTTTGCTTTGTTTTTCGATGGAAGAAAACACATTTTAGATTTCTTTTCTGACATCGCCATTGAACTGTTTATGATAAAGGTTTTCTTATCGCCTTATCTTAAAATTTCTTTAAGTAATAATCATGACGCCTAAGTGTGAAATCGAAACAGTAAACAGGAAATTTGCATATCTAACGAATAATGAAGTACTAGAATAAACTTCAACACATAATAACCATGCATGCTTTTTAGTCTGCCACGGGGGTTACATGAAAGCGAAGAAATATTCTGCAGCTTCTTTTCAATTAGCAAAGATCTATTTATTTTATAGTATTATCTGAAATGTGACGTAAGGTTAGAGACAATTAATGCAACAATAAGTCAACCGAGAGGCAACATGAGTAGAGAGTCTTCTCGTCTACCTGCTAAATGAAGGAAGCAAATTTACTTACAAGTTCAGCGTTCAGAAAATCAGATTTTTACGAGGATTGGTTATAGATAGGAGCACTGGTTGGTAATAAGCTGTATAGGCAAGTTTTCTTCTAAACAGGATTCGAATGATTTTCAAGGAGGTCTGGATTTACACGATTTGGTAATATTTATGCTAAACAGGTATGTGCCTATAACAAACACCACACACACAAACACACACACACACACACACACACACACACACACACACACACACACACACACACACACACACACACACACACATATATATATATATATATATATATATTATAAATTACCTGATTTAAAATATGGTTTCTTCGCTACACAGGAATTACCATGTTTCAAAAACCGAAGCTAAAAACTTCAAATTTAATTATATAATTAAATTAAAAGCATTAGTCCTGCTTCATCTTCAAGCGAATATATATATATATTCAAAATATAAAAGTGAACATTGAAGTCAACACTTAGAGGCGACAGGATAGACGCAATCGTGGCCTGACGATTGCGTCTAGCATGAAACAGCCTCTCGCCTCTATGTGTTGACTTCTGATGTGGAGTTATTTCGCAGTGGAGGCTTGTATTTGTACTAAATCGGTCCTAAATAAGTTCGACGTACCAAACGTTAGGAACTTGATATAATAGGTATTACGCAGAGTAATCTTGTTGTGGTCGCTGACTACTTTCGTATTCGACTAACCATCGACTACTGTCGTCCGACATCGACTGACCCTCGTTCCTCTTACTACTCCTACTTATATTAGGTGGTAGAGTCTAATAAATATAGAATATAACACCCCCTCCTAAAACTTTACTCCGTAGGAGTAAAACAGTTTTCTTTATTTTTTATTTTTTACAGGAAACATGAAGAAAAAACAAAAAAAAACTTCATTTTTTTAGCAACATCGTAGCGCATCTCCTACGTTTTGGATCCACTTTTAAATGATCAGTTGCCTTTCTTTTTCTCCTGGATCGGCGTACCTCAGGTAAAATCGTTGCTGGCGTTGTTAGATCAAACTTATCAAAAATCACCTCTATAGGCGTTTCTTCCGCGGGTTCACTGTCAACCCCGTCTGATGAGTGTCGTCTGATCAGGTTAAAGTGCCGTCTTCACGTGAATTTTTCGCCTTTCACCAAGTACATCATGTTGCCAATCCGCTTTTCTATTTTTCCAATCTCCCAAAATGATTTATTCTGTTTATAGACCTTAAAGTATACTTTTTCACCTGACGATTCCGTCTAGCATGAAACAGCCTCTCACCTCTATTTCGCAGTATTTGTACTAAATCGGCCCTAAATAAGTTCGACGTACCAAACGTTAGGAACTTGATATAATAGGTATTACGCAGAGCAATCTTGTTGTGGTCGCTGACTACATTCTTATTCGACTAACTGTCGACTACTGTCGTCCGACATCGACTGATCCTCGTTCCTCTTACTACTCCTACTTATATTAGGTGGGAGAGTCTAATAACTATAGAATAGGTGTGTTTCACCATAACAACTTCAATTTACACACGCTCTATCTCTAATATTGAACACATTATCCCATAAATATAGCACACCTTAATAGTATATTTCTTCATATATATATATATATATATATATATATATATATATATATATATATATATGTAAACGTTTGTTTAAAATTCGACGAAATTTCATTAAATATTTTTTATTTATTTACTCTATTTGATATATTTTACTGGTTTTCTACGAATATTTATATATTTATGTATGAAAACATTTATTCAAGTGGCCCCTATAGGAGAATTGTACAAACTTTTGTTCAATCACACGAAGAGATATTTCTTTGAAGATACATGATTTTTCCCGAGAAAATGTAACGCTTTGCATATCGTTGGATTGTGAACCAGCCCTTAATAGGGAATTTGTCCCAAGAATTAAACCATTCATCAGAATAACGAATGTCCTCAGTAAGGCCAACAGGAAGCATTAATCGGTGAAAAGCGTCCGGTAGGACGCATCCGATAAAAATTTCTGCATTTTGTGTGGGCAAATTTTATTAATTCGACGTATAAATTAAAAGTAATATCGCAGGGTTATCATATCCAGATTTTTTATGATGGAATAAGCTTCTATTTTCTGGAAGATTGCGAAAAACAATTCCAGCAATTCTTTGCTGAGAAAGATTAACACTCCTGGAAGGAGTTTTGTTTTATCTTTCTCGTTGGAATGGAAGATATCAGAGCAACAGTGGGACAAGAATATTGATTATTCAACAAAATTTATAAGAGAAAAAAAATGTAAACTGGACCAACAGATGGCTAACCGCTTTCTTGAGGATAACTCTGTTTACTTTGTATAATCGTAATATTTTGCTGATAAGAACATTTCCAATACACGTTCTATGAATATCTAGTGAAGTGTCATCCACGTTATGACAACAGCATGAATAGACTTGTAAAATAAATTATGTAAACGAGCTAATCTCAAATGTCTCGAACTAAAGTTTTGGGTACATTATGAAGATTCCGCGCGTATAATTAATTCTGTACTGAGATTGTTTACATTTTAATTTAACATTTGCAAATAACATTAATTCCGAAGTTTTAATTAGAGACTACGCTAACAAAAAACGAAAAATATTTTTTATTTTCGATTGACAGGACAATAACAAGTCAAATTAAGAGAATATGGATGTAAAAGTGCCTCTTCACGAATCTTGGGAAATGTGAGGTTGGCAAGGAATAGGTGATTAGCTCACGCGCAGAAATGACTCTCAACACAAAATGTCATGTATATAGAACGTAGGGATATACGATGATGTTCATTAAATGAACTTTTCAAAAACGCATTTATATTACATATCTTAAACTGTTTTATAAGAATATCGGATTGAAGCTAAGAAGAGAAATATATTCAAGCATCAAAAACGTTGAAGTGATTTGCTTGCTGTCAATTCTACTCGAATGCTCTAAGAGAGAAACCTCTTTGTCAATCATTCTTTTCTAAATCGTCAAAATGTAGTAGCAGCTCTCGCTTCGTGTTCTGGAACGAAGCGCATGAATGGACAAAAGTCATTGCTTCAACTGTATTTCAATGTGATTTTTCGATTCACATGATCGATCTAGCAGACACATCTAAAGCGTAACTAGATCCTATTCCAAGGCGTAACGCTATAAGAAGAGCGAGCGAGATAGACAGACACACAGAGAGGGAAAGAGATTGAATGAGCCTATTCGTGACAGTGGCACACAAGATAAAAATAAACGAACATGATTAAAAAATAATTTCATCTCTTTATTTTTTTGTAAGTTTTCATGCAATACAAATGTAACCAATTCAATGTGGTTTTACAATAACAATAAAAAGTGTATTTTGATATTCAATCATATAATTGAAAAGAACATATTTTAAATGATTCCCTTTTGCCTTAAAATCTATGTAGCAACCCTGTGATAACGTACTCTTTTTTTTTCATTGGTCCAAACGGAAAGAAGGTAGAAAAGATTTTTGGAAGATAAAAGTTTCCGGTAAATCATCGTGTTCTCTTGAGAAATACAATGCTGTCAGCGTGCTGCGCTGTTTACAGATATTGTCAGCACCAGTCTCACTCCATTCTCCATCAGATAAGGACCCTATGATTAGGAATATATAACCAAACAGTGCAATTCTACTGCATACAGAGCTTTACAGAAAATTTACCTCCAAGCAGACCAGAACAAACTATCCCTATCTTCAAAAATTATCATCCGTTATGTCACCATAATTCAACAAACTGACAAATAATGTTTTGGTGTTATACCAGAGAAAACTTTCTTTATTTTATGAAAACAATTCACAGATTCTTCATCGGATTACTGGATTGCTTGATAATTATACGTGAGATCCTATTGAATTTTAATTGGAAATAATTACTCATGATCATCACATGCAGTAATATTTTATCTCAATTTATTCATGCATATGCAAATAGTTTTTACATCATTCGACTTGATATAGTTGTGTTTATATATACCAAATCTTGCAAACCTTCACAGAGTTCTGTATTTTCTCATATTAATTTATAATTTGGCTAAAAAGTACGTTTTTTAAAAAAAAATATTCCGGAACTGGAACATTTTACAACCGTTATAAATGCATTTTGCTTAAAAAGCGCTCTAGAATATGAACACTGTTATATAGGAATAAAATGTCGCTGCCAATACTTGAGTTTGAACATAGATCGTCAGTGAGCAAACACAGGCGATCCCATTATTGAATTTAGTTAATCACGTGACCTTAGATGTAATGTATATACGGCAATTAGCTTGGTATTTAATTGGTCACCACTTCTATTCTATCCTCTATTATTATACGGTTTGTTATTCTCCATAATAATCACTATACTATTTATCTATTCAGCTCACTATACGGTGGTTACTTCGAGTGAATATTATCGTGAAAGTAATATTAGTGCAAGATTATTTGAAGGAGTATGACACCAACATTGTTCAACGGTGTTACTCCAACGAGCATTGCGAAAGTGACAACGAGTATTCGTTGACATCACAACAGTGCATCCTTTGTTGGCATCACACAAGACACCAAGGCAAACAAATACGTATATCATCGGGTAGAATATATAGAGTGAGCCTTGGAGACACTGAGATATTTCATTTGCGAATGTTGCTGCTGCACATTCCAGGTGGGGTGAGATTTCAAGGTTTACGCACTGTAGATGGAGAAATCTTGCCAACATTTAAGGCAGAATGCCTGAGATATGGTCTTCTCTCAAACGATGACACACTGGAACATGCATCGCCCTTAACGTTGCGTGTTTTGTGCTCTGTGAACGTATATGAACCCTGCAAATGCTCTTCACCTGTGGAACACTCAAAAAGAATTCTGATAGATTTCTTGCATCAAAGTTTAAGGCATCATGCCTGAGATATAGTTTTCTCTCAAACGATGACACACTGGAACCTAGATTGCTAGAAGCTAGAAGCTGTTGTCTATCGGATGCCCTTACAATTGCGTGTCATGTTTTCTACCCTGTGTAAGTTGTTGAACCCTGCAAATTTTCTTCACCTGTGGACCATTCACAAGGAAATCCATGATTGAAGATGTCTTGCACCAAGGTTTTAACGCAGACCATACAGAAAACATGGCACTGCAATCAAGTGATTTAATTCTGATAGAGAATGGCATTGTTTAGCAATTGGGCTGCTTGAACCTATTAATCTAGCGCAGCTTAACCATCATGAAGACCTCGATCAGCCAGCCATTGCAAAACTTATTGAATGAGTATTACAGTGATGCAAGGAACCACCTGATATTCCGCTACATTATGTATTTAATAAGCATTCTAGAAGATGGAGACTATGATAAAAGATACGAATATCATCAGTAGAATATATACAGTGACTCTAGAATCACATTGCAGGCGGCGTGGGCTTCCAGGATTTGTGCACTGTAGAAGGAGAAATCTTGCCAACATTTAAGGCAGCATACTTGAGATATGGTCTTCTCTCAAACGATGACACACTGGAACATGCATCGCCCTTAACGTTGCGTGTTTTGTGCTCTGTGAACGTATATGGACCCTGCAAATGCTCTTCACCTGTGGACCATTCACACAGAATCCTGATAGATTTCTTGCACCAGAGTTTTAATGAAGACCATGCAGAAAAAATGGCATTGCACTCGACCGATGCAATTCTGATAGAGAATAGCATAAATTGTTTAGCAATCGAGCTACCTGAACCTATTGGAGTACCGCATCTTGACCATCATGAAACCTCGATCCCCCAGGAATTGCAACAATTACTGATGAACAGTGCCGGATTGATAATGCTGCGTTTGAATCAAAACTCCTGTTTCTATGTAGATGCACCAGAAGGTGGTGGTAAAACATATTTTTAACAGCATAATTTCATATCAGCGAAGGAACAACTGCAACGTGTGCAGTGGTGCTTGCATCTACACACCTGTCAGGTGGAAAGACTATCCATAGTTTGTTCGAAATGCCTGTCCCACTCATAGAGTCCAGCATTTGTAATGTACCAGCCATTTGAGCAATTTGGCAACTTTTATCAATGCATTTTGCCTGTTCTGTTCTTGTGATATTAAGTTACTATTTACATGTTCCATCATCACTAACAGTTGATGATGGAACATGTTTGCGTTATCTTCCCCCACTTTTTAACACACAATTCAAAGCTACTTTAACGTAAAAAACAAAAATTAATCTCTATCTATAAAAGGCAGGATGTGTGTTTGTGTGAGTAACGAATGCACGGCCGCAATTTCCGACGGATTTGCACCAAACTTTACATGCACATGCTCCAAGTTAGCGAAAGGCCACGACCGACTTTGCATTTCCCAACTCCCAACTATAGTGGAAATAATCGATTTTTTCATGCTTATACGGCGGTTTTCATGTAGTTTGCTGCCATTTTCTACTGGAAACTGAGAGCCTATAGCTGGCTGCCACGAATAGGCAGGAAGATTCTATTGGCCAGCGTGATAGCCAACAGCTGAATGACACGAATCTTAACTATCATGCTAGCATGCAAAAATAAAAATCGATAGCTGCATTCGTCACAATTGGGAAAAATTTAAATCTGCATGGCACTTTACTCCAATTGGCTCATTCGCTTGCTTAAACTCAACGTTGATTCTGATTCCGCAGAACCGGGTTGGGTGTGAAAAAGTATTTGTTGTTAACATTCTTTTTTCATTCGGTTTTTCCAGTTACGAGTCCTTTTATAAAGCTGATCCTTTTGTGTCCATTTTGTTTAGTTCTTTTTTCGTAATAGATTTAATGTTTAGTTTAGAGCTTAGAAAAAATTCGCAGTGTGAGGCAAGAATTAAGGCATGTAGCAACATCAGCACGGCAAAGGACACGCCTTTAAAGGCAAGGATGGGCAAAAATATTTTAAGTAATGTGATAGCGATTGCTGTATGAGTCGTACGATTTTTGAATCAAGCCCGGGAAACGCCGGGTCATGCTGCTAGTGCATCATATTTATGTGCTTCATCCATCGTAAATAATTATGCATGGAGAATTGTGAGATAACGTAAACTATTTTTTCGATAACAAAAAAAACAGCTTTAATATTAGAGTTTCAAGAAAATAATATGTTCCTTTAAGAGACAACTGGCCATTGCATAGCCAAGATTTAATGGCATGAGACCAAATTAATATATCATCTATATTATCCGACAATATATTGTTTATAGTGGCTTGCAGAGTTTAATTGTGAAAACACGCAAATTGCTTTCCTCATGAAGTTACGCTTGAGAAACGAATACTATATTAGAAAATCTACACCAAGACATCCCACATTTCATTTATGCATCGAATTATTGCAGATGATAAAAAATTCGTTTTGCATATCAAAAGAATATAAAAAATAAATAGATGTTATCACAAAATCAGAAACTATTATCTACACTAAAATAAAGACCCGTCCTAATGCTGTGTCGCTTTGACGTGAGAGGACAGCTTGCGCGCATCAACGACCCCTAGACCTATGTGGGCGGGAGCTTCGGCCCTTAGCAGGTTCAACCAAGCTTAGAAGGTCTGTAAAGTGGAAGCAAGATCAAGGACACACCCTGATCATCCATGTTGGGGGTTGTGCAGTAGGCTAACAACATACTCTCTTAAAAACTGGCTTGTTACAGAAACCGCAACGATATCTTCAAACAACGAAGTGGAGCGTATGACGCGTGCTGGTGAAAATCACCCGGGAAGGCAGCTGGCACGACAAGGGCCCAGTTGAGGACGATTGCCCGTAACCGCGTCCGTTGGGGAAGTGTTGTTGCGGCTCTGTATTTCGCAAGGAATTAAGTGGCATATTGAATGAATTAAAATAAGGACACACTTCGCAAAAGTATTTGTTTATTGCGCTTGAACTCCTGAAGTACACGTACCAAAGAAGAAAGCTCAACGGAGCAATTACCGTGAAAATATTTACAGATGAAACACATGGAAGCTAGTTTACACTGGTGGGAAAGTGGCTGAATCAGAGATACTAGGTCAGTACCGATAACATTGCAGATTCTTTGGTGAATTTTACATAGAATCTCTACATGCATAACGGAAGCACCGGGATCAGACCAGACCAGACCAGACCAGACCAAACCAGACCAGACCAGACCAGACGTAGCAACTATAACCAATGCCCGATGAATGGTTGAATTATAAATGTATGAAATATAATCTGTTGAGAAAAATTGTCTAGCACAGCATAATGAATCAGATTTTGTAGAAGCAAGCTGAGCAATTGCAAAATGAAAGGGTAAAGTTACAATCTCCTTTTTTTCTAATGACTACTTTCTGGAATGATTGCCCTTGGGGATAATTCCATGAACACTATAATTTTACACCCATCAAGTTATGGTACATTCGTTACCTATCCAAATTATCCTCGTTATCTTTTTTCATTGTTATATCTTATTCATCTACCTCGAATGGCTACCGAGCCTTGCTTTGCCTTGGGTTAGCTTTAGTATAAAAGTGCATATTCTTTAAGAAGATAAATGTAAAATGATACTTTTAGATACTAATATTTATTAGTTTTTATATTCCCTCCAATCTTCGTTTACCAAAGAGACGTACCAGTGAAACAGACAACAGTCTATATATGAAAGTTTTCACTTGGCACTTTGAAAAAATTGAAAAAAGAATAAATAATTTGGAATTATTGTCAGAGGGCAAGCAAATAGAGTGATGCAGACATAAAAATAGTTTGAAGACAACAAGGCCAAAAGTGGATAGGAATGATGGCTGGGAGAAGAAATAAAGACAGAAACGAAAACTAAACGTTTCTGTAGAGTTATGTCAGCATGAAATCTATATTTTTTAAAAAGACAAAGAACAAAAAGAAGACAATGATATCAGAGAAACTAATTGAAATAGGCAGATGTGAATATCGTGATAAAGTTTTACATATCTACCTATATATATATATATATATATATATATATATATATATATATATATATATATATGTGTGTGTGTGTGTGTGTGTGTGTGTGTAAATTTACTCATGAATCATTTAAGTAAGAACTCTAGCGTTGCGGCATCGCACGTTCCAAAATAATATAATTGTCAATAAATAGCATATTTTTAAAAACATCTTACGGTCTACTCTACATTTATTTCGTCTTGGTATTTACCTGTAAATGGAAATATTACGCCCTGAAGATGATAATTAGAAATTGTCGAAAGTACTCAGCCACGGATCATTAATTCCATCTGACAACAATTCAAATATATATATATATATATATATATATATATATATATATATATATAAATGGACATGGAATCAGCACTTAGAGGCGACAGTCTGTTTCATGCTAGTGCAATCGTCAGGCAACTGACGATTTCATGTCCACTTTTACATTTCCATGTCCACTTTTATATTTACACACGCTCTATCTCTGATATTGAGCACTTTATCCCATAAATATAGCACATTTTAAGACTATATTTCTTTATATATATATATATATATATATATATATATATATATATATACAGAGAGAGAGAGAGAGAGAGAGAGAGAGAGAGAGAGAGAGAGAGAGAGAGAGAGAGATGAACTGATAACCAAAATTCAAACAAAGAAATTAAGAAAATAAATGCATACCTGGATGATGTGCAGTTTGTATAATGGCTGGTGGTTCGGAATGAGAATTTGGAAAACCGAGTTCGAACTCCTGTCGATTTCGTTGCACACCCTCACACGCAGATATCCTTCAGAAGGGATATTCTCCCTAACTATGCGATAAAAGGAAAGACTGGCTGGACTCTCTAGCCTTTGGTTGACTGTCATTCTAGGACAAAGAAAACTCCGAATGAAGATCTGTACTGGGGCCCCTGTCATTGAGATAGAGGCACCTTATGCAAGATAACTATTGGATCCCGACATAAGTACTTCATTAAACTCATTGAACATGCAAGGACAGATGTAATGCATTATCAAACTCATATATATTATTTCCTACATACACATACAATGTGTGCATTTACACTGTGGCGGTGGAGTGGTGAACACATTTGGACCTGACTGCATTAAAAATTTCTGTATTTTATGCTTCATAACGAGACTTGAACAGAGACGTTTTCGTACACACACACACACACACACACACACACACACACACACACACACACAAACACACGCACACACACACACATACATATATATATATATATATATAAGTGAACATTGAAATCAACACTCGGAGGTGACGGACTGTTTCATGCAAGATGCAATCATCACGCCTGATGGTTGCGTCTAGCATGAAACAGAATGTTACCACTGAGTGTTAAATTCAATGTTCAGTTTTATATTTACATACACACTATCTCTGATATTGAGCACTTGATCCCATAAATATAGCATAAATTTTCTTCATATATATATATCTATAATAATAATAATAATAATAATAATAATAATATATATATATATATATATATATATATATATATATATATATATATATATATATATATATATATTGTTATGGTCAAAGTTCCTTGTACCACGGTGATGGTCCAAGGTAGAACCAATGAAGAAATAACTCGAACACAGCTATGGAATAACACATATATATTACAAACAGAAATATATACAAAGAAGTAGATGTATTAGTAATGACTATCAGATTTGGTTAGATTGAACTATGTTGTCTCGACAAGTATCACTATTCCAATGTTCTTACAATTAATCCTCCCTGCTCCCTCTTGAGGCGCAGTATTTATAATGTCCGGAATAGTTCATTATTATTATGGGTAAGTTCCCATAACACCCTCCTTCCGAAGCTTTTGCGTAGCAGGGGTTTTTAATATTATTTTTTCTTTGGATCTATTTCCAAAGGTTCTGTGTACTTCATTTTTCTGGACGATTTTCGTGGTTCTGGCATTGTTTGCGGCCTTTTTATATCAAATGTATCAAAAATTGTATCCATCACTTCGTCCTGGGGTAGACCGTTAGCATCCTGTAGCAGTCTCTTCCTTATTTATTTTACGTGTCTTTTATGTAAACCATATTCCCGATTCTTTTTTCAATTGTACCTTGCTCCCAGTAAGATGTATTATTTTTATATGCTTTAAAAAAAACCTTTTTCTCCTACGCACGACTGTGTTATTTGCTTCGTTTGACTTGGTAGCGATTTATCAAATACAGATCTGATTTTTCTAGCGAACATCACTTCTGCGGGAGTTAATGACGATGGCGTACAATTATTTGGCGTAATTCTATATAACTGTAGAAATTGTTGTAATGTAGGCACATCATATGCATTTCTTAACGCTCTTTTGAGTGTATCAACAAATCTCTCCGCTTGCCTATTTGATCTTGGGTGATATGGCGGGGATTTTATATGTGTGACTTGATAAATTTCGCAAAACTCTTGGAAGTCCGCTGATGTGAATTGCGTTCCATTATCTGTGACTAGGCAATCCACTACTCTAAACCGACCGAACAGCTCGTGGAGGCAATTTATGGTAGTTTTCGAAGTAGGATTTTTGCGACGAAACACCTCCGGCCATTTGCTATTACTATCCACTATGATCAAATAGTAGAAACCATCAACTGGACCTGCATAATCTGCGTGTATTCTTGACCACGGACGATCTGTCTCTGGCCATGGCTTATGGATGATTGGCGGTGCTTTGGCTGCTAAGGAACAACCCTTGCATTTTTCCACCATCTGAGTAATATCCTGGTCCATGTTTTTCCAATATACATAGCATCGCATCAGCTATTTCATTCTATTTTTTACTGGATGGCCCCTGTGGAAATCCTTTAGGATTCGCTTTTGTAGTGTTTTGGGAATTACAACCCTTTCGTTATAAAGTAACACATTATCGCATAAAGAAAAGCTTCCGATATTTGCTATTTTTTCTGCTATTTTTGCTTTTGTTTCTTTTATGAATTCGTAATTTATTGCTTCATTTTATATGTCTTGTAGTGTGACGTGGAGGTTTCGAACTGTACAACATAGTACTATCCTGATATCTTCTTCATGTCGTAGGGCTGCGATTACAGAATCTTCCAATGGCTCTGTTTTCCTTGGTATAAGTCTCGACAGACCATCCGCATGCCCGATTTTTTTCGTTGGTAGATACTCCAATCTGAAATAGTAGTTCAGAAGAATTGTACCCCATCTTAGTAACCTATTTGCAGTGTAAACCGGTAGACCTTTATTCGAACCAAATATTGTTAGTAACGGTTTGTGATCCGTCTGGAGATTAAAAAATCTACCAGATATATAAATATGAAATCTTGTAACAGCGAAAATAACTTCCAGAGCTTCTTTCTCTATTTGTGAGTAATTTTTCTCTGCTGGTTTTAGATTTCGTTTAGCATGTGCGATGGGTTTTATTGTCCCATCCGGCATTTTATGCAGTATACACGCCCCGGCACCATAGGTGCACGCGTCACTTGCTACAATTATTTCTAATTCAGGATCGTAGTGTGCCAAAAATAAATCCGAAGTTAACGTCTTAATTATTTTGTCAAACGTTTTCTGGCATTCATCTGTCCACTGCCAAACTTTTTCTTTCTTCAGAAGTTCGTTCAGTGGTGCGCGAAGTTTATGCATGTGAGGAATGAATTCCTGGTAGTAACTCACTAAGCCTAGAAAACTTTGTAATTCTGTTATGTTCTTTGGGACTGGCATTTTCTTTATTGCCGTTGCCCTTTCAGGCTCTGGTCGTCTTCTTTCTTGATCGATGATATGGCCCAGGTATTTAATTCCCTTCATGAAACAATCACATTTGTTTTCTTTTACCTTGAATCCATAACTTTGTATTCTCTTAAACACCTCTTGTACGTTTTCCCAGTGTTGTTCAACACTTTCGCTATTTTTCACTACGTCATCCAGGTGTGCAATCGTGTACTCTAGTCCGGCGAGCATAGTATCCATTGTCTGTTGGAATATAACCGGCGCGACCTTAATCCCACATGTTAATCTTTGTTATTTGTACAATACTTTGTGTGTGTTTATGTACAGTAATTTTGAACTTTCCTCATCGACTGGAATTTGTAGGTACGCTTCACTTAAATCTGGTTTTGAAAAAGTTTTTCCAACATTTAATTTAGGGAATACTTCTTCTGGACTGGGTAGAGGATAGTGGTAAATCTTTTATCTCTGCGTTCAAACCCGTTGAGAAATCAGCGCAGACTCAAATCTCTCCCGATTTCTTTTTGACGGAAACCGTAGGTGCGGCCCATTGACTTTTGTCAATATGCCAGTGTTTTCGAGTCTAGCTAATTCTTGATCTATTTTTCTATTGACGCAAACGGTGCGCTCCTTTTTTCTTGAAGATAGGTTGAACATTTGCTTTTATTTCTATACTTGCTGCCATTTTTTTACATCTTTCGAGACCTTCTGAAAATACTTCGGGGAAACTCGTTTTTAGTTTCTCTTTTAATTTGTCTGCCTCGGTTGATAATCTTTTTACATCTTCCGAGACCTTCTGAAAATACTTCGGGGAAACTCGTTTTTAGTTTCTCTTTTAATTTGTCTGCCTCGGTTGATAATCTTTTTAGATTTTGGCAGTACGTACTTATTGGAAAATCCCAAAGTTCGAAATTTTGCATCCTGTCCGTACCGAATAAGTTTTCTGTATTTCTTAACACATACATTTTTAATTTTTTCGTCATTCCATTAACTGTTACATTTGTAATTACTTCACCCTCAAATTTTATTATTCACCCCGTTACCGAACTCGCAATTTTATCCGTTTTTAACATGGCACTACAGTCTGAAGTTTCTGTTTTGCATTTCTACTTGTACGTATTTTCTTATGTTAGTCTCATCCGCTTGATCAGTCCTCGTGATTCTTATTCTGCTTTTGCTTTCTCTTCTAGTCCAACAATGAGAACTTTTATGTCCTATTCTTTTGCAATGCCAAGTCCCACAGCGATAGCATGGACTGGGTGGTAGTTTTTTTCTGATATTGACTTTTAGAAGTAGAACATTTTGTTTTACCTGTTTTTGAGGATGGAAAATTGCTTTGGTTTGTTTCTGAGGAGGGAAAGTTGATTTGTCTTCGTACTTTACGTATGTGCACGATGCCAGCTTCTTCTATATCTTTTGAGTCTTTCTTTACACTGATGCATCTCTAGCTTCTTCGGCCAGTTTTTGAAGTGACAAATCTTGTTCACTCTCCAATTTTGTAAGGATTCTGCGTCTCATTTCCGCGTCTTTGGTTGAAACCAAGCCGTGGACGTATATTAAACACTTGAATTTTTCCGCGCTGAGTTCCGGTAACTTAATAACAATATGTGTTTACAATGGAAGCGAAAGTAATGTAATCTTCGCTGTCCTTTTTTGTTAAGTTCAGACATTTCCATCTTTTGTGGAATAGTGAGGTATTATGACTGAAAAGTTCTGTTAACAGATTTATGGCTTCTTTGAAAGTTAGCTCAGTTGTTTTACTCGGTAGGATGTAATCTACGAATTTGGTATATTCGCATGTGCCTAATCTTCTTAGTAATAGACGTACTTTTCGTGTGTCTGACCAATTTTTGCAGTCAAATTCATATAGATCTTCGTACCTTCGGAAGTAAGTTGTAAAGGTTTTGTCTTCGTCGGGTGCATACGTGACATCTTCGATAGTTCTCCAAATAGCGTCTTGTGAGAGAACTGTTTCATTCTCGAAATTTTGCCCTTTATTTGACATTACACGTAGCAATAATTCTTGTAATTCAAGATGATTCTGTTCGTTTTTTGTTGCTGATTAAATTGGATGTTTAAGTTCCAAAAATGGTTGACTTAAAGTCTTCCATGTTAACGTAATTTTGTGTAAATATTTTCCCTTAGTGCAACCTAATATCCTGAAACCTGTGTACGCCAAAATAAATAAAATTGATATCCAAAAAGAAAATTCTTTTTTTTTATGTGTTCGCGTAGAACATGTTTTTTACAGTTTACTCGTCGACACTGTTATGTGCGACGGATAGCAAAAAAAAAAGATATGTCCTCCGCGTAGAGAGTTCGTATTTCTTTTGTGTTACCTCGTCGCCACTGGTTATGTGCGACGGATAGCAGAAAAAGATATGTCCTCCGCGTAGAGATTTCGTTCTTCTTTTGGGGTTTCCTCGTCGCCACTTGTTATGGTCCAAATTCCTTGTACCACGGTGATGGTCCAAGGTAGAACCAATGAAGAAATATCTCGAACACAGGTATTGAATAACACATGTATATTACACACAGAAATATATACAAAGAAGTAGAAGTATTAGTAATGACAATCAGATTTGGTTAGAGTGAACTATGTTTTCTCGACAAGTATCACTATTCCAATGTTCTTACAATTAATCCTCTCTGCTCCATCTTGAGGCGCAGTATTTATAATGTCCGGAATAGTCCATTATTATTATGGGTAAGTTCCCATAACACACACACACACACACACACACACACACACACACACATATATATATATATATATATATATATATATGTGTGTGTGTGTGTCTGTGTGTGTGTGTGTGTGTGTCTTAGTTTCTTTTGATTAATGTTCACGATCTCTTGTATATGTTATAGTCGTCGGTATAAACCTATATGGTTAAGGTAGCATATTGTTGGCAGTTTCAGTATTTTGAAATAGTTTTCCTCATGTTGTTTTACTTGTAGTATTCTAAGTAAATATATTCAGTTAAAATATGCTTCACCTTGTGTGCGACGGTTTGGTATGTTTTACATATTGGTTGATCTTCATTCTTCCCCAGGTATGAATGGCTGAGGTATAAAACCCAGCCAACATTACGTCAACCTCTCTTCATTTTTTAGACACCTGCCTCTATTCTTCTAGTCTACAAATAAAGATCGCTTTATGTGTATGTGTTTAAAAATATTCAGAATTTTTATTCAAATTTGTCTAAATATCTCTCTCTCTCTCTCGTGTATATATATATATATATATATATATATATATATATATATATATATATATATATATATATATATATATATATATATGTATATATAACGATGTTAATGTTTAGAGTTAAAATAAGACAGGGAAGAGTAGTATTAAAAAAGAGCTTAATACACATATAAAAAAAGATAGAAATTTAACATGTAGAGCTTTTAATTATAGAAAATTAACAAATCAGCCGATTACACTATCCTGGTTTCAACCTTTCGGTATATATATTATTCGCAGACAGTACTGCTGTTTTGGTGTATCACAGCTCCGCAGTGCGGCATCCGAATGCCTCAACCGATTTGGTGTCAGTGGGCGTTCCTACCTCTAAACTATCATCACTCGACAGAGAGAAACAGCTAATTCTAGAGTATTGCTTTTAAGAATGTAAACAAACGCCAGTCAGCCAGAGTGCTCCAATTCATTTTACTGAATAACTTTGCATTATATATATATATATATATATATATATATGTGTGTGTGTGTGTGTGTGTCTGTGTGTGTGTGTATGTGTATGTACATATATAAGATAACGATATATAATATCAAGAACAACATTTGGGAAAAAGATATAAGACTTAGTCAAATAAAATTCACATATTTCATCCTTTAGTCTTATGAAGTTTTCAAGGAAAACATTTATCCACTAAAACATAACGCACGGAAACTTTTATCCGCTGAAATATAACGCTTTGTCGAAGATATAATGTCGAATTAAAAATCACATCCATTAGTTCAATGTTAATGTACTAAATCCGATTTATATAGTTTATCTCTCTATTCTGTATTACATTTTTTCCTGATAAAAAACTAATTTTTTCGAGTAGTATTTATATCATTCATCACACTTTTGGTTGTATATCTCTTTTCGTCTTTTTTACTGAAGAAAAGTAGAATTATGTAATGTTTATTTACAAAATTTACATTATGATATTTTTCTATATTAACAGTGTTTTTTCATGAGTCCTCTGATTTACTGAAGAAAAGTAGAATTATGTAATGTTTATTTACAAAATTTACATTATGATATTTTTCTATATTAACAGTGTTTTTCTTGAGTCCTTTGATTTTCTCAGCTCATTTGCCTTCTCCATCACTTTCGTTTTAGAAAGCACAGTGTTTGATTAGTCGAGTATTTCTTACTAGCTGACACGAAAATCTGCAGGGCGTATTGTCTTGGGAATTTTGAAACAAATAGCAATGTTCAGTGGTCGCTATTTAGAGATTTATACTGCTCAGTTTCTCTTGGACTGGTCATATTTCTTTGAATACTTCCATTTCATACGTTGATCTGTCATCTTTTACACTGTTCATCAGCATATTAATGAGTTCATCCGAGCTGTAATGAAAAGTCCTCAGGGCGACGTACTTCCCAAAAACTTACCAACTGAACAAATATCTGACTTTTTCTTTTGGTCAGCAGAGAAATGTTTGATTAATCTTATTACGTCATGGTAAACACTTTCTCTCATCACAAAAATTAATTATATGGATCAGCGCGTTTTTTCTCGGCCGTCACACTGGGATCATAGTGTAGTATCTGTTCTCGCCATCTTTTAAAATTGTGAATAGAGCCTGATGCCGGGGACTCCAAATCTGCGGAAACACCTACCACATTGCACTAAAGATTACGGATTGTATTTGGCGTAATACCGGCGCCAGCCTGAAGTGATCGCGGGGATTGGTCAGATCTTTTCCTTAGACAATATATACGCATATGGGCACACCCCATATTAAGCAGTTCATTCTAAGAAATACTGGCCTCGTGGGAGCGTAAGAAAATGCCTTCAGGATAGAATTACTGTATAGAATTTGCTCTCATCTATAGCGTGTTTCGACCTTCGTGTTTCGACATTCGGAAAAGCTTTACCCGATCTCGTGAACTCTAATCCAGTATTATTACATGTAATTATTCAGCAATGAAGAACATGCTATTTGTTTGATTTAACACTCAGAAAACACTGAAATTACGCAAGGGAAAAAGTTACATTTTAAATGTACAATGCAACTACAAATTTGTTAAAATATGTTCTCATTTTTAAAGACGTCGGTAATAGTTAACAATTCTTCACAGAAATTCCGACAACCTAGGACTATTACACCTTACTAGCTATATATATATATATATATATATATATATATATATATATATATATATATATATATATATATATATATATATTGATGCATGTTTCATTTCATAATATAGGCAAGTGTTGTCTATTTATTTTATGTAAATTCTTTTCATATCGTCTGATAAGCTTAATAAGATTATCATGAAACAAAGAAAAAAAATCACAATATTGATACATATTTTTTAATCGTATCTAAGCTTTCGGTTTACATAAGACATTGGTTGGAAATCTTTCATATAAACAGAAACAGACTATCATCACTTTCTTGTCCGTGTATTGCTTAATATATTGTACTCTAATTGTCATCTTTGATAGTGGCTTATGTAAGCCGAAAGCTTAGATACCATTAAAAAATATGTATCAATATTGTGATTTTCTTACTTCGTTTCATGATAATCTTATTAAGTTTATCAGACGATATGAAAAGAATTTACATAAAATAAATAGACAACACTTGTCTATATTATTTAATGAAACATGCATCAATGAAAAATTGCTGCCTAAATACACACACAATCTATCTATCTATCTATCTATCTATCTATCTATCTCTCTCTCTCTCTCTCTCTCTCTCTATATATATATATATATATATATATATGGACAGATATGTGTGTGTATGTGTGTGTGTGTGAAGAGTGAGAAGCGTTGAAAGATAGAGATTATGATTTATGAGATTTAAACAATGTATATAGGAATGCTATCTGATTGATTATAGCCATGGCTCTTAACGTGAAATGCAAGTAATCGCAAGTGTTGTGTTGCGAGATGAGCTGTTTTCTTTTCCGAGATGAAATAATTGACAAAAAATTAATCGACCCCCAGAACTGGATTTCGAAATATAATCAATAGGAGTAATTTCCAAATCCGACCATTTTGAAATCTATCAAAATAAGCTTTAAAATTGTTCTTCCCTACATATCTGTTGATTTTTTTTCCTGCTACATATAAAGACAACATAACTAAATCGTTTGAATGTTCGAAATGGCATCTTGGTAGATGTCATGGCCCAAATTCCACGCGTTTCAAAGTCAACATATTCCCTACTGTAATGTTATAGCTTTGTTGCCTGGCTGTGCTGGTCAATTTTGGAAAAATAGGGAACTGACATTTCCGTTGTACGCGACGAAATGTCTTCGCTAAAACCAAGCACTATTCGTGATAACGTATATGAATCGGCATAAATCAATATAAAATCTGTCTACAACGGTAAATAACGCATAAAACGCTTTGGTCCTCTCGGCGTGGGGTTACCGTTGACCATTAAGGAATAATGGTGTCTTTGATCCGCACTAATGACGTCACATTATGGCCCTTATTTGTAATATATTTTTCGCCCAATACAAAGCTCGAAAAGCCACGCAATGTAGAGGGTTAATAAATGAGAATTTTGTATACAGAGAAAAGGATGAGATAAGATGTACAGATTACGTGTATAGTGGTATTTTAAGTGCAGTTTAGATGAGGAACAAGGCCGAAAGTATGTGGTACCCAGTGAGGATTGGACTCCCTACTCAGTTGAAATGGTTCTGATGCGACAAGCGTGCTAATCATTACACCAAGTCGTGGTGCTCATATGAGTATATGTAGGAAAGATAATGGTTAACCGAAGACTTGAAGACGTTAATATTGCAGCGATCGGAGAAGCACCTATTCATGTGTTTATTCCAGAAAGTAGCAGCTGTTGGGGAGAAACTGTTTGAAAGGTACTTCCTTCTTACTAATGGAAGACGAAATAAATAGGGATTAGTTGTTTCACTGTATGTAGCATGGCGGGTTTTAGCTTTGAATATATGAACTGGTGGAACTAATGAACGCAGTTCGTTAGAATATTTGTTATTGAAATAGCGATAGAGAAAGGAGATGCTACCTGCAATGTTTCGTCTGAGGGAAAGCAGTTGTAGAATATAAATAATTAATCACCACAAGTCCGGGTGAATGCATTTACATTGTGTCAAAATAAGTTTGGTTTAATAAACAGTGAAACATAATTTTTTTATATTAAATTTGCCAGATTTTATTTTTAAAGTTTACTTTTTTATAGTCAATGTTGTAACCTAGAAAAGGTTACTGAATTAGGAATAACCAAAACGGAGGTTGGAAACGAAATGGTAATCTTTATAACAGCAACAAAATACAATACTCGCCAGCGGAGTGAAGTAAGTAAACCATTCCTAGCGGTGGACTACTTAACCAGCATATTACATCTCATTTACGATAGTGTCCAATGTATTTATGAAGATTGGGACATGCCTATTAATGTTCATAGGTACGGTATATAACAGTCAAGCGGAAAGAGAAATCATTTGGAATCTCTAATGGTGTGATCTTTGAAAGCTGAACATCTTTACATTTCCAGCCACCGAGGTAAACAAGCAGGAAGCACATTCCATTATGGACGACGTGATAACAGATCTTTAACTCTCAACTCAGTTATACGAAGCCAAACAAATGCGATGAAATTAGGAAAAGTCAGCACTAGGAAACTATTTCTTGCTACAACGGATTTATCCATTACATTTTAAGGAACAAGGAAAACATTTCTCTTTCCGTTTAAAAAAAAGTCTACCAAAACATAACGCATGCGCGTAACCTATCCGGCAGTTGACATATGTGTTTTTTCCCGATTAGCAACAGTCGTCAGTATTCCAGTCTCTCCAAGGATTTAGATTTTCAAATGTTGATTTTTAAGAAAACCCTTGTGTCATGAATTCTTGTTATAATATAATCGTTTGTTTCATATTTTAAACGAGTGTCACTCTAATCTAAGCAGAGAAAGTTGTGTATAAAAGGGTAAATTACGATACAGTCAATATAATATAATAATGTTTTAGATTCATACTTTATCATTCCAAACTACTTTTTACATAAAACACCAGTGCCATTCCGGTAACGTTCTTTTTAGTAGTAAGACCACTGAAGCATATTTAATCTAATTTAGGGTTTGAATCCGACTAAATTAAAAGTGAACATTACTGAATATACGTTGTTTTTTTTTCAACTAGCCATAATTACTAGATATTTTTCTAAGATACAGTAACGATCTAGGTGTTTATTAAGCATCGCGTTACTGCGACATCGTATTTAAGTAAAAGTCAAAATTATTGTTAACATGTTTTCCTGAACAAAATAAAAAAATATGGCAAGCAAAGTAATAAACATAGCAAGCAAATTTTAACGTAGAATAAATCTATGAATAAAATTTAAAAAAAATCGAATTATCATTTAAGCGCTGTATGCTGAGAACACATTTAATTTGTTTCTCTTCGAAAGAAACATTTGCAGTGACTGTAGCACTAATTATATTAGAAATTTGACGTTCTAATTAATATAATTAAAGCAATTACACTAAAAAACCCCAACAGGATCAGTGTACAAAATTAAGTATATATACTCGTGCAAATTAATTGAGACAAAACGAATAATTCCGTAATTATTTACCGTTTTTCATACTTTCCCAATGAAATGTGACCAATTGCACATGTTAGTACTCCGTATGTTCATTCCACGAAGTCGTTCCTTGCAGATTGACCACAGATTCTCGATTAGATTTAATTTAGGAGAGTTTCCGGGCCAGTCTATATTACTTTGATTTACTCACTGGTAAGGCTTGCTAGTGTGTTCGTGCAGCGTTACAATTTTCGTACATTTCCGTGGAGTAACGTCCATCGCAGACAATGGGCGTAGGACAACTAATCGACAGTCGAGTCAATAGTCTCATGGTGTGATAAAAAAATGATACAATCATGGATGAGGCAATATTTTTCAAGGCCAACTTTTCTTCATACACCCCCAGACAGATTCATATTACTGCACAGCACTGCAAATGACCTAATCTGAGGCAAAAATAGAAATCGATTCCACCCTGTCACTCCAGTGGGCCTAAAACTGACCGTATGGTGAAAGAAAAGAAACCAATGCGGCAGTTTCAATTAACTTTTCACAAGGGTGATAATTTATTGAAAGAGGTCAAGTGTCAATCTTAAGAGGCCAAAGTCAATTTGTATACAAGAAACAGTAAAAGGTATAATTAAAATATAAATAATATCATAATACATATATATTTCCCTTAAAGTATATTTGTCTCCTCTAGTCATGCAGAATACTGTCTTTGTAGATGTATGAAAATATTATAGTATTTATTCTCGTATGTAATAATAACTGCAAGACACTTATTTTATATAATTCATGAGATGAAGGTTTCCCAGCATTGTCAACCACGAGATTCTTTCTTTCGAACTTTATTGATGTCATCAAAAAGTGATTGGTGACAATTGAACCTTATATAAAGTAATAGTAGGGACTTTAACATCTCAAACGCTCCAGAAAAATGTTCAGGTGTATTATCGAAAACCAAAAAAAACAGTATCGCTTAAATGAAATATATAGGATTCAAATATTCCAACCCACAAAAAAATCTTATTCCTCCACAGTAAACGCCACAATTGTTTCGATATTGTGTAACTTAGTGAGAATTGGTTCTTTTAACGTCTTGTACAGCTCCTGGTACCAAAATGCATTCAGTTTTCAATTCTTCCGTCAAAGAAATTCAGGTTCCTCTCTTCATAATAATAAATCTTTTAATAAATGAAATCGCTCTAAATAAATTCCTACAGGAATACAAGAGACCGTTTTCCTTGAAAATAAAAACCTCATCAACAGGAAGTATAATGCTATTTAGGGAAACATATATAGCTTTGCTTTAGGCGAGATATTGACGCTAACAAATATTTATAAATAGACTGGTAATTTCTCTTTACAATGCTTATTAAAGAAATTTTCTCGATGCCTGAAAGTTTGGAAACTTAGTCTCACAAGTCTACGTTTATTCTCTTTAAAGAATTCATGTTACCAACGACGCATCCTCTATGCATACATTTCTGGTTTGTTATTTCTATTTCCTTCTGTCTGCAATTGTATTCTTCGTTGAAATACGATATTCACTGGCTGATATCAGATGCTTAGTACAGTCAAGATAAACTTTTCTAATGGGAAACCATGCTTTGAACATATATTAAGTCTAAATTCATTACAGATCTCAAGTAGAATTTATATTTACATTGCAAAATACATTGGTAAATGATTGGGTTATTGTGACGATAAATATTCGCACTTACCGGAGGCAAAGCGCCCAAGATGTTTTGCTTGTCGGGCTGCTCTTTTGTATAAGAAAAGTCCATTCTCCGACATTTGTAATTTTATGCTGCTTGGCACGATTTGTGTAGTGGTGGTCTGCATGCTGATTGGACGAGCTGGGGACTCTGATTGAGAGCGAGTCCAACGGCAATGATTGGTGCGTTGGCCGTATTTTCGGCCAATAAAAACGGTCTGGGACATTGGCTGTCAGTGCGCTCGGACCCGTGATTTTTGTTATTTTTCGGAACATTTTTGACAGACCATTTTTTGACGGGTGAACGTGGTTTTTGTTGAAGAAATTAATTGACTTTTTGGTTCCTTTAAGTTAAGTTATTTTTTAAGTTTTTATTTTCATTTGTTTCATTTCTTTCATTTGAATATATATTTTTTTTCTTGGCTTCGGCCAACATTTTTTATTATTTTTTTTAGTTCGGTAAGACAAAGTCTTACCGGCTTTTTTATTTTCTGTTGTTGTTCCATTTGAAGAAAAGAAAAAAGAAAAAAGAAAAAGTTTTGTTTTAATTTGTCCTCCTTTTCATTTTTTTTACCCTCCCCCGTTTTATTTAGCGACTTCGGTCGCAATCCTTTAATTTTTTAAGTTTCAGCTTTTTTATTTAATTTATTTCTTTAGCGGCCGCAAACCTTTATTTTTTAGTCTGGTTTGACTAGTTTCAAACCAGACTTTTTATTTCTTTTCCTTTTTCTTTCCGTTTTTTTAATTGATAGTTTATTTATTGTGTTTCTCTTATTTTTGGCTGCCTTCGGGCGCCATTTTGAATTTTTCTTTTTTAAAAAAAAAAGTCTTACGAGACTATTTAGTTTATAGTGTTACTTTTTGTTTATTTGTTTTTCTATTTTGGGTAAAACTTTTAGTTTTCCCTGTTTATTTAATAGTCTTTGTTTTAAGTTTATTGTTTGTTTAACTTCTTCTAATTTTAGAAGAAGCTACTTTTGTTTTTGCTTTTGCTTTTTATTTTTTCCTCTCCCAATCCCAACTCCTTACCATTTGGCAAGCATTATAGCCAGCTTTTCTGCTCCTCCGTATTTTAAAAAATGGCCGACACTATGAGTCGGTCAGCGGTGAAAAAGGACCTCTTTGGGGCGGCTGCTAAAGCCGACCCCCCAGATAAAACTAAGACAAAAAAACGGGGTAAAGTTTCCCCGAAGAAATCAGACGAGACCAGTGATACGAGCTCTAAGAAGGAGGAGGCCATGCAAGTCTCCGACCGAAGCAGCAAGGACAAGGTGCCCCCTGCGGCACAAGCTAAGACACCAGCCGAGGAATCGCCCTCTTGCTGGAAGACCCCCCCGAGTTGTATCGTGAACATCGCGGAGTTCTTGGAGAAGGCAAAGGACTATGCCCATCTTGTAAATAAAGATGGCATCCTTAAAGACATTCAAGAACTGCAGACGTTCGAACAGAGAATGGTGACCGTCTTCGCGGTAAACAGGCGCACGCGCAAAATCTGTCGTTCCACGAAAGACACAGTGATCAAATCACTTATGTCCCTGGGGATAAACCCCCAAAGAGTTATTAAGGGTGTGAAGTATTTCATGTGGGACGTACTGCTGCCCACGCCAGAAGATTGCCTAGAAATGGCTAAGAGGGAATTAATAACAAAAGACCTTATTCTACGTACAGAATACCTAGGCAGGCGAAGGACCAGGGTGGCAGTTTTTGAGGTTCCTCCTCAAATTTCCGGAGAGCTCCTGGCTGCATTTTTTAGGCAGTACGGCCAAATTTTAGGAGCTCTCTCGGACAATTTGAACGGGGGGTGGACTTTTGACATTATGATAGATGAGGCGGCCTTCAAGTCCATCCCCAATTGAGATTGCCAGTCATTGTGACTGGCAGAAAACCAGTATGCTGGAGGTGTGGAGTGACTGGTCATCTCTCCTCCTCCTGCCCAGGGAAGAAGGCCCCTGGAGCTCCGGTTGCTGGTGACCAAAATCCCCCTTTGGCCGACACTGAAAAATCCGCGGCGCCTGTAATGGGCCTATCTACTAAACGGACCGGTGAGGAAAATCCCTCGGTTGGGTCTTTGCCCCCATTACCCCTCAAACCAACGCCTTCCACAAGTGTGGATAAGTAGAAGGTCGAGGGGGAATGGCATGTAGTGGGTAGGGCCAAGGGGAAGATCCGGACAGCGGGACCTCTGTCCCAGCATGACTCCAGGGACAAAAACACCTACAGCCCCATTCCCTCTACTAGCTCGGAGGGCGACGCCTCGGCTTCATATGAGAAGGCAGCTTCAGCTACCCAAAAATTAAATGAGCCCAGCTGGCAAAAAATTCTAGACATAAGAAAATTAAAAGAAAAGCTAGATGCAAGTCGGTCAAAGAACCGTAAGTCGCGCTGGGGGCCTTGCCCCTCATCCTCTGCCCCGTCTTCCCCTTCAGGTACCAACAAAACATTTATAAAACCACCTCCGCCCAAATCTCTGACAAACTGTCCATCAAGACCCTGTCCATCAAAAACACCTTCCCCTTTCAAGACCCCATCTGGCATCACACCCTCTCACACACCTACATGCACGCCTACACCAACTCCCTCTCATTCTCCTCTAAAAAAGAGGGAGAGAAGTCCTGATTTGCCAGCCGTTGCAGAGAAGAGTAAAGAATAAACCTCCATATCTCCAAGGGGAAGACGTCTGCCGCGTATCCGGGGAGCAAGTAGGAAGGGTCTGCGGGCAGACTAAAAACCCGAGGCCATTGAAAGTGCTGTTTAACTTCCGGCACATCAATGGCGTAGACGTAGAAGTTCCGGAAAATTTTAAAAATGTCCGAAGAGTCCTGACTGTCGTTAGATCCGGCCCGGGTACGTGGGAGATTTGGGGCATGATCGAGGAGGCGAACTCGTCCCTGATATTGGTGCCCCCAGCGGTGGTGTATGAACCTGATTTAGATCCAACAAAAACATGTAGAGGGAGGGTCCCTGTTTTCGTTCACCCTTCCCTGTATAGAGCTCTTAAACTTACCTATCCTGCGGACATCGGTGGCCTGTCTCATGGTGATACCGTCGACAATGAGATGGCGTCAGGATCAATGGGACAGGCTGTCGGTGTCCTCACCCCAGCTATGTTCAACTCTGATGGGCGACCCTAATCGATTCGATAATGGCCTTCTGGTTAGCTAGTGTGAATGTCCGAGGCCTGAGGTCGGAGTCTCGAAGGGTGAGACTCGTTTGCGACCTTCAGAGCCTCGGTGTGAATATATGTGTGTACAAGAGACCCGTTTTTCTTCTCGCGATTATGAAGACATTCTGTCTAAGGAGTTTACTCTTTATTCAGCATGTTTTGATGGACGCTCGAGGGGTGTCTCTTGGCTGGTGAGCAAGTCTTTGAAGGCTGCGTGTGCTCTTGTCTTCGCAGATCCGGCGGGCAGGCTTTGCGTGCTGGATGCTACCATAAAGGATAAGGCTTTGCGTCTCATTGGGGTTTATGGGCCCAATATCCAGGCTGAGCGACCTGCTTTGTTTCGGCAGATCGAGCCGTTTATGACGACATCACGTCGGTCAATTTTAGCGGGGGATTGGAATGCCGTCCTTGACCCCGATATAGATCGTATAGGGTCAAAATATAAAGCGGGTACTAAAAACTGGAGAGTGGAACATTTTCGGGGCTTTGTCGATGGGTTTGATCTCATCGACAAGTACCGGAATGAACACCCTCAGCGGGTAGTGTGGACTTGGACAAATAGTGGCAGCTCGGCTGTAGGTGTGCTTGTGAGCTACCTCGACCGAGTTTTAGTTAGGAGTGTCGATGTAGGACTCTTAGGGTGTCCAAGTTTTCATTATATAGTTTATTCGGATCATAGGCTTGTCCGGGTCCGTGTAAACTTAGATAAGCCTAAGGTTAGGATGGCTGGCTACTGGAAATTCAACTGCTCGTTATTTGGCGAGCAGGATTTCCGGGACCGGCTTTTACTAATGTTACAAAGGGAACTGACGGGGGCTGTGGTGGGAAATGCCTGGTGGGACAAACTTAAATCTAAAATTCGAACGTTTGCTGCCGATTTTAGTCGTCGACTCAATGTAGATAGATTAGCGGCGCAAACGGCTTTAGAACAAAGAGTTGATCGGGCTGTCAAATCCCGTGATAGTGGGGAAGTAGTCCTAGCTAAGGCAGAGTTGTCCTCCTTGCTTATCAAGAAGGATCAAGCTCTGGTAGTTAGGGCTAGGTTAAAAAGAATGTCCTCTGAGGCGACGAATATGGCCGCGGAACTGCGTGCAGAGGAAAGTAGGAATGCTTCAAGACGGCATATCGCGAGCGTCACATTGCCGGATGGGCAGACAGTGACTACAAACTCGGGCATATGCGAGGCTTTTCGGGATTACTTTCGGGATCTTTTTACCAGGGAGCCCGGACTGAGCTCTGCTTGGTTCGACACCTATTTAGCTGACTTTCCCTGCCTTGAGGCAGCCGAAGCGGCTGGGTGCGAGGGTCCCATCACTGAGTCGGAAATCTGGGAAGCGCTGAAACAGGTTGGCCTGGATAAATCTCCGGGATTAGATGGTCTTCCTTACGAAGTTTACTTGAGGCAGTCGCCCGTTTTTGTTCCTTTGCTGGAGCTGGTCTTTAACAACTGGATGAAGCAGGGGTCTATACCTCAACGCTTCACCAGGGGTGTGATCAAGTTGCTGCGTAAGGGCAAAAGCGGTGGGGATGGGATAGGTAACTTTCGCCCTTTAACTATGTTAAATACAGAGTTAAAGATTTTGGCTAAGGTCTTGGCTAACCGTTTGCAGCTTGTCCTGTCTAGTCTGATTGGCTCCGAGCAGACTTGTTCTGTGAAGGGCAGGACTATTCAGGACAACCTTCATATGGTGCGCCTGATCATCGAGAAAGTCGACAGTGAAGCCGCGCTGATCAATTTAGATCAGTCCAAGGCCTTTGATAGGGTTGACCATCGATTCTTGGAGGCTGTTCTTTCGGCTGCCGGTTTCGGGCCGTACTTTCGCTCCTGGATCCGGCTTATGTATGCGACTCCCGGTGCGCTGGTAGAAGTGAACGGGGTAAGATCGGAACCTTTCGTATTGTCTCGATCTATTCGTCAGGGTTGTCCGCTTTCGCCTATGCTTTACGTTCTTGCGTTGGAACCTTTCCTTCGCAAGTTAAAGGCGAATCCGGTCCTACGCGGAATCTCTTTACCTGGTGCTACCACCTCGGCCAGGTATTCTGCCTATGCTGACGACGTTTCGGTTCTTGTGTCGAGCAGATCCGAGATTAACGAAGTCAGCAGAGAAATCAGTGGGTATGAGATGGTAACAGGGGTCAATATCAACCGCGATAAGTCTGTTGGCTTGCGGTTGGGTGCGTGGAAGGGGGTTTCTCTTCCCGGACCATTCAGCTGGACGGATGGGCCGATCAAGATACTCGGCGTCTGGTTCGGTCCTGATATCCAGTTGGATATGAATTGCTCGGAGGTACGAGAGAAGGCCGAGAGCGCAATTAATTTGTGGTCTCGGAGGAGGCTTTCCTTGAAGAGGAGGGCGGAGGTATGTGTTTCACATATCTACCCGATTCTCCTTTACCGACTCTCGGTACTTCCACTTCCGTCTACCAGAGTACTTTCATTAGTACAGCTCTTGTTCTCTTTCTTGTGGAGAGGCAGAGCTCCTAGGGTATGTCGGGAGATCTGTTGCCTTCATCCTACTGAAGGCGGTCTAGGTATGCCTAGCATTGAGATTCGTCTCGATATGCTTCGCATCGGGTTCCTGGATCGTTTGTGTCGCGATTCGGATGACGGGGGCGCCTTCTGGAAGGAAGACGCCCGTAGATCCTTCCCATCCTTGAGAAGTGTGCACTCGGGCGAGGAGGAGGCTGGCCGTTTGCCTCGTGCCGAGTGCTCCTTCTACCGTGAATGTCGTCTGGCTCTGAAACACCTCTTACGGGCGACGGTTGGCCTCCACAACGTCCAGGCGTTGTCTCGTAGGGCATTATATCAGGTGGTAGTCAGGGGGTCCGTTCATGATCATTTGATTGACGAGCTCGGTCTTACGAAGCAGGAGGCTCGCTCAATCTGGCCTTGGGCTTCCGGGTTGAAATGTCTCAACAACGATGAGGCATCCCTCACCTGGCTGGTGATATGTGGGGCCCTCTGGGTCGGCAAAAGACTTTGCGCAGCGGGTTTGGAGAAATATCCAAACTGCCGACGTTGTGAGGGGGAAGTCGAGACCCTTGGTCACGTCTTCTTTCATTGCAAGTCGGTAGCACCATTGTGTAAGTTTGTTGAAGGTCTCATGGTTCGCATGTTGCAGGGAAAGTTTTTCGTCCTTGAGGCCGCTTCTGTTTGTAGCAATGTGGCCCCGCCGTTACCGGAGTCTGAACTTTGTGTTCCACTGCTTGCTAGGAGTTATGAGAGTCGTGATTTGGATGACGCGTCAGAAGGGATTCTATGAAGGTGAGAAGTTCACTTCTTCCATACTAATCTTGTACTTTAAGCATCAGCTTAAAGTCAAGATTAGGACGGAAAGGCGGCGACTCCCTTCATCAGAATTCGGCAAAAGGTGGGCAAATCTTGTGCGAATGTGTAGAGTGAGAGGAGCTGACTTGGAGTGGCACTTGGACCTCGGTTAGGTGCAGGATTTCGTCCCTCATTGGTTGAACAGAGGCAACCCGTCCCGATATTAGACTAGTATAGGTTTATTTTGAATCTTTAGTTTCTCGTTTCTGGTTAACTTAGCTAGAGTATGTATGCTCATTAGCCCCCCTTTTATTTCTGTCCCTATTTTTCTTTAGTTTAATTCCCCATCCCCTCCCGTGTTAGGTGGTCAGTGACGTCAGTTCTCTGGTAGTTGCGGGATGACTTTCGTTTCGTGTGTGTGCTTTTTCGTATTTGTTATCGTGTCTGAATGAGTGTGTGTCTGTGTGAGTGATTTTGGAAGGATGACTGTGTTTTTATAATCTCGCAATTTTTCGTCCAGTTAACTGATGTTACTGCCACATTTAGGTACTGTGGGGGGTTTTATTACTAATCTTATTTTGTTGTGTTTTCTTGTAAATAGTTCATTTATTTTGTAAATATTCATTGGGTTTTTTTAAATTGTTATTCCCCCGCCCACTGACTTTGAATTGTACATATGGGGACTAGTTAGATTTTCATAGAGAATTTGAGGAATTATGGTGGATGTAGTAAGAAAGGTATGGAAGAATGTGTTGTTTTGGTGTTAGGACTATTGTTGGTATGTTTGGGTCAGTGGTTGCGACTAGCTAAGTTTTAGGTTAAGACAGATGATGACCGTCCTTCCCCTACCCCCCTTTTGGCCTTGTGCCACATTTTGTACTTTGTACAAATAAATATTGCGGTCGGGACCGTGGTGACGTGCACTATTATAGAGTTTCGTATTAAGTTACGACTCTGTTTATTTTTGTCTGGAAGCTGGACGCTAGCTTCAACCTACCGATAGACTGTATATTTACCAGTGTCTACCGAAACGTGGGACGAACACACGTTTTAGCTGGCGAGTAGTGAAGATTGGACGTGTGACCCCAGTTTTGTCGTTTCTACTACAACTACAGTTATTCTTTAGCTTCAAGAAATATTTGAATCCTTCTATGATTGATCTTTACATGTTTCCGTTTAGACCTGAAATAGAATACTATTGCCATATATTGGGAGGAGTTGCCCAATCCTCACTTTCCAGCATTGATACAGTTCACAGTCATTTACGCGGTCTTATAACAAAAACCTTGATTTCCACTCTGCAGCCTCGTTTCAACAGATGCAACGTTAAAACCATGATCTATCGCTATTGCCATGGAAAACCCTTTTTGTCTGACCTGTCCAGATCTTTTACGGCTAGGACAGGTCATGACACTTCCACGGAGTCAAATCACTCTTATTTCCCCCATGTAAGAATTAAGATTGTCTTACTTTTTTTTCTGAAGAGCTGAGAAACCAAATCAGGCATTGAAACGTACCCGAACGCTTTAATCTTGACCGCTTAAAATGAAAGATCAAACGTTATCTATCCACTTTACCCTAATAATTTTCTCTTCTTGTAACCTTTTTTCTCATTCACATCATCAACCTGAGATCGATTGTTACCATCTACCTTGAATAGCACCTGGGCATATGTTTTAGGTGAAATTTAATAGGTGGAAAAATTAAAGAATAATACAGAAATGTAGAAAATCTTATAAACATATGTCATATACATGCGAGGTCTGGTCAAAACCGTATCAGGACATTTGCTAAAGAACCGAATCTAAACTAAGCAGACACTTCCGAAACGCGTATCGAGAATTTTTTAATTTTATCGCTCACCTTCGTTGTTTACAGCAGTTTTTGGAAGGAAAGTGAATGGACACGTCGCCTTACCAAACAAGTGATATTCTGTCAGTGACCATCGATTGTGCCGAAGTTTTTGGCGAAGAACATCATTCCCCAAGTTGTACAACCACCATATTACATTGATATCATCATTTTAAAGGGACAAGATTTCGAGACACCGAGGAAATTCAACAGGATGCGGCGAGCCAGCTGCTCGCTATCCCAACAAAAGCAATTATAGGGATGCTTCCATCAATGGAAACAACGCAGGGTAAAGTGTGTAACTTCAGAAAAGGGCTTCTTCGAAGGAAATTAAATGCAGAATTTATATGTATTGTAGTTTTCTATTTATAACACGAATTCCAATAATTTTCTTATCAGATCTATGCATATATATATATATATATATATATATATATATATATATATATATATATATATATATATATATATATTAAATATTTTAAATAAAATCAGACCATTTTAAGGTTCCATATAATAAATTATTTCACCACAGCCCTTTTAAAGGACAGCGGATCATCAGATTTTATTTTCAAATATTTGGAAATAAAATCCTTTAAAAGGGCTGTGGTGAAATAATTTATTATATGAAACATTAAAGTGGTCTGTTTTTATTTAAATTATTAGCTCTTATTTACATTGAGCTCTCTGGATTTTATCCTCCTTGGGTCTACCCACACGGATTACCTAGTTTTTCGTAAACTAAATATATATATATATATATATATATATATATGTTAGCTGAGATCAATACCAAGTGGCAATATTATGTATCATGCTTCAATACAATCTTAAAGTTGAAATTATGGAATAGATTATCATCTCTTAGTTTTTATATATATGTTGTTGATTCCGGGAATGGAATCCTGCACAAATAAATAAACAACGACAGTAATTGAAATAGGAAAATAAATGTATTGAACGTAAGCATACAAACTTCAAATGAAGATTAGTAGTCCAGGAATGCGGGTTAGTAGAAAGTATATGTACAAGTCTTTGTAAGGGAAGCCGTAATTATCTCTCTCTCTCTCTCTCTGGTCTCAACGGATCTCCCCCTGTCTCCAACACTGTCAGTATAAGTATACTTTAGACGAGTCCATCTTGTGTAAAAGGGGAGAGGCCCACAAAACCCCCCTCCCTAGCTTCTTTTATGGGGGAGTTAATATTTTTTTCGCTTATCGTCTATTATTAGCGATTCTGTGAATTTCCTTTCCTGCTTGTTCTTCTAATCTCCGTGGCTACTTTTATCCCAAATGGCAATCTGTTAAATTTGTAAAGTCCTTTGTGAATATTGATACATAAAATATTTTTATTTTCTTCTTCTACAGGAATCTGAAGATAAGCTTCACTTAAATCAATCTTAGAGAATACCTTACCACAGTTAAGCTTGGCAAATATTTCCCCCGGACTTGGCAATGGGTAATAATAATCCTTGATAGCCTTGTTTAACCCAGTCGAGAAATCTGCGTAAACACGGGTTTCTCCGGATTTTTTCTTTACGTAGACCACTGGTGCCGCCCATTCACTGAATTCGATTTGTGATGGATACCAGTTTGTACCAATCTATCTAACTCCTTCTTTTAATTTTGTAGCTTCTGACGGCTCGCACTCTATTCTCTTGCAAAATGAGCTCATAGGTAAATCCCATACGTCAAATTTTTGCATGCAGTCTGTGTCCACCAAATTTTCTGTGTCTTTCATTACAAATATCTTCAATGTTTTTGTTTTTCGATGGAATTTTACGTTTAGAATTACTTCTTCAAATTTGATACGCTTCCCTGTAACAGACTTAGCGATTTTCTGTGTATGCGTCATGGTAGGTCTATTTAGCTTCTCCCATGTTTGTAAATTTATTATAGTTAGATCCGAACCTGAGTCTAACTGTAATTTTACCCTCTTTTTTAAAATATCGAGTTCCACGTATTTTCTTATGTTTTGTTTGTCTTCGTTGATCATTTTAGTAGTTCTTATCCAACTAGTGCGTTTTTGTTTCTGCATTGCAATGCCTTATGTTCCATTTTTCCACAAGCTAAAGAGTTCTTGTATTTGAATCGACAGTCTTTATTCCAGTGGAATCTCCCACATCTGTAACATGCAGATGGGGGGTTATATTTGTTTTAATCTCTGTTATTAATCGCCTTATACCTTGTAATTTTTCCTTTATCATGAAATTTTTGTTTTTCTTCCGGTGGGATGTGTGAAAATTGTAAAACTTTGTTCAACTTCCGTATGTGTGCTACTCCCGATTCTTCGATATCCTTAGAGTCTTTTTTATGCTCAAGCATTTTGGCAGTCTTCTGAAAATTTTTGTAGCGTTAATCCAAACTCGTTTTGAAGCTTCGAGAGCATTCTTCGCAATGTTTGTTCACGATTGCGGCGAACTTGGAGTAGTCCTCATTTTCGCTTTTTACGAGGTTGAGACATTTCCACCTTTTTTGAAAAAATGAAGTCTTTGGACTGAAAAGCTCCGTAAGGCATGTAACTGCCTCGTCAAATGTCAAATCGTTTGTCTTTTTCGGTAGAATATAGTCCACAAATTTTGTGTACCCCTCTGTTCCCAATTTCCTGAGTAATAAACGTAGCTTCTTAGCTTCCGTCCAATTTTGGCAATCAATGTTGAAAATGTCTTCATGACGTCTGTAATAGTCCCCGAAATTTTTATCATCTTCTAGAGAGTATTTAAATGTTTCTATTGTGTTCCAAACTGCGTCTTGAGAAAAGTCTCTTTTTCGATATTCTTTAGTTGTGTGTTACCCGTTACTTTTAATATTAATTCCTGGAGTTGCATTTGTCTTTCTTGATTTTCTTTCTGAAATTCGAGCTGTCTTTCTTGATTCTCCTTCTGTGTTTGTAGTATTATATTTTCCATTATTTCCTCTTGAGAGGAGCAATTGTTTTTTCCACTTGTCTTCCATTCTTTCTTGGAGTTGTAGTTGCTGTTCATTTTGGTATTTTACAAGTTCTACCAAAATACATGTAAAATCCTCCATGATAAGAGTCTTACGAAAACCTCGATTTTCCGTATTTTTAGGAAGTACCTTTTAATCACAGTGGTCACACAAACTCCTCACAAATCCTCGTAAATCTTTGTCGCCCAGTTGTTGTGGACGCTGGCAACGGCAATTTTTTTTTCTTGTGGGTCCAAAGTCCTCGTCGCCAAGTTGTTGCGGTGACGAGAGAAAAGATTTTTTTCTTTTCGGGTGGGTCCGAAGTCCTCGTCGCCAAATTGTTGTGGATTCTGCACAAATAACTAAACAACGCCAGTAATTGAAATAGGAAAATAAGTGTATTGAACGTAAGAATACAAACTTCAAATGAAGATTAGTAGTCCAGGAATGCGGGTTAGTAAAAAGTATATGTACAAGTCTCTGTAAGTAAAGCCGTACTTACCTCTCTCTCTCTCTCTCTCTGGACTCTACGTATCTCAACGTATCCCCACGCTGTCTCCAACTCTGTCAGTATAAGTATACTTTAGACGAGTCCATCTTCTGTAAAAGGGTAGAGCCCCACAACAATATACATTCACTGAATTTATTATATTGACCGTTTTCCCCTATAAATACAGCAAAATATTGAAACTATATTAACATATATGACATAGAGGTCGCCTGGCGGTATTGAGTCTCCAATTCTTTATTTACATACACTCTATCTCTAATATTGGACACTTTTTACCAATAAATATAACATAGCTTTAAAATGTATTTCGTCATACATACATACATACATACATACATACATATATATATATATATATATATATATATATATATATATATATATATATATATATATATATATGAAGAAATATAGTCTTAAAGTGTGCTATATTTATGGGATAAAGTGCTCAATATCAGAGATATAGCGTGTGTAATTACATATATATATATATATATATATATATATACATACATATATATATACATATATATATATACATACATATACATATATATATATATATATATATATATACGCACGCACGCACACACACACACATATATGTGTGTGTGTGTTTGTATTCTGAGAAAACTTTCCAAATAATTTAGTACAGGATGCGATGGTTAAATTGTCGTCTAAATTAAACAAAAATGAAAATAACACGTACATATCATTTTAACAGATATATTTACCCAAATTACACAAACGTATCTTGAAATACTAAAAAGTAAATGTATTCAATAAAATTGCCATTGGCTTCAACCAAGACCCTCGGATGATTTCGGAATCACCTGCACCTCTTCTGGACGGTCTCCTTGTTTAAGTTGCTGAGTGCTGCTATAAACTTCGTCTTCAGTTCATCTTTGGTGTCTCGATCAACTGCACCCCCTACAAAATAATCAAGGGGGTTGCAATCTGGGGAGTTAGGTGGCCAGATATATGTGGTCACAGAAATTATCTGACAGCCATTACTGTGTTCTACGTGTGTTGTGGCATGGTGCAGAGACATGTTGCCAGATATAGGTTCTTGCAGTAGCCACCGTCTTGACCCAAGGCAGCACCATCTCATCAAGGCACTTGAGGTAAGCCTCGGTGTTGAGTTCGAGGCCCTGTGGGAAGAAGAACGGAGACATAACATCGCCATCACTCCAAACACATTTGTAATCACCATTAGACCCATCCTCTGTACTGTCCTCAGATTGAAACCCAGACTCTCTGAAATGTTCGTATTGTAGCTTATGGCACAAATACCAAGCAGTACAGCATGTCATTTGCAAATTTCTCGTGGAGTGAATTGCATCATGGTGCTCTTTTTCTCACAGTCGGTGCCCACCTGACCCTACTATACTGTGCAGTCGACAAAATCAAAAACTAACAATACGCATGCGCAAAATTAAAAATGCAAATGGAGACATCGAGCTCTGTATGTATTGGAATACACATATTCGTCTAGAAAATTCGTATATTTTTTTAATTTACTTTGGGAATTATTCTGTATTCTTGTCAACAAAAGAAAGTCGACAGCATCTGACAGATATTTCACTAAAGTACCGTTGCCGATTCGTTTTTAGTAGATTCCTCATTATTCTAAACCTTTGCCATACAAACTGTAAGTGCGTAACTATTCACATATAAACAAACATTTATCATAAAAAGCTACAAATGAATTACATATAATGCACCTATTTTTGTGATCTTTATTTTTCTATACATTTGTCAATACATATTAAATCTAGGAGAATTTCATTGATGTCAATTTCTTTCTTTGTGATTTATTTTTTATTTCGTCACTTCATACTAGAAATATCTTCCGTTAATCAAGGAACTGAAGATATGTGGTTTCTTTGCCTCTCAGTCGATAGCACAGGATAGGTTTCAGTTATTCTGGGTAAATCCTAGCTGCGTATAATTGATTGCACGCAAATTTTGAAGTGTCATTTGAGTGGACTGCTGACAGGATTGCCATCATGTCACGAGTAGGTAGCCAAATACATCGGTAGCCATTTTGAAAAGTCCTAAGAAGTATTATGTGAAACCGATGCTCTAAGTTTGATCATGCGAGAAAACAGTTTTACCTGACAGTTATTTCTATGAAAGGCAAATTGAAAACCGGAAGTAGAAGTTCTAATTAAAGGAAATAAAAAATGTTTGAAATTTAAGTTTTTTTTTTTCAGTTTATATTCATGCCAAATAAGATGGCAGATTTTTACAAGAATTTTTTTGATATTTTTATGGTTTTATTATTAACTTTAAGTTGTTGCGTTAATTCCTGACCATTCGTGTATTGGATAATATCGCCATATCTGGTCTGGTGCTACTAATGTGCATCCCAATGTTCTTGACAAAATCTAAAGAAGGGTGTGCAATACAATCGCGGCTTCCCTCAGTCTGTTTGCAATTATTTTCATAAATGAATCGGGCATTTTTATCACGGGTACCTCCGACTATATGAATTTAAATCGTGCTACCAGATTGACATCTACGTCCCACACGTTTACAAACGTCATTTTTAGAGTTTGTTCGCGAACTTCTGTGGATCTGCTTCCCCACCCTCGAGAGCTTGCTTCCTTGATAACTATAATCTTCAAAAATTTAAATGCAACGTCAATCGCTATCTTCTGTCTTTTGAACCAATTTCGTTTTTTCATCTTTCCTTAATTCTCTCAATTTTAAATCTTCTCATTTTCATTGACTTTCACTTCCTGTAACCCCTGCGTTCTAGTGGCATTGTCGCCTTGCTTGGGGTGAAATGATTACAAAAAGCATATATTATTTTCAACGAACAAACTGTTAGATTGTTAGTTTATGAAATTTTCAGATTTTTTGGGGAGATAATAATGATTTGGTAATACTAACTAATCTTACTAATTAACCCATAGCTGGGGGGGAAGAGGTGGATTCATACCTTTCCCAAGTGTAATGTGTGTAAGTGAATGTAACAAACACGTTTAGAATTGGAACTCGGTTGTCAAATTAACAATTCCGAGACTTTATCCATTACACCACCCGCTCTTTCAAGATTACAGTAGCTGACATTCCCAAACTGTCAAATATCTGTTACGGTACTGATCAAGCTCAACGTTGCTTAACTTCGGCGATCATATGAGAACAGGTGTTTCAAAGTGATATTGCCATAAACCTCATTGTTTTATGAACGATCTTCTTAATAATATTTTTAATAGGTGCAAAATCTTCCTGAAAATAACCATTGTTTTATTTCCTATTTTATAAACAGTAGCGAGAAGAAAATATATTTTTATTTCCTGTGCATGCTTTTAAGAATTAATGTGTTACTATATTCGTAATCAGTAAATTGTTTAGCAGTGTTGATAATATAAAACACAGATTGAAATTCGAAAACAGATTGAAAATGTTGGTGTGGCTGAAATAGAAATGGTTACAGGATTCTTTTATTTTCCGAGACACCTTATGAGTTAAAGCGTTGTCTTTGAATGAGCGAATTTCAATCTAGTCTTCGTAAAATCAATGCTTTAATTTTGAGAACAGGACTTATGAACATTGATAGTAAAATTGTGAATAAAAGTACAAATAATGGGCAGAAATAAAAGTTGTTAACGTTTTCTTAATTAATTAAAAACAAACATATTTAGATATTTGTAGATATATTTATTCAATCACATATATACCATATATATATTTATAAGTGTAAGATCAGAAAAAAAATGAAGTCTCATTGCCATAGCTGTATGGGAGCTGCGCAATCTTCATTTTCCAGTCTTGTCAGAGTTGAAAATAAATTTACGCGGTCATGTAGGAAAGGACCATTCCTCACTCTGAAGATATTGTCTACAGATCCAAAGTTTTACGGCTGTTGTAACTCTCTCGCTAGTTCCACGTCAAATGTTCAGATGAACACCACTCTTTCGTTTAAAACTTTATCGCCAGGGCAGTCCATGCTACGGCCAAGAATTGAATCACACTCATATCCTCTTTATTAAAATTGTACGGAGATGGTTTCACGCAGAAAGCTTTCCAAATAGCAAAGACATTGTAGAACAGACTCCTGCAAAACTTACAATCTGCAATATTAACGTATTCCTCAAGGTTTATTTGTTATATATCCTCTTTATTCTCAAAATTTTTGCTTTCAATTGTCTCATCTTTCATTTATATTATGCAACTCCTCGTTCAGTACACAAATTCGTGGAAGCTTACGTTGAAAGACCGGTTCCCGTACAATGACCTAAGTTAAGCATCATCAGGACTGGGCAGTATTTAGATGACTGACCACTTGGGAATACCAGATGCCAGTGGTGTCACAGATAAAGGCTGTGAAATTTTAATGTAAGAGCCGAGTTCTAATTTTAGTTGGATTCGTTATGTTTAATTTTTCACAAATAAAATTAGGAGGGGTTATGATTCTATCCATTCTCTGCTAATTAATGATTTAATTAGTACCACTAAATCATTATTATCTAAAAAAAATTCTTAAAATCTAAAAATATTTTCTGTCTTTAAATATCCTGCAAATGGTTGATAAACCGTAAAAAAAACAAACCGTTCAATCAATCTCTATGTAGAGTGGCTCTCGAGCCTTCTTATTGGTGAACTTTAATAAAAAAGGCATTCCAAATATTTACTAAGCTTACATTTTTAACTTGACACAGTAAGTTTGAAAAACCCAGGAAGAAACTTGATATAGTCATACCGGTTTGAGAGACTAGAAATTTTGTCACTATTTTACTGCGTGGCTCCTTGGTATAAATATAGATGTAGTCAAATTTCATCAGGTAAATAGTCTGTTCGATAAACTAATAGCCGGAGATGCGTTCTTTCCCTTCAAAACCAGCCTTGTTATGTGGGTTGTGGGGAGCTGCATTATTAACTGATCAATATCTAAAAATAAAAGGTGTGAACGATTGAGAGCAAGACAGGACGATGAGAAATTCGATAATGCAGAATAGCTCTAAAAATACAACGAAATTATTTGATCTTTTTAATGCCTTCCATCTCTTTTTGCCCTCATCTTTAAGTATATTTTTGCTTTTTGATCATTCACGTTATTTGAATGTAACTCAACGATTTGTAAAAGGAGTATTTTATTTCGAAACTGAAAAAGACGGTGAAAAATAAATTTCCATTGACATCTAGCTAAGAAAACGTAGTTAAGTAGATTTTTACGAAGTTGAGGCAACGCAAGTATTTGTAATCACACAACTATTTTGTGAATAAATAAATAGCACGGAGATGTGTTCTATGAAATCAAGCCAATACTCTTCTGACAATAAGCTCTTCATTGTGCAAATAGATTAAACGTCTATGCAATTTCATGATGTCTATAACTTGACCAAATTTTTAAAAAGTTCATGAGCTCATATTTTAGCCTATGCAAAAGCATCATCAGTTTTGTGCGTGTCCGAATGAAGGAAAAGTGCATTTAACAGTTACGTGATCTAAGTATTATTAGGTAATGAAAAAGAGATACGAAGCAACAGAAATGTAGTTCTACAGAAGGATTCTGAGAATACCATGGACCAATTATGACAACGATGACATTTTAGCGAAAAAGAGAACAAGAAGATATTTATGCTTAACCTCAGGAAGAGACGTGCAATTTTTAAGGCATACAATGAAGACAGATTGCTTGAAAGATTTGTTATTCACAGGTAAGCGATTGAAGGTATGTGGCAGAGAGGAAGACAATGCATAACCTACTTAAAGAGCTTGTGTATATGGATGGTGGAACAGGGCTTAAGGGAGATAACAAAAAGACAAGATTTGTTAAGTTTCAAAGGACAGTAAGTTGTCGGAAGCCATGGACCTCAACATCGTCAATGGACAGGCCATATAAGAGAAGGAGAAGCATTAGGGGACTTTAACCATTTTTTTTATAAATGAGAAGCTAGATAGGGTGGTCTTTCTATGCGCTTATTGGTCGTTAGGTAAAATGGTTTCGTTTTATGAATGAAAATAAAACATCATCTTACGGCCATATCACGTTGAAAGACCGGTAGCCGTATGATCAGCAAAGTTGGTCGTGGTCAGTACCTAGATGGGTAACCACTTGGGAATATCAGGTGCTGTACGCTTGGATGTGTGTGCGTGTGTGTGTGTGTTGGGGGGTAAATAATGGCTCAGAAGTGTTAATCGAAGATCCGAGTTGTAATTCCATTTTGGTTCGTTATATTCACTTATGCTCTAATACCCTCGAGAAAGGCATGAATCCACCTCATTTATGGGTTAATTAATAAAACTTACATCACTAAATCATTATAATCTCCCCCAAAAAACTTACAATCTAAAAATATTTCCTGGGTTTAAATAACCTGCAAAAGGTTGAAAACAATAGAAAACGAATCAATCAATAAAGAAAACTTCATCTAAATTCTTCATTAAAATAAAGATTGAACTTAAAAATTCAGTATCTACTAAACAGAAAATTAAGGTATTAAATAAATAAATATTTTGGATATTGGATGTGCATAATCTGGGAATTGAACACACTGCTCTATTTTAAACGTCGGTGATAACTGTTTCTACTTTCCATCAGCATGGCTGATACTAACCCCCAGGAGAATTAATTGTTGCACCTTCTCGGGCTAACATTTTCCGCTGACATGTGGAAAGATGATATAGAAAGAATTGCTAGGTGTACTGTTAGGAAACTTGGTTCTCTGTGTCGTCCTAAACAATTTTTTAGATCTGAATCTATCTTATATATTTACAAGTCTAACATTCATTCATGCTTAGAATATTGCTGCCACATATGGTTTTGTGCTTCTACTATATATTTAGAGATCCTTCGTAAAAAAAAGAATATGCAATGTTATTGGTCCTAACCTGGCATCTCGTTTCAGTCACTCCATAATGTAGCTTCCATGTTTCTTTTTTATAAATACTCTCATGGTAAATGTTATGATGACCTCTCCTCTGTGATAGCTAGACTCACTGAATTCAAGCGCAGTACTAGATTGGCAGCAAGGTCTCACCATTTTACAGTGGAAATGGCTACATATAACCGTAAGTTCTATGCTAACAGTTTAATTTTTCGCATTTCCCTCTTGTGAAACTTTCTTCCGACTTTCTTCCCAGTTAAGTTTGATTAAATGCCAGTTGTTATGTTTTCTTTTCTTAAATTCCCTTTTTATTATTGTTTTCCCTCCTTAATAAGTTTTCTTATATTCTTTCACACTCAGCCCCCCCCTCCCGTGACGTGTTAGTGGCTTTACCGCCTTTCTTGGGAAAAATTATTATAACTTATGTGCATGCATACATACATACATACATACATATATATATATATATATATATATATATATATATATATCATGTCTTTATTAGATCAGACAAGACGATTCTAGACAAATAATTTCGACTATATATGTTAGAGATGACCTGTAATGAAATAGCAAATGTGGGCTTAGGTCGATGAAATAAAATAAGAAAGATTATAGATTATCAAATGTAAAATACAAGTAAGTGGGAAACGGACTGGTTCGATAAAATAAGAGTAAATCGGAGGCATTATCTCATTTCAGGAATTCTGAAAAATGATCGATGCTATCACAGAAAATGGTAAGAAGTCGTATTTGGGAATCTAAATTATTTTAACTTGCGAGATATTGCTGTTTAAGAATTACTTAGCCTCGAATATTTATATTGGAATTGATTGATTCGTTTTCTACGGCTTATCATCTCTTTGCAGCTTATTTAAACCCAGAAAATATTTTTAGATTGTAAGAATTTCTTTAGATAAATGTTTAGCGATACATTTATTAATTAAGCTGGGTATTTATACGTAAGTGAATATAACGAACCCAATAGGAATTGGAACTCGGCTCCATGAATAACAATTTCGAGACAGTGTCCATTACACCACACTCATACCTAAGCACCTCGTATTCCTGAACGATCAACTGTCTGGTACTGACTAGGCCCGACGTTCCTTAAATCCAGTAATTGTAAGAGAACTTGTTTTTCAACATGATGTAACCGTAAGCCCAGAAATGGCTGGTTGATGTAAATGATGATTTCTACAATTTATTGTATATTCATTTTATGACTTCATTGTTCTTAGCTAGACTCTTAAAACCATTTCATTATGGGGATGTTCACCAAATAGAATGCCCAAAGGACAAATTATTTGTGAGATGCTTTGTCTCGTTTTCAATTCAGCCATTTTAATGGAAGACTAATTAGACAATTTGTTATGATGTCCGTTACGATAAAACTAATGTTAGCTCCTTGATATTCTCGTAAAAGAAATGAAATTGATTTTTATTAATGTAAATTATTTAAATATCACGAGAACTATTTCATTTACTACAATAAGCGGCAAAAAGAGACATATCATTTTGAGACAGATATGTTTTGTCGATAGCGTTTTAATTCATTCAGAAATATCTTACGATATTCACTTTTCTACAACTATTCTTAAATAAACTGCGGTGAATTCAATAATTTAGAGGATAAATCACAATAATGAAATTCTTTCGAGTTATGCTTAACCTAATGCGGAGGCAAGCCAACCAATTAACTTTTGTTTAATATTGTCAATATCAGAAGTTGTTGAATTGCTAAAATAAAGCGTTATCATTATTATTAATATTTTTGGATAAATTTATATCTAATGAATATTTTGTAGCGATGTCGTTCTCGAGTTTTAAACAAAATTCATTACTTTTAAGAGTCAAATAGTCACCAGAAACTGATTTCAGTAAAATTATGAAAGAACATATCTGAGATAAGAAATTAGCATTATTATAAATGAACTCAGGTATATATTGTCAGTGTGAGTAAAACAGTCTACACACATCGCAAATTGACTAACAATTTTGACTATATATTCTCAGAAGGTTATCGACTATACGTGACACCTGAAGTGGTGAGAAAGCTCAAATACCGAAACGCTGTGACTGTAACAAACCAAGATAAGGAAGCTGTCCCGAATTATCGGTGAAAATGAAGTTAGAAAACCGCAGAATTGAGAATGACACGCAATAGTCGACATCTGATTAGATAAACACAGTTGAATTTCCAATGTTAATCAATGTCAATAAATATTCACTATTCGATGGGAAGAAACTTGAATTGTCAGCAGGCTGTTCTTGACTTGTACAGTCACTACAGAGAAAGCGTCGCGCTAAATAAATAAATAAATAAATAAGCAAAGTGCGGATTACAAATACAGATCCTTCAAAAATGACGATATTTTATATTATACATTATTCAACCATTTCAAACCGGCTGCGGGGGTATCTGGAGAGACATTTTTTGGCCTGGTATGTGCAGATGACCTATTTCGTTGAAGAGACGTCATAAATCGTCTTATGGTATATCCATGTCTACCGTTGGCAAATTTAAGTAATTAAAAATATCTGTATGAAGAAGAAAAACCAAAGAATACTAAAGGAATTAATACTATCCAGTTTTCCAAGAAGAACAGATTTATCTCCCTTGAAAATAGGCATTCAAAAATTGGCTTTTATTCGAACACAAATCGGAAACGCTTCTGTGAAAAATGTCATTAATTTAAAAATGCTCTAAGACATGCGAATACAGACACAAAGAACTAATTTTGAAAATAACCTAGATCCACTCAAAGAATGAAAACAATGAAATTCTTGCAATAGTCATGAAGAAATCTGCTTCCAAACTAAGTCTGCAATAAGTGTCTCGATTCTTCTTACTTGCCATTCTCTCCTGTCCTTCCTGTTTTCATGAACTCAGCCGAACAATCCGATCCCTCTAACTATTGGCCAATTATCGTTCTACCTTTTTGGGGCAACGTTTAAGAGCCTCTATTCAGGTCTCGTCTGCAGTCGCTCTCCCACAGACGTGCCGTTGCCTCACTCTGTCTTTTTTACAAATACTTTCACGGTAATTGCTCCGATGAGCTGCTTTCGCTGGTTCCCAGGACTCATGAATTTAAGCGTCCTACGAGGCTGGCATCCCGTTCCTATCCACTTCACCGTTGAAACTGTTAGATGTAGACGTCTCTTCTACTCCAATAGCTTCATGTCTCGCACATCTCACCTGTGGAATTCCCTTCCTTATTCCTGTTTCCCTGACAAATATAATCTCCAACTATTTAAATGTAACGTCAATCGACATCTCCAGTTGCCTTGATCTATCCACTTCCCTTCTCCACATCCTTTCACCTTTCATTCCTATCTGCTCTCGCTCCAAATCTTCGGTAACCCCCTTGCCTTGATCGATCCACTATCTTTCTCCACATCCTCTCCTTTACCACTCCTAACTCTTCCTCCAAACCTTCTGTAACCCCTTGCGTGCTAGTGGCTTCCAGCCTTGCTTGGGGTGATAAGCTTTAAAAAAATACATTGTTCGCACTGTTATCTTCATCTTCATTGCCATGTACGCTCCCACCTTCTTCAGGTGATTAGAATTTAAAATCGAACCCCTTATTTCGTCCACTGAGGTAGTTTGTTCTAGTTTCACGTACCATGCCTCTTGCGGATGTCTCAGTTATTTCCCTTTAACCCAACTCTCCAATTTCTTTTGGTTCACTACTACCGTAGGCTGGTATTGAACTCACAATTCTTTTTTGGTCTAGTCACTGGATCTAACCAACATCTTTATCAACTGGGCCACATGTCCAGTCATATGAAGAAGGCTGAAACGTTGTGAATATGGCAATGAAGATGAGGATAACAGTCCGAATAATGTAAACTCTTGTGTGTTAGTGCCTTCATTGCCTTGCTTGGAGTGAAATGAATAAAAGATATATATATTTATGTGTAAAATATATTATCTATTGCTAACATATTGTTCTGCCCATATATGTGTGTGTTTGTGTATGTGTGTGTATGTGTCTGTGTGTGTATGTGCGTTTGTGTGTGTGCACTCGCGCGGGTGTGTGTTATATGGAAGATGATATATACATTTCTATATATCATATCAATATCAGGCAATTGAAAGACAAAGTATAAACATTCTGTGTAACGCGTTTCCTCCGCTAAAAGGACTTCATCAGTAATGTTCTTATTGATGGAATCATATCTGTCTCGCAAGTTGGGAAGGGAGACATAAGAGTATTACAATTATGCACTGAGCCCAAGCTTTAAATATCTAGGAACGCTAAACTGTTTGTTATCTACAGAATGCAATTGGGAAGATTGTCGCAATTTTCGATTTTTAATTTCGTGCATGCGCATTATTTTTGATATTGTTGTCTGTACATTATAGTAAGGTCAGTTAGCCTCCGTCTGTGAGAAAAAGAGTGTCATAACGCAACTCATCCATGAATCTAGAAACGACATGTTGTACTCCTTGACATTCACGCCGGAAACTTCAATACGAACATTTCAGAGTGTTTGGGTGTCAATCTGAGGACAGTGCAGAGGATTTGGAAAGAGTCGAATGAGTCTAATGGTGATTATGAAAGGTGTTTGGAATAATTACTAGCGATGGCTACATTATGCCTCCTTTTATATTTCCACCGCCTTGAGGAGGTAGTGCTGCCCTGGGTCAAGAGGGTGGCTGCTGGCAACAGGAGACTGCACCATGACACACAAGCAGGAGAACACAGTCATGGCTGTCAGACAATTTCTACGACCACATCATCCCTTAAATCTGGCCACCTAACTCCACAGACTGCAACCCCCTTGATTATTATGCATGTGACGTAGTTGAGCGAGAAACCCACAAAACTCCATAGATGAACTGAAGGCAAGGATTATGGCAGCATACAACAATGTATGTGTGTGTGTGTGATAACGATATTGAGAAAAATATATGACAAATTGTGACGAGTAAAAAATGTTCTAAAATACCCAGTACTTATTCTTCATAGAAATATGTAGTCGTACCAAACTAACAAATTTTTTACGATGAAATCATGAAGGACGAAACTCGTAACAAGTAAGATTTTCCCACATTGTCATATTTAACCGCTGCTTGAAGAGGACATCATTCTTAAATCTGTGGAAAGTGTCAAGCGTATGGCCGTTTCCCAGGAAAGCGTGGTGCGATCTTCCTCCTCTCAGTACAGACTTATCAGTCTCTTCATTATCGCCAGCAAGCTCTTTGAGGCCATAATCAAAAACTCTAAAACTCTAGGTAATCACATAGGCGACTGTAATCTCTCCGATCTTGCACAACATATCCAGTGCGTTAAAACTGGCTGTTTACATTCAACGCCTCGAAGGCCAAGCTAGTTACATTTCATCATCACCGATTTGACCCTGAACTACCACCAATCATGATGAGCCGAGGTCCTCACGGAGAAGCACCGTGCCTTGAATAAACTTTGGGCCTCAAAATCACACCCGTCCTCAAGTGGAACTCTTACATACGATCTATTGCTAAAGATACATGTAAACTAGTCGGCTCTCTGTACCGCTTCAGTAAGTACCTGCCTCCTCCTGCTATATTCTATCTTTACAAGAGCAAGATCATGCCAAAAATGGAGAACTGTTGTCATATTTGGTTATCAGCTGTCAAGACCTCACTGTTCAGCTTTGATAGAGTTCGAAAGTGCCTAGTGGGTGACGAACTATTATCGATCCTTCAACCTCCTCTCCTACAGACAGGATGTGGCAAGACACTCACTGCTCTAACCCTACTTCCGCAGAAAGTTCTCGGACAAACTACATTCCCTGCATTGTAAAGCGTGAACCTCGCTGTAAAAAGAAAACAATAATGAGTCAGTCTCACGCATTAAGCGATATGCACCAAAAGTACTGCTTGAGGCGAGAAACAGACATTCTTACGTCCATGACTATATCGCCAAAATATATCTGCGTGAGTGATAACTCTTCCACCAATAAATATATCAAATTATCATTAACACACAAAACTATCTATCTATCTATCTATCTATGACAAATGGAAATAATTTAGCAACACGTCTAGCAGTCTGCCCAGAAAATAGAATTTCTAATAATTTTAAAATATTATACAGCATTACTCAAATTGTTGGTTCTGTTTTATATTTCGTTAGTTATTAATGGAACTGTTCTTTTGTGCAACTTTGTTTGCACTGTGGCAGCTGCCAAATTCAATCAGCAATATTTTACGCCAAAATGTCGGCTTATTTTGTTAATTAGTCTGAAATTAAAACGTAATACAATAAGCGAGATTTTTGGCATGTAATATTTTACCATTTTAACAAAACTAAAACTGAGACTCAAATGTAAAAAAGATGTCGGTCTTTTATTAGGAAGATAGAATGATTGAACGTTTATCCAAATTCTTTTGAGAAGGTTCGTACTGCAAATTTATTTTTGAACAATACTCCACAGTCGGGTCAACAAAATGACATTGATAGCAAATACAATTACTTTTTTAAACACATTTTCACAGTTGATGAAAAGTGGATATTTTACAACAACTTGTAACGAAACAGATTCTCCTGCAAAAGAAAAGCATCGACCGATTATTCTAAGGTACATTTTCATCCAAATAGTTTGATGTTATGTATGTGGTAAAGCTGGAGATGATTATTTTACTACAGCCCTCTCCGCTTCTAGAAATCTACTGATTGATTCGAACAAGTTTTCGTGCCATTTAGACCAGCTGAAAACAGTAATTGGTCTAAATTATCAGTCTCAACGAATTAATAGTAATGGTGTAATATTCAATCAATATAACACGAGACGACCTGTTGCATTGGTGACGAGGTTAAAATAGTCACAATTTATCTTCAGTCAATTTGTCTTTTATTGCTTACCAAACCTTAGTACGTTACTTAAAGCCGAAATATTTCAGATTGTGAGAGTTTGTTTACAGAAGCTGGTGTTCCCAACCGGTTCCCCACACAAGTACTGATCGGGTTCGACGCCGCCCGCTTAACTTTGGTGGTCGAGCGACAATCGCTATTTTCATTGTAATTTGACCGTGGGCAACTTGCCTGGGACCATTTCACATCCCACTGATATTGCAGCTTGTGAGTTACTAATTTATTCTGGTTATTACAAAGTAATTTAATTATCTGGAAGACTAAAAAAAGACCATTTGGTCTTCCATCTAAGTAGTGATCTGGTCGTTACTGCTTAACTTCGGTTAATTTTAATTATCTGGAAGAAAAAAAAATTAGTTCATTAAAGAGATGTCAAATATATCAGGATATTTTATCCGTTAAGTTTACTGAAAAATTCAAAATTCCTATTTTATTTTTTTATTATATGATATTTTCATTTTATATATATTTTTTTATTATATGATATATTCATATTACATCGCTTGGAATAATAATAATATTTTGCATGATAAACACAGGCAAAACCATACCCCAATGAGTCTCAATAAAGAAAAGAGTACTGTGCTAAAAATAACATTCTTTTACTGAAAATTTCTTTTAATCTATCAGAGATTAGATTTAAATAAAGAACCATTTTCAAATCGTTTCTGTTGTTTTAAGTGATTAGAAAATACCGAAATTGACACCAGCGGAATTTCTTCTTCTCGCTATTAAGTTGTTTAAGCAGAAAAGTTTAGCCAGTTACTGATCCCCATTCAATCTCCTGAGTCAGTCATCCTGATATGTTGTTGACAAATGTCTAGCCCTTGCTTAAAGCTAACGGAGAAGTTGATTGATGTTCATAGGACATTAACACAAATGCAACACAAACCCTTTGTCGAGAAATCGAAATTACTGATTCCATCATCTGTCGTCTCGTATATATGCAATGAATTAATAGGTATGTCTTATTTGGTTTTACTAACTTGATTCTGGTATGGCACAATCCAAGTCTGTTCTTGTAGTAGGGCAAATTCCCCACGTTTCAGCCAATTCTATACATTCACTTCAAGACAATAAGAATATGCCCCCCATTTTGAATAGCTTTACAAAATAACTTGAAGAATAATAATGTATGGTTACCGTAAAAATGGCTGCAACAATCAAGTAAGTTTCCAATAAATGGATTTGGGCGAATGAAGCCTGTGGGTTTTAGATAGGACCTACCTTTCTCGAAACTCTTGGACTGACTCTACAGAATCGCTAACATAGCGCTCTACCAAACAGTACAGACGATATCACTTGAAGATTTGAAATTGATAGAACATGTAACCTAGAGAGAAAACAATGGCATGATCAAGATGTTAAAGTTCCACACTATTTCAAACATAAGGTTAGGAAGGAAACTGCCATTAATACTACCATATGAGTTAGGGAAAATGAGAAAATTATTTTCCTGAGAAAATTGTTTTAATAGAGATATTTTATAAATTTCAGCCGACAGTAGTACTGGATTTTCTGTCATTTAATGCTGAATGTTTCCTCATAAGGAAAAAGTTAATTTTACATTAACTTCCTCATTGCTTATATTTTAGGCAATAATTTTCTTTTGTAGTAATTCTCATCTTATAAGTTAATACGTTTAATAAATGTGCAACTATGCCCTAGAGAAATCCATTTGAAAAATAATACGCTCGGGGCAATAGAAATTGATTTGTTTTTTACGGTATATCAACCTTTTGCTGGTTATTTAAAGTCGGAAAATATTTTAAATTGTAATAATTTGAGGGCGGATAATAATGATTTATTGATAAAATTCCTACTAATTACCCCATAGTTGGGGGATAAAGCGTGGATTCTTACCTTTCCCAAGAATATTTAAGCTCTCTGATTTCCAATTCCGAGCCGTTATCCATTACAACTCATGCACATCCAACCTCACTGCACTTGGTATTTCCCAAGGGGTAACCCATGTAAATAGCTTCCTGATTCGACGTTGCTTAACTCCAGTAACCGCTGTTTCAATCTTATATGGCCGTAAGACAATGGAAATCATTTAATCTTTCAAGCACTTGGTTTTCAGTATATTCCACGATGATTTTAACGATATAATAAATTTTATTTCATGATGACTTTATCAATAAATTTAATTTTATTTCTTTATGATTTTATCTGTGCAATTAATTCTATTCTCACCTCGAAGACAAAATCATGTTTTTAAGTCACTAAATCTTAAGCATATACCATCATAAGCAAGTACAAAATAAAATACTAAAAGCAATGTATTAGTAACTTATCTTAGTTAATAATGTGAGATTCCATTGTTTCCAACATGAATTTGTTCATTGTCGAGAATTGACAATTGTTGCCATAACAGAGTATCTCATTAGTAAATACAGGATATCATGCTGCGTTAACGATACCTACATAAAATAATTATTTCATATTATAGAATAATGTATAACGACTTTCTAGCTTTATTCTAATCAATGTAATCAATGCAAGACAAATGAGCGTAAGGACATTAATTCCATGAAAATCTATTGTCCCATTTTACGAATAAAAAAATCGCGTTTACTGGAAAAGAATGCTCTGTATTGTTGCTCGATGGAAGATTCGTCAGCCTGCACAAAACAGCGTACGATCGAAGTATTGGAAAACGATTTGATTTTCCAATCAGTTGTTCGGACCGATTTCACGCCGAGTGATTATGCTCTGTTAGGGGACCGTGCCTTGTCACCTGTGTATTAAGTTAATGTGCCGACAACATCACTTATTATTGGCCAATTAATATCTGGGTAGTCGCGCCCTGTTAACCTAAGCGTGATAACATTTAGTCAGTCCTTAATGAGGGACACCAAGTCAATATTAATATTCACAAAATAAGTGAAAAAAAAAACTAAATGTTCAGAAACTCGTTTTCAATAAGAAATGAAGTCCATTTTATATTAGATGCTGATGTATTAGTTTCAGAACTCGCCCCTATTGTACATGACTCTCGACATATTATGTTTTTATCTATAGAGTTTAAAAGTAAGCGTTCATATCTCACGTGCTATTAAGTGTGAATTACATGCTAACTGTTTGTGTTTCGTGTCAGGTCATGAGTCGAATTTATAAAAAAAATATATTTTGTAATAGGAACTTGTTTATATAGAATTTGCTTATTTTATAAACACGTGCAACAAATAAATCCTTCAGTTTGCCTTGTCTTTTATTGATTTGTCTTTTATTTATAGATACATTCTGTTTGAAAATAATTTACACACACACACACAGGCATATATATAGTTATTTATTTACTTATTCAAAATTATATCATATACATGTTATAACATCACTACAAAAATAACAATTTTGATTCGACATTTCAGGTTATATATATATATATATATATATATATATATATATATATATATATGGACACTGAGATCAACACCGAGTGGCGACTGTCTGTTTCAACGCAATCTTCAGGATATCCACTTTATTATCGACTGTTATGTTTACATTTTATATTTTACTCTCTCCCTGCTATTGCCCATACATATACCATAATTTAAGACTATATCCTTATAATATATATATATATATATATATATATATATATATATATATATATATATATATATATATATATATATGTATATATATATATATATATATATATATATATATATATATATATATATATTATTTTCAGGCAGAGTGTATCTTGAAAGAAAACAGCTCTGGTCGCATTGGAGCTAAAGAAGTACAACATTGATATAGCTGCACTGAGAAGTAAGCATCAGTCGATTACATGAAACGAGAAAGCAAAATAATGCATCTAACAGTGTTCCTGCTGCACTTGGATACAATACATTCTCCTGTGCTGTTTATATGTATATTCAATTAATTTCTGAGGATCGACCGAGTTGGTCTGAAATATTAAAAATATATAAAAACATATAAATAAATACTTTCGCAAAAAAACACCCATTTTTTTTCAGTTGTTTTATCCATATTATATACATATCTAGAACGTATACGTGGCTTTTCATTATGCTATATATATATATATATATATATATATATGTATATATATATATATATATATATATATATATATATGTGTGTGTGTGTGTGTGTTTCCGTTAGGGCAGGGCTTTTTGGATTTTTTGTAAAATAATTGATTTCTTGTCTGATAATTTGATGAATTTTTCAATGCTTCTGTGTGTATGCGTGTATTTGCGTACGTGTGTATGTGTACATGTCTTGAAAGAGTGAAGAATGGGACGTGTTAGAAAGGTAGGAATTAGGAAAAATAAAGAAAGAGGTGGATTAGAGAGGGAAACTTTCGAAAATAAAAACAAACATCCAAGGATTTGAATCAATGCAATTGGAAAAGATTTAAGTACAAAAGACAAAACAGACGGAACAGATTGACGTTTATTGATAACGTCCACATTCACCTTATGTGTCTCAATGACACGTCGATTTTTTTTCCAAAAAGCATTTAAGAAACAACAAAGGCATTGTCTGCCCCCGTTGTCTTTAGTAGCAAGTTGGTCTCTTTGATCATTACTACTGTATCGTAAGTTCGTTCCTAACTGTGTGCTTCATAGTTTTATCGTTTAGTCAAAGCTAATCCTACTCTATATCACAGTCTAATGCTTGGCAGACTATTCTATTTGTTACAACTGAGGTGATAGATCGATTCTAATTGTTAGTCCAATACGTGTGACTTTATGTAAAAAAATAAAATAAAAACAAAATAAATGAAAATTTAAGACGAATTTTGATCATATAAGTATTGTATCTATTAGTTCTGACTTATAATAATAGTTAAGAAAGGGAATAGTGTGTCGGCATGTGTGTGGAAATATTAGGTAATCCCATAAGTTCTGTCCGAATTTTAACTTTTTGTTAAAATGAACTAAATTTAAAGAGTATTTTATAATGTCTAATGGAGCTGAACATTATTTTTATGTTTAGATGCATTTAAACTGATCAAATTTTATTTCAGAGAACAATAAAATTAAATGTTGTTTGATTAAAAACCTGCTAACATGGAAGTACCCAAGAATCATTTGAGGCACATAATGCTTTATGAGTTCAAGAAAGGAAACTCAGCAGCCGAAGCGGCTAGAAACATTCACTCAGTTTATGGAGAGGAATGTGTGAATGAAAGAACTTGCAGAAGATGGTTTGCAAAATTCAGAGGTGGAGATTTCACCCTTGAAGATGAAAATCGAACCGGACGTCCAGTTGAGTTTGAGGAAAAGCTTCTTGAAGTAGCCCTTGAAGAAAATCCTGCTTTATCAGTTGAGGAATTGGCAGTGGTTCTCAGTTCAAACCATACAACTATTCATCGTCATCTTCAACAACTTGGAAAAGTTCCTAAACTTGGAAAATGTGTGCCTCAGGAATTGTCGCCAACTTGTTTCACCTTTTAGGATAGACCTGTGACTGGCGACGAAAAATGGATCTTTTATCGAAATGTTAAGCGTTGTAGACAGTGGCTTGGTAAAGGGAAAGGACACCAGTCACAGCGGAGAAGGGAACTTCATGGGCAAAAGGTTTCAATCTGGTGGGATTGCCAAGGAATAATCCACTTTGAATTCTTACCACCTAATGCAACAATTAATGCTCAAATATACTGTCAGCAATTACAGCGTTTGAACCAAGCTTTGAGGAAAAAAGACCTGCTCTAGTGAATCGAGAGCGGGTGATGTTTCATCAGAACAATGCGCGACCACACACAGCAAGAATCACGTCACAAAAGATCGAAAAACTTGGTTGGGAGAAAATTCCTCATCCACCTTATTCTCCTGACCTTGCTCCTTCAGACTACCATTTGTTTTGTAGCTTACAGAATCATTTGGAAGAAACAGCTTTTGTAACACAGGAAGAGGTTAAAACTGACATTTGTGAGTTCTTCGAATCAAAGCCAAAAGAATTTTACAATAATGGAATTAGTAAGATTGTTAATAGATGGAAGGATGTCATAGATAATCAGGGAAAATACATTGTTGATTGAATCTGTAATTAAATGTAACATTTGGTCACTTGATTTCTTTATTCAATATTCGGACAGAACTTATCGGATGACCTGATATATATATATATATATATATATATATATATATATATATATATATATATATATATATATATATATATATATACTTATATCTATCTATCTATATATATATATATATATATATATATATATATATATATATATATATATATATATATGTATGCATATACTCATGTATGTATTTGTGTGTGTTCAACCAATATATATTTATATATATATATGTGTTTGTTTGTGTGTGTGCGTGTGTATTGATGTAATAGGAAAGAACAGTTAGATTAATGATCCAAAGTTCTTTAGTATTTATGTCTTTATTTACAAAAAACAGTACTCGATACAGAAATAGAGCTTAAAATTATAATTATTATTATTTTTAAATATGATTCTATTGCGACACAGAAATTACTTAGTTCTAAACATCGCTTGAGAATGAAACTTGGGTCTGAGTTTTAGGTTTAATATTGAAACTAATCTTTGGGACATGTGTTAGTTTCAAAACATAGTAATTTTTGTGATGGAATCTGATTTAAAAGAAGTAATTATATATATATATATATATATATATATATATATATATATATATATATATATATATTGGTTGAATATATATATATATATATATATATATATATATATAGTTGTATATTTAGGCAGCAATCCTTCTTTTATGCAAGTTTCATTTAAAAAGCTTAACCGTAGTACCTTGTCTGTCGTTTTTAATGAAACTTGCATATATATATATATATATATATATATATATATATAGGTGACTATACTCGTGTCGAAAAACCTTCGAATTCTTGATTTAACAATACACAAATCAATCTCGAAGGGAAAAAAGATTTTAAAAAAGAAAGATCCAGGAACATGAAAGTCTGTCGAAAATAATCGCACAGATACAGGTTCAAGGCCCAAAGAAAAAAACCGATACAAACAACTAACTAACGAAAGAGCTCGATACAAACGTATATATTCAACCAATATATATATATATATATATATATATATATATATATATATATATATATATATTCAGTTTATATTGTAAGTTAGTAATACTGAAAGGGATCCTCAAGTGGGAAATATCCAAAATATGAATAAGTAGAGATGAAAAGAAAAATAGAATGAAAGACTATATCGGGTCGTAGGAAAATATGTGAAAGAATGTGCGAGTGTGAGAGAGAAAAAGAAGGTGAGAAACATTAAGAGGGAGTGAGATAAATAGATAGATAGAGAGAGAGAGAGGGAGAGAGAGAGGCAGAAAGACGGAGGGAGGCATAGATAGAAGAGTAGGAGAGAAAGAGAGAGAGAGACGGTATGTTATAATATTTGAAATATTAAAGATGCCTGTAGGCTAATAAATGTAGACACATCCAAAAAGAAAATGGAGATATTCAGAGCTGCTATCTCTTCTCCGGAAAGGATTCATAGGTAATCAGTTCATGGATATTTGCTTATCTTAGATCTTTGGGAAAGATGTCGCTCCATCGATCATCCAAGTAGTTCAATCCACCACATTACAGAATCCATCTACTTAACGTAACAACATTTCCTGTCGAAAATTTCTCACTTATTAACAGAAGCTTTCTAACTTCCTTTTACTCTTCAAAGATACGAAAATTTATCGTGTAAGGAATTAGCTTTCATGTTTCTCGCGAATACATTCACTGGCGTAGACAGTGGCAGCGGTTAAATAAACGCAACCTTTACTGAACCCGAATCCAAAGCTGACTGACTCTCAGCACATCCGCTCTGATTCAGGTGGATGACCCAATACAAACGCCAAAATTTCGAGCTTACAGTCAAAATGTCAAAGGGAGAATGTTCCCGTTGGATAGGCAGCTTTAGATATCTAAATGTCATTTCATTTCGTGTTGAGTGTCAACGGAGATGACGATTCGTAAGATTTACTTTATATCCCTAGATGTGAAGTATTATCTTGGAAGAGATCTTTTTCTGGAAAAAAAAACGCTATGCCTTTTTTTTTTCACTTTTTTATTCTTCGAAAACCTAAGTCAGCTGGGAACAAATGGAGTATATTTTCCCTTACCAACATGTTATCTGATGCTGCTTTTGGCCAGACGCCAGAACAGCAATTTTAGATAAGGGAGCATCATGCCTACTGAAAAAGTTAGACAAATATATTCGAAAAAAAAAAATAACAAAGAATCTACAATGTTATTGGTCCTGACCTGTCATCTCTGCTTCAATCATTTTCTTACCGTCGTAACGTAGCTTTTCTGTACCCTTTTTATAAATACTGTGATGGTAATTGTTCTGATGATCTTTCCTCTATGATATCTAGACTTTTATGAATTCAAGCTTAGAACCAAGTTGGCGTTTAGGTCTTATCATTTTACAGTGGCAATGGCTAGGTGTAACTATAAGCTTTATGCTAACAGTTTCATATATCGCACGTTTTGTGTCATTCTCTTCCGGCTCCTTGATTCCAAGTCAAGTTTGATCCTCAAAAAAATAAATGCAATGTCATTAGTTATTTTCTGTCTTCTTAATTCCTCTTCTGTTGGTCTATTATTTCAAAGACAATTATATTTAACACCAACAAGAGACAGTTGAAATGTATAGGCATATAATGATGAAAGAAGGCTTGGAAAGTTTGATACTCACAGGACAGTTTGAAGGTAAGAGTGACAGGGAAACAACGAATAAACTATGTAAAGGGCTTCAGTAAATGGAACGGGAGAGATAACAAAAAGACAATCGATATTAAGAGATACAAAGAACGGGAAATTGTGGAGAGCCATGATCGCCAACGTCCTGAAAGGAAATAACACACAGAAGAAGTAGAGGATGAATAAGCAGTAGATGGCTTTAAGCATTAAAATGTTTACAAATGACAAGTTAGACAAAACACCGACATATTGATTTCGTTTGTACCATTCAACTTCTCCTTCCATCTCCATTAAAATAAAAAGCCAGACATGTGCTATGCGTGATAAACGCTTATGCGATCATGTATCCTTCGATACATGACTGACGAGGCAGAATTTTTCCAGAAGTAGGTTGCCATTTCTTTCTGGGGTAAACCAGATGCCACCCAAAGCTATAGAAACCGGTCTGTCATTCTATTTACCCATAGCTGGTGGGGGAGAAGAGGATTCATACCTTTCCCCATGGTATTAGCAAGTAAGTGAATGCAATGGATTCGACTGGAATTCAAACTCAGCTCTCCGACTCCTCAATCAGAACCGCTATCCATTACTCCCTTGTGCCTCCTTAAAATAAAGAGGAAACTTAAATAATGAATATTTACTAGAGAATCGCAGTCAGTATAACGGAAAGAAAAATATTAAAAAAATAAATAAATATTTTAGTCATTGGATGCGTATAATCTAGAAACTGAACATATGTCTCTCTATGAATCGTCGGAGAGAAATGCTGACCTTAGGAGAGTTATTTGTTGCACCTTCTCGGACTAACGATTTCCGCTGATATGAAGTGGAAGGATTACAGGTGTTGGACAAAATAATTGAAACACTTGTTAAATTCAATGAAAATTTATTTAATATGGAGTTGGTCCTCTTTTAACCTCACGTACAGCTTTAATACGTCTAGGAATGGAATCATACAGCTTCCCGACTTCATCCAGGGGAATTTTCAGCCGTTCTTTCATTAATACCTGCTCCAGCTCTTTAAGACACGACGGTGGAGGATAGCGGCTCCTAAATTGTCGCTCCAAAATGCACCACAAATGATCAATAATATTGATATCTGGAGATTGGGGAGGCCACTCCATGTGTGCTAGCTCACTTTCATGCTCTTCATACCAATTCTTAACCACTTGAGCGGTATGTATTGGAGCATTATCGTCTTGGAAGATACAGTCGCCATCAGGGAAAAAGTCTGGGCCATCTGAGGAACATCATCTCCCAAAATGTTCAGGTAATCTTTGCTGTTGATTCTACCATGCTGGGCAACTACTGAACCGAGACATTTCCATGACATGGTGGCCCAAACTATCACTGATCCACCTCCATACTTCACTGTTGGAAGAAGGCAGTCAGGGTTGTAAGCTTCTTTGGGCTGCCTCTACACATATACGCCCAGAAGTTGAGAAAAACTGGACTTGGCTGAGAATATGACTTAAATTGGTCTGCTGACCACTTCAACGTCTTCTGAATGTTGCGAGTGGAGAGAAGAGGTTTCCTTGCGGTGGCTCTTCCATAATATCCAGCCTTATGGAGCTCACGACGAACAATTTTCGTAGAAACTGGACTATTCAGATGGTTATTCAACTCAGCAGTCACTTTGGCCGCAGTGGTCCAATGATTTTTTGCCACATTGCATTTCAATGAACGTCGGTCCCTGTCAGTAAGTTTGCAAGTCCGTCCCGAATTTCTACGGTTGCTAGAGGTTTTGCTCTGTTTCTCGAATTGCCTCAGTGTTCTTGATATGGTAGCTCTTGAAAAACAAAACATTTCAGCAACCTCATTGATCAAGGCTCCTGCCATGCGAGCTCTAATAATTTGCCCTTTTTCGAACCTGGAGAGGTCACACACTTAGCTTAAATTTTACTAAATTCTAAAAATAAATAAGACAAAGACAGTAAATTAGATAAATAAATGTATTCACAATAGATATAATCTGCAATTACGAAGTTTTAGTTAAATTTCTTAATATAATAAGTCTTTGAAACATATGAGTGGATTTTGCACCTGGTCCAATTTTTTTGTCCAACCCCTGTATATCGAATCGATTGCTGGGGGCGAGTGCTACTACTAAAGTTGGTTCTCTGTGTCGACCTAGACCCTTTTTGTCGACAGAATCTCTCTTACATATTTACGAATCTCTCATTCGTCCTTGCTGAGAAGATTGCTGTCACATATGGTTTTGTTTTCCAGCTATATATTTAGAGATGCTTGATAAAAACCCCAAAAGAATATTTAATGTTATTAGTCCTGGCCTAAGTCACATTCCTACCACCATTATGTAGCTTCCTTGTGTCCTTTCTGTAAATGTCTTTATGATGTATGTTCTAATGCACACTCTTCTATCGCACCTGGATTCTATGAATTCATGTGCAGTACTAGATTGGCGGCAAGATGCCATCATTTTATAGTTGAGACGACTTGGTATAATAGTAATTTCTTTGATAACAGTTTCCTCCCTCTCATTTCTTCCTAGTGCAAATCTCTTCCGGTCTAACGTCGTATAAAGATAAATATAATTTTGTAATTATCTTTTGTGAATGTTGTTGTGTTCTCCCTCTAAGAGTCTTTTAGACTCTTCCGCCTACTATAAGTTTAGTAGGAGAGAAAGAACAGTGAACAGTGAACAGATTTTGCGCTAGTCCATTCGATACTCTCTCACTAGTCGTGTAATACTCTTCTGGTGTATTCACTGTTTAATATACGATATATCTGCAAACCTGGTTTTTGTTATTACTTGATCACAACAGTGAACTATATTGTAGTTCATATAAATACGAATAAAAATCGTTCACGTATTAAATTAATTTATTTTGAAATTGTTGAATTCTTTTGTTGTAATCTTCATCCTAATCAGCAACATGTCGTACCTGCTCCCCGTACAAACTGGTGACCAACACAACTTCATCAATTTAATTCATGTGACCAACACAACTTCATCAATTTAATTCATGCAGCTATTCGCTGAATAAATAAAAATAAAATAATAACTTCTAATTTGAATATAAAGTAATTTTGATATCTTATATATTTTGTTAGCTGGTTGAGAAACTAGTTACAGATAAGCTGGGAATTATTAAATTAGGCTTAAAATTTATGAGAAAACCCTAAAACCTCTATAGATAATCTGAAAACAATGAAACTCAGCTCGAAAAATCCACTATGTTTATTGTTTCTTATTGCAACTCTACAGATAAATTTACCGTCCTGCGATACATGTAACTATAAAAGTGAATGAAAGTTTTGACGTGTGTTTAATAAGTTCTATCCGTGAAATCAGTGATTACAAAACCCTAACCTTTTATGAAGGATGACATAGAGAAAGAAAGAAAAACATCGGCAAGAAAGAAAAAGCGAAAAATGAAATAAGCGTGTTTACATAAAGTTGGTCAGCTGTTGAATAACTTTTTCTGAAACAGGCTTTGGCTGCATCGATAGCTCTTGTCACAATCTGATGAAACGTATACGTCAATTTAGGAATAAATAACGTCCGAAACAACAGAATGTCAGGTGTTGTCACGAAGAATCTCGCCATGTAAGATTCTAAAAGCAATAAAATCCACAAGACGTAATGTTGCCCAAGGATTTCGCTTCTTCTCTTTCACGTTGCAATAAAAACAGAACAACACCTAGAATTGGCAAAATGTGTAAAAGTGTTTACAGAGGTGTTCAACTCAATGTCTTTCATCTCTCGTCAAAGCAGGTTGGAAAATCTATGCTTTCGTTCACTTGAATAAGCCACTGAAGGTGTTTTGGCAGGTATAGAGCCCGACATATCAACTACTCTTTTTGAAGACTTAAGCTAAGGATATATAGAAGCTGTCAAGAAACCATGCATACAGAAAGGTGAAAACTGAGAAATAAACCTGTCAAAAGATATTTGTCTTGTTACTTTGGTAATTAGAAAAATCAATCTATCTATCTATCTATCTATCTATCTATCTATCTATCTATCTATCTATCTATCTATCTATCTATCTCAGTCTTTACAGCTCTATCTTTCTCTCTCTCTCTCTTTCTCTCTCTCTCGGTAAATACATTTTCCAGATTATTCAAAATTTTCAAAAAATAGTTTTTTATATACGCCTAAACTGCATTGAGATTTGCGTCATTGTTGCTGAAAGTATCTTAATTATACCGGGTTTGACGATAGACTACATCCGCCAGCAAGGCCTCTGGTCGGGAGGTGTTGAAGAGCTTGGTACAACATCTTAATTGCTGTTGTTCCTAGGTCCACCCTGATCCAGGATGGTGGCACCTCTTACAGCCTCAGGCTTGAACAAATAATTAATCCTCCAAACTGGGGTCCAAACATGAAAATATATAAATACATTACAAGAAACTGTCAGCAATATATTTCTATAGTAAGAAAAAAATTAACAAACTTACCACTGATACATTTTTAAGAAAATAAATTACCAAAGTTCAAAAGAAATGAAATTTTCGGCATTAAATGACCCATAAGATGTCGATATTCGGTTAAACCAGTGTTTCTGAAACTTTTTAACCACCAGCACACCTAGGAGCAAATTAAAATCTCACGGCACACTTAGCAAAATTTTTAAATGTATACATTTCAATGTTATGAAATGAAACTATCGATTTAATAAAAAAAATTCCCTCACAAATATGAACTTACTTTATTTCAATGTTTCTATTCAACTATTTGTACAGCTTATTTAGTGCAAAACCTGTGCCTGGTGCTTTTTATTTCGCGATTTCTTCATTGTTTGGTCGAATGCGCAATAAGCAGGCCTTCATTTCTTCTTCAGTTGAGCGTAGTCTTTCTTGCTTCTTATTTTTGACAATATTTCGCGATACACTTAAGAGGATCGTTCAGCGCACTATCTTAAGTATAATATATATGTCTATTTTAGAGACATAAATCATTTTCTCAGTCCCTTGCAGAATTCAAGTGTTCTGTTAGAGATGTGTAGAAAGGTATCTTACAGATACTGATGGATGTTTGGTTTCAAATTGCTTCTTCTGCATTTACCTTACTAAATAAAAATCATACAGTCTGCACCGCTAAATTATTCATAATTGTTTGAGAAAAGATACATTCTTGCCTTCACCAAAGGTATTCGTGCAACGTGAACACAATAGCTTTGGTCGGAAATGCAAATCGGTCTAACGTAATATTCCACAGCACGCGCCAATTGTCAACATCATTTCTCCTGAAAACATGGTGAATATATAAATGGCAGATTCCAATTGCAGTCAAGAAATGAAAAAATAAAAATGCCGTGCTTGAAGGACAAGGCACCATCCACAGAAATTCAGAAATATTTCTTGAAGGTAGCCAGTAAAATAAGAAGTATGAAATGTATATCAGCGTAGAACATTCGGTGTCCCCAGAGTGATGTACACAGACTTCATTTCTTATGGGCTGTCCTTGGCGTTCATGAGCTATATTGCTGCAGCTGTTTAAAGTCAATACCGCAGCCTATATGGAATCAGTGGACATGACACTCAAGCTCTGGATCGAGCTATAGCCACATGGTTTTCCTAACCCGCGTGTAGATCTTTATGTTACCGATTAGCATCTTGCGTCCGACCTCTCCAGATTTTACTTTTATAGGTTACTGCACCTGGCTCGAGAGGGTGAGAACACAACAGACCCGCAATACCAAAGACAGGTTGATGGCCGGAATATTGGTTTTAATCCTCGACATGAATGACATCCAGCTGACCATAATACCGAGGTAGAAACCTGCCTGACTTTGATGGTTTTATAGAAAGAGAACTTATTTTCCACAGTTTTATATACATTGAAAAACTAAATGTATTGAATATTTGTTTTGATTATTTTTGTCTCTAATATTATATGTTCTCATTCAGCTGGTGCATTCCGAACACAAAAGCACACATGAGCAGGCATATACGTACACCCTTATGCAAATTACTTGAAGCAAAACAAATAATTTCGTTATTATTTACTTATTTTCGTATTTTTCCAATGAAACATGACCTAGTTCACATGTCAGTATTTCGTATGTCCATTCCACAAAGTCGTTCCTTGCAGATTGACCACATATTCTCGACTGGATTTAAATCAGGAGAGTTTCTGGGACAATCTATAGTACTTTGATTTGCCTACTGGTAAGGGTTGCCGGTTGGTACTTGCAGTGTTCCAATTTGCGTACGCTTCCTTGGAGTAACATCCATTGCAGACAATGAGCGTAGGATAACTAATCGATAGTCGAGACAATAGTGTCTGGACGTGATGAAAATCTGATGCAATCATGGCTGACGCAAGGCCAAACAAATTTCATCATACTCTCCGAAAATAGATTCTTATTACTGCACACCACTGCAAATGACGTAATCTGAGGAAAATAGTAATCGATTACACCCTGTCACTCTAGTGGGTCTAAAACTGACCGTATGCTGAAAAGAATGAAACTAAAGCGGTTGTTTCAATTAATTTGCACAAGAGTGTATATACGAGTGCGTTCTTTTCAAAATTTTTCCAAACGGCAAACAAGAGATTTTTTTTCTTTTCAGAATATCTTGATTTTGCTGTTACCTGTTCACAATCCATCCCAAGTTTTTTTTCTATTTTCACACGCATACACACATATAGAGATACATACTTTGTATGTTTGTAAGTGTTTCTGACAGGGTCTAGTATCGTTAATATACTAGAAATGACCCCAAAAATTGAAAATGAAGAGAATTAAACCATCCCTATTTTTTTACCGAACTGAAAATTTATCCGTAAAAGAAACATTTTATTCATAAGCAAATTTCTATATCTTCTTACGAGATCAGTAGCAGCAAGTAAAAAATTGGTTGCTAAGCTGCATATTTTATTTCGCGGCATACCAGTCTGTAGGGATTATTTAATGGCGACAATTAAACATTTTGTAGACTTTTTTTTATTTTTTGGAAATAATGGTTTTACTGATACAAGTCTTTCTAATTAACCCATACCTGGGGGTAGTTAGAGGAGATGAATCCAAAACTTTTTTTAGGGTATTTGCACGTAAGTAAAGATAAAAGACCCACCTGGAATTAGTACGCGGGTCTCCGATTAATGATTCCCAGGCATTATCTCTTAAACCATCCGCACATCCAAGCTTATGGCATGTGGTATTCTCCAAGGGTCACCCATCTCGGTACTGTCCAAGCTCAGCGTTGCTTGACTTCGGTGATCGTACAGAAATCGGTGTTCCAACGTGATGTGGACGTAAGCCAGCAACTAAAAAGGAAATGCTAAAATATATCTACATTTATTTTGCTATTATCATCGACGATATTTGTTGTATTTTGCTTCTGACTTTATCATTTGTTTCTGACTTGATATTCGATTTTGTAGAGAAAATTTGGAAATCGAAATTATTAGTCAAGACTAAAGAAATTAAGCTCGCCCTTACACACTTCCCACGTCAGTATGACTGAATACCGTATTCGATTATAACCGATAATTGTTCACTCAGTGACTAATTCAAACAGCGATGTTTTTCCTGTTATAAACTGAAGGTGTAAAAGAGAAATCTTATTTATATTTCTCACTAGCGCTTGTCACATCTTCATCATTCTTAATTTAACACTCAACTTTCGGTGTGACTTTTCATATATTATATTTACTTTAGTAAAGAAGTCCGCAGATGACACAGTACGGATAGAGGACACGGAAAATAAATTAAGATAAAAAGACCTCCTACAGAAGGTAGCGAAGGAAAGTGAGAAGAAATAACTAAGCATAATAAGAAGACAGAATACATGATCATTAGTAAGATGAAGAGCCCGAAATGCGATTTGCAGGTCGGGAACACTAAAATCAAGCAGACATAGAAGTTTAAATATCGGGGAAGTGTCTTGACAGAGGACGGTAAGTGTGACACTGAGATCCGTAGACGTATTCGGATGGCCAAGGACACATTCCAAAACTGAGCAGAGTATTGCGAGACAGGGGGGATTTCTTCGGTAATAAATAAAATAATACTGAGCTGTTACGTGATATCTGTCCTTCCTTAGGACAGCAAACGATTTCCTCAATGATGAAGAAGAGACTCGAGGCGACAGAGATGTGGTTCTGCAGAAGAATGCTAAGGATACCATGGACAAATCGTGTGAGCAAGGATGAGGTCTTAGAGAGGTTGCAAACAAGGAGGAGGTTTATATCTAACACCAGGAAGAGGCAGCTGAAGTTTCTGGGACTCATAAAGAGAAAGGAGAACCTGGAGAATCTGATACTCGTAAAGAGGGAAAGAGAGACAAGGAGAAACAACCCGTGAGATACCTGTCGGGTTTAAGCAAGTGGATGACAGAGCGTGGTCTGGGGAAGTAAGCAGAGGGATTGTGAGCTGGAAGGGATTGAGGGAGATGGAGGGCCATGATCACCTAAGTCCTAAAAGGATATGGCACATAAAAAGAATCCGAAGAATGCGGCTGCCTTATAATTTTGTCCAACCCCACGAAATTCCCTTTGTATTTAACTTATTTATAAAAAAAAAATGTTTTTAAATTTGTATACGAAACACAAAATGTCAACTAGAATATTGCTAGTATATAACATTTTTTGGTAAGCAGATTTGTAAATATATTGTTCGATATCAATAAGTAAATCATTACTTGCGACAAATTGAAATTAAATATTAACTTGTATCTACTCAGAAAATCGTGAAGATTATATTAACAATTGGGGCCTGCTTGTAAAATTGTACGAAAGTTTCCAAATATGTTTCTGAAGGAGTCTATGTAATCTCCACGAAATCGGATTGCACGCCTTACCACGAAGAACACATTCTACACGCTGTCGGAGACATTCCAGGCATAAGCACATGACAAGTGACCCTAGCAGGTCTTACATTTCATGGTACCGCATGGAGGATACTTTAAGTGCGGCTCATGTATCCGTATCATTTGCAACGTGTGCACAATCTTCCGCCCTCTGATTACTCATCACGGGAGAACTTTTGCCGATGGCTTATTTCATAAGCTGCCTATTCCTTGTTTGTCTCTTCAATCTTGTTTACGAATGAGGATATATTTGGAAGAGATGCAATAACAAATTTAGACACCGAGTCGTTCTGTCGGAGGTATTAATATATACATATATATACATATATATATATATATATATATATATATATATATATATATATATATATATATTTATATATATATATATATGTATATATATATATATATATATATATTATCATATTATAATTTAAAAATGTTTTCATCGTTCTGAAAATTTCTATGTCGCCATGAAAACTTATTTTTAAATAATAATATTAGAATATTATGCTCTACTTCGTATTGAGTACTTTTGTAAAAAAAAGCTAAAGAACAGTGGATTATTAATCTGATTGTTCGTTCTTTTTATTTTGATATATACATATATATATATATATATATATATATATATATATATATATATATATATATATATATATATATATTGCTCTGTCCTGGTCATTGAGCTCTACCTGGATTCTATACTCTTGGAAATATATATATATATATATATATATATATATATATATATATATATATATATATATATTGACCCCTAATATTATCTATCTATCTATCTATCTATCTATCTATATATCTATCTATCGTGTTTGACCTAATACAATCATTGCTGTCAAACCTTGAATTGAAGGTCGTTCTCAACGGATTCTCCTCCAGCCTCTATCCCACGAACGCAGGTGTTCCTCAATGCTCCATCCTAGGCCTTATTCTGTTCCTTATCTTCACCAAATATCTTCCTGACGCCATAGATTCCTAAGTAGGCATCTACGCGGATGACACTACAATTTACTCCTGCCTTAAAAACAAATGTAGTGTCACTGACAAAACAAACCTGGCCGTTCGTCTCGAAAAGCACCCCAATCGGTTGCGGACAGGGGCAGGAATGGGCTGGTTAACTTTAACGCTTCAAAAACAAAACTGCTCTCTATTAATCACCACAGAGATCCTTCCCTGCCCGCCATTAGAATGTCTGAAGCTCAACTTCTCGAGAGCACCTCTCTGCGGCTGCTCGTCTCACATTGACTGCTGACCTGAGATGGAACAAATACATTGAGTCAATTGCTTCGTCCACCGCAAGGAAAATTGGCTTCCTGTGCCGCGCCCGGAGATTTTTCTCCCCGGAATCCTTCAAATCTACAAATCAACCATTCGTCCTTGCATGGAGTATTGCTGCCATATATGGTCTGGAGCCCCTTCTGTTTGCCTCGGAGTTCTTGATAAGATCCAGAGACGGATATGCACTGTAATTGGCCCTGATCTGGGATCTCGTCTGCAGTTGCTCTCTCACAGACGCGCCGTCGCCTCTCTCTGTCTTTTTTACAAATACTTTCATGGTAATTGCTCCGATGAGCAGCTTGCGCTGGTTTCCAGACTTCATGAATTCAAGCGTCATACGAGGCTGGTATCCCGCTCTCACCCTTTCACTGTTGAATCTGTTAAATGTAGCCGTCACTTCTACTCAAATAGCTTCATATCTCACACCTCTCGCCTGTGGAACTCCCTTCCTTATTACTGTTTCCCTAATAGCTATAATCTCCAAATATTCAAATGTAATGTCAATCGACATCTCCAGTTGCCTTGATCTATCCACTATCCATCTCCTCATCCTTTCCTCTATCACTCCTATCTGCTCTCGCTCCAAATCTTCTGTAACCCCTTGCTTACTAGTGGCTTCCCTCCTTGCTTGGGGTGAAATGCTTAATATATATATATATATATATATATATATAGTTTCAATGTATGCTAGAATCATGGGTAAACGTGTTTAGTATCAGAGTTAGAGCGTATGTAAATATAAAATTGGGCATTGTGCTCAATATTAAGTGGTAGCAATCGCCAGGCCATGAATATTACGTTTATTGAAGTATGAAACAGACTGTCGCCATATGGTGTTGATCTCAGTGTCCACTTTTGTACTTACACAGACACATAAACACACACACACACACACGCACACACATACACATGGCAAAATCTGACTTGATACCCGTAATGAACTCTGAAAATGCGTCTAATTGTGCAGAGCCAACAACCAGGTAGTCGCTAACACATGGTTTCAAGATTAATCTAGGTATATATGGATATGCCGATGCCCATGATGAGAAACGAAAAACCAAATCGGCTACATAACAATTAATAAGAGATTCCGGAATGCAGTTGTACACTAAAACATACCGATATACCAACACCTTCCTTTACATTAGAATACAAATACGGAAATTGAAGAATGACCCGAATTTGAAAGAGAAATATGCGGACATCGCTAAAAGTAAATACAACGAAATGAATGAGCATGGAATTCCTAAATGGGATACATTAAAATAAAATTTGGTAACCTCAGCAAAACGAGATCATCCCAAAGACAAGGAGACAAAGAAAAAAGAAATGGATAACCGTAGAAATTCTCAAGATTAGCAACAGGAGACAGAAAACAATGGTGAATACTATCCAGATCATAGGCCATTGTACAAAGAAATTAGGAACAGATTCAGTCAGGAAAAAGAGGAATGGCTCAACGAAAATTCTGCATTAACAGAAAGGAAAAGCATTACAGATAAAGCAGATATCCATAAAAGACAACAGGACAAAAACAGGCTCATCAAAATGATGCCTAAAATCCAAGGATGAAACACTCTGGTAATAGAGAAAGAAAATACTTCAGAGATGGACAGAATACATCGGAGAACTCTTCGGCGAAGAGGACAACCCGCAATACACAGAAATATTGAAGAACCAGAAATATTAAACTCTGAAGAGAAATCAATATTGACCAAATTGAGACGAAAAGTAAGCAGGGAAATCATGTGGAATTCTAGCTGTGATGCTGGCATCTTTAGGTTATTTCTGCATTCATGAGATTATAGGCATGAAAGAAATGAAATCTGCAACAGTGGTGATGTATCGGAAAAACTAAGTAGATCCATTTTCATAGTTCTGCGCAAGGAAGCAGGTGAAAACGAAATGCATTGGAAAACCAGCTTAATGAGCTACAGAACAAAGTTTATCCGATTTCTGATGAAGAGAGCTTGAAGCAAAATTGGACCAGAAATAAAACATTATGGTTTCGTTAAATACACTGGAAAAAGAAAACGATATTTTTTGTTCAGAATGTTACCAGAAAGGAAAAATTAAGCATATATATATATATATATATATATATATATATTCAAGGATACCAATCTACGAGGGCAGCTAGTCAATCCTTATTGCAGACGCTCGTGCCGGCACATTTTGTTTTATACTACAACAATGCTGAGAAGACCTTAGTTACAGTTTCTGGCAGAGAGCGTGTTATCTAGCGTGATCAACAATTTCAAGCAAGGCCAGCACGCTCAAGCCCTTGGTCACGAAGACTTGTGGCTTCTTGCTAGCACAGCTATCGACAGCCCCTGAAGAGTTCCATCTATACAATTTCACTCACAAGGAATGGGTCAAACCTTGGTATAGGTTTCGTGCACAAAGTTGCGGCACGCTGGGATCGACTACGATCAAGTCCGTTAACATAAGGAAGTCTCTTTCTATCATCAGGATTCTTCATCAGGAAGTCTCTCTCTCTCTCTCTCTCTCTCTCTCTCTCTCTCTCTCTATATATATATATATATATATATAAAGGAAAAACATTCCTCTTAGGGCACTATCCGTTAGGTTATGAATATTGGATGAGTTTGTATGACGCTTGCGTTTTATCGAAACTGTGCTGGTTCAAATCTCAGTAGAGGATGCACACTCCTGATGAGTCCCAAAGTAGGACGAAAGGGAGAATTCTTCTAGGCTTGACGAATTAATATATATATATATATATATATATATATATATATATATATATATATATATATATATATGTATGTGAGTGTTTTATAGATTAGCAAACGGGTTTGATATAGAACGTCACAAAGAGTTTTTTTCAACTGGTAGACTGTTGAAATATTTGGGAGGACATTAGAATAATGCAGAACTTATACTGACTCGAAACCGCCTGCATGCGGATAGAAAATAAATTTAGTAACTACCCCAAAATAGAAATGGTGGTAAAACAAAGATGTGTCTTTGCACCAGACCTATTCAACCTTTACAGTGAGACAATCCCGTGTGATTTAGAAGTCCCTCCAGAATTCATTATTAGCAACAAAAGTCTTAACAAACTTAGATATGAAGATGGCATCGTGTTGATAGCGGAAATGAAATGAAAATATAGGTGCGCTTGCAGAAGATAGTAAAAGAAGTCGAAGAGCATGGTTAAACATCAATTCTCGAATATAGAATATGTGGTCGTCAGTAAAAAGAACAGACCACGAATTACAAATTGGAAACACCAAAATCAGGCAAGTACAAATATTTAAATACCCAGGAAATCTTTTCACAGAAGACGGACAACGGTACACGAAAAACCAAAGGCGCATTGGAATAATGAAAGGTGCCTTGCAAAAGCTAAGCAAATTGTTAGCAAACAGGACACTTTCGTTAGAAACAAAGAAAAGAGTACTGTACTCTTATATAAAATTGATTTCTCTATATAGCAGTGAATGTTGGACAATCTCATCACAGGGGATGATGAGACGTGCGGCGACATAAATTTGGTTCTGCAGAAGGATGATGAGAATTCCATGGACTGAACATGTGAGCAATGACGAAATTTTAGAGAAAATGGAAAGATAAAGGGTACTTATACTTAACATCAGAAAGAGATAGTTGACATTTCCAAGGCACACAATGAGGAAAGACGGTTTAGAAAATATAACGCTTGCATGGCAAATTGAAGGTAAAAGTGACAGAGGAAAGAAGCGCGCGATCTAACTAAATTGCGTGTGAAAATGATTGACAGACAAGGGGCTAGGAATGATAGCAAAAAGACAAGCTAAGAGGAACAAATAACAGGAAAATGTGGAGACACATGAACTTCTTCATTCTGGTCGAATCTAATAAAAGGAGGATATATACACGATTGGTGAAAAACACCTGTACAATAATTTCTGAAGCATATAACTTCCCAACCATTTTGTTCTAATATTACACAGAAAATCATCGACGATTCTACTGAATGTCTGAAAATAGAAAAAAGAAAATTATCGAGCAAAATAATAATCGTATTTATGAAAAGTTTATCCGACAAGTGGAGTTGATACTGGATTGCAATTCAGTATGATTTACAAGGATTTACAGCTGTCTGCTACGGTTTACAATAGGCTATTACTAAAATAGTCTTCAATCAAATTATCTTGAGTCCAAGTTTAGATCAGGACAGCGAAAACAATCACTAAACAGCAACTACATTTCCTGAGATTAGCTCAACTATCTGGCAATATTTTTCTCAATATTTAAAAATAACCCATCGTAATAATTGTGTTAGGATTTAACAGAAATATTTTAAAGATATTTTTGTGTTATACAATTCAATATTTTTCAGCAGTATCTATAGAGGTGAATAACGACAAGATCTAAATACACATGCACAGAGACATACACACACATATATTAATACACTTCTGAAACAGTGCTGTATACTAAGGTTGTTAAATATTGATAGACGTTGTACTTAAGTAAATATCAATTAGAAATATTAAACAAATTTGTTACTTAATGTAGCGGTTTCTATTAAGGTTTGTTTGATATTTCACAGTGATACTATAAGTCATACGTACAGACACACATTTATGGATTTTATTTATAATCTGACATTATTCCTTATTACTAAAAACATTTACTTACTGGATACCCATGTTTAAGTAAATGTCATTGCAGGTTTATTTATTTATTTTTAATTATGGCTAAGTGTCCACGTTGGTGGACAATAATTGCACTGTTTAAGAAATAAAACATGCAACAGCTCAATCACGTGATTCCACTAAAATTAAAATTTATATCAATAATTAATATATACCAGATCCGCACACACACACACACACACACACACACACACACACACACACACATATATATATATATATATATATATTTAGAGAGAGAGAGAGAGAGTCATCCAAAAACATGCCAGTTTCGCTGTATCACAGCTCATCAGTGTGGCTATACATACGATTGCTTTAAAATGGGATCGAAACCCGACTGATTTACCATCAGTCGTAGATCCTACCGCAAAACTATCATTACACGGCAGAGAAAAGGAAATTCTAAAGCATTATATATGGATGTATATAAACGCTAGCAGCAAGAGTGCTCAATTCATTAATGAAGAGCGGTGCGTTAATACCTGCGACGGCTACTGTTTTGGAATTACCGTTTTTGCAATAGTGATCGATCGAAATGATGAGAGCGTAACACACACACACACACACACACACACACACACACACACACACATATATATATATATATATATATATATATATATATATATATATAATATTTGTATGTATGTATATATTCTAACACATTTTGGAAAAGTACTAGACGCCCTAATCAACTCTGAATGGGTCATGCATCTCTCATAGCAGGACCTTCTTTCAGAAAAAAAAAAGATTTATGGGATTTGCTACTCTAGGTCAAATGCTGATGTGTTAACGATTATTACAGAAAGAGGCTAGTGTATGCTGAGTGCTTATGTGTACTTACATAAATACACTGCATACACACATAATGGCTGAATACACTAGTCAGACCGCATATACGCTCACACGCACAGACACACCTACACACACAAGTATCTATGGAGAATGAATATATATACACATACTGGCAAAAACACACACACACACACACACACACACACCCACAATACAAAAGGATACAGGAAGGAGAACACAGGGAAGGATACTGGGTGTCATAAAAATATAAGAACAAAGACATCCTCCCCACTTTATTTATTTTATTATCTCTCAAGTAAAGGAATATTTTTCGGCCAGTCCAAGGTGGATTCAAATGACTGCTACTACACACAAAGGACAACGGTTAAATAATTTAACATAGGAAGAAAAAATAGTTTAAATAATATGTGGGAATATCTATTATTTGCCTGAAGAAGGTCATCCAAAACTGTTGTAAGAAAATATACAGAATAAAATGCATATATATATATATATATATATATATATATATATATATATATATATATATAAATCAACATTATAATGAAAAACGTTTGATTTTCTCTCTTTAAAATGAACACTTATCTCTCGTCGGAACAAGAATATTCTCTCCATTTTTACATGCACACACACACACACACACACACACGCACACATACACGTACGTGTGGGAGTGTGGGAGTGTGTGTGTGTGTGTATATATATATATATATATACAGTCGGAACGGTGTAAATAGTCAAAATACCATATCTTACTGGTAAAAAATGTTAAATGCTTTTGCGAAATTCATTATTAAATGTTCCGCAATTATGTCTATATTTCTGAGATGACCTATTGTAACTATTTACACCGTTGGGACTCTCTGTCTGTCTGTCTCTCTCTCTCTCTCTCTCTCTCTCTCTCTCTATATATATATATATATATATATATATATATATATATTCTCCTGATGATGGGCATGCTGGCCAAAACTAGTCGGGGAATCTAATTGAAATAATAAAAACAAAAATATTAATGTACGACCGAGTGCGTCTGAAAATTTTTCATTTTTAATTTCTCAATATTTGTTATTGTTCAAAATACAAAACTGATATCAATTCATACAGACCAATATATTTAAGAAAAATTACATTTGAATTTTTCAGTTATCAAATTAACTGAAAAATTCAAATTTAAGCTTCTTCGGGCATTGCTTGATCAATAGTTCCTACGTGACATTTTTTTTCCAATAACATTTGACCAATATACAGGCCGGTTGATGTAAATAAATAAATATACTTTTTAATAAATAAATTAAAAAAAATACCATCTACTCAGTTATTAATATACATTTAAATAAATAACTTTTAATACATACAAACATACATACATGCATACACACAGACACACTCACACACACACACACACACACACACATATATATATATATATATATATATATATCTATATATATATATATAGTCAAAACATAATGAGCCAGACAAACCTACCAAGGTTTCACTTATGCAGATCGTCAGAGTCAGCTGACCCTGATGATCTGCCTAAGTGATTTGTAGGTTTGTCTGGCTCATTAGGTTTGACTAGGTCTGCTCTACGTTTGTATCGAGCTCTTTAGTTAGTTTTTTCTTTGGGCTTTGAACCTGTATCTGTGCGATTATTTTCGACAGACTTTCATGTTCCTAGCTCTTTCTTTTTTAAAACGTTTTTTTCCCTTCGAGATTGATTTGGCTATTGTTAAATCAAGAATTCGAAGGTTTTTCGACACGAGTATAGTCACCTATATATATATATATATATATATATATATATATATATATATATATATATATATATATATATATATATATATATATATAGGTATAAATATGAACATGAATTAAATAATAATGTATGAGCGACCATACATGTGTGCGATTACGTTCATACACAGATTTTTTAAAAAAATAATGTTTATTTATTTTTTGGGTAATCAAAACAGTGCCCAATGAAGTGTAACAGAGCTAGAATGATTATAATTATCTATACATATTACCTGCGTCTCAGAGTTTAATGTCTGTACAATCGCCAGATATTTATAGTTATGAGCTTTTCATTTTGGTTGTCTTTAAAAATTCTGTGTCTCATGGAACCAATGCTATATTGTATAATTATTCAACGTTTAAAATTATTATAATTATAATTTAATATCGGGGTATAAATGCAAAAAAAAAGGTGTGCGGTTAAGAAAATAACGTAATATAAAGTAAAATAAAATTTTTTAAATCTGTTAATCTAAAATCTCTTAAAATGAGAATGATCCAGGAGCCCAATGGAGGCAACTTTACGCATATGGGGTTCCAGGGAAAAGAAGAAGGCAAAGACAAAGGGGAGGATAAGATATTAAAGAGAGCGAAAAAGAAAAAGAGAAAAGATCTATTTTTATTTCATTTTAACTCTATTCTAACATTATACTTAGACTTTTACATATTCAACTTTATATATATATATATATATATATATATATATATATATATATATATATATATATATATATATATATATAGTCAAACTTAATGAGCCAGACAATCAAGTACTGCGCTTAAATTCATAAAGTCTAATTAGAGGAAACTAATTCAGAATACATACAATGAAAATATTTATAGAAAAGGCACAGGGAAGCTGCATTACGACGGTGAGAAAGTGACTGAAGCCGAGATGCCACCCCAGAAACAATAACATTGAAGATTCTAATTTGTATTTTAGAAAGAATATTTAAATACATCCCATAAATATGTATGATATTCTTAATATTTATAACATTATTAATACTAAATGGCTAGCTTTTCAGATCTTTTCCGCGATTAGTGTATTTCCCTTAGTAATGGCAGCACGCAGTTTTTCCATTCCACTAGGTGAACCGCTTGCAAAGAGGCTACGGCATAAGATCGGCCGAGTTCATCGTTTATTTTCTTTCATTTATTTTTTATGTATTTATTGTATTATTTTCTGGGAAAGAGTTAGTGCAAAGTCGCCATCTAATTTCTCGAACAAGTCATATTTCGATAAAATGTCCGCGTCTTATTTTAGCGTGAAAGGATTTCATAAATGTTCGGTTGAGAAGAAAAAATACAGGAAACATTATAAGAAGGGAAATCAGAGAATGCACCGAAAGGGAAAAATAATCATTATAAATGCAATGTATGCAAATACACACATACACACACACACACACACACACACACACACACACACACACACACACACATATATATATATATATATATATATATATATATATATATATATATATATATATATTACATAACAGAGATACCCCATATTACCTCATGAATATAGACTATTTCAACTAACATCTTAAGGTGGACTGTATTCAGTATCGAAACTAGAGCTTTAAAATTTAATATTAAAAAAAAGTTGAAAAAATTGATACCTAGCCAACCCATAACATAGCAGACAACGCAAACTGCCCGAGTGGTGGGAAGGGGAGGGTTGATGTTGTCTGGCTTAAATGGAAAGAAGCTACACAAATTTAACCCAGATCTTAACCGTAACGCCCCAAGTTATGATTATAAGAAAGATGAAGTGATACTAAAAGAAAGCCGAAAAAAAGTTTCATGAGTTATTTAGGTTTTAATATTATTATGATCCACGTGGATCATATATACAAACGGATTTATTACTTGTATTACACACACTTACACACACACGCACGCAGACACACACACACACACACACATATATATATATATATATATATATATATATATATATATATATAATTTTTTATTTAAAAATTATAACATAAATATGTTATAAAATCACTACACGGTGTTTTATCAAGTGATGAAGTTGAATGTAGAATAAAGGGTTTTAAAAGTAGTGAGCACTCTTTTAAGATTAGTAATTGTTGGTTATTGGAATTTATTCCGTATACACCAATCCTAGACTTGATATATATATATATATATATATATATATATATATATATATATATATATATATATATATGTGTGTGTGTGTGTGTGTGTGTAAAAGTGAACATTGAAGTCAACACTTAGAGGCGACGATTGCATCTAGCATGAAAGAGACTGTTCACTTTTATATTTACACACGCTCTATCTCTGATATTGAGCAGTTTATCCCATAAATATAGCACACCTTAAGACTATATTTCTTCATATATATATATATACATATATATATATATATATATATATATATATTAGATAAATATATATATTATATATGTGTGTGTGTGTGTTTGTGTGTGTGCGTGTGTGTAAAAAGCATATATATGTGTGTAAAAATTTCAGATAGAGCATATCTGGTAGGACAATATGAATAAAGACAAAATAAAAACTTATCTTAGCCGACGCGTTTCGTCCTCTGATAGATTTTATCAAGCCAATTGTCTTGATAAATTCTCTCAGAGGGTGAAACACGTCGGCTAAGATACATTTTCCTTTTGTTATATATATATATATATATATATATATATATATATATATATATATATATAAAAATAAATAAAAAAAGAGAGAGAGAGTGGGGGAAAGAGTTCTTGTGACGCGTTTCGTACTTTAGAGAAACGAAATCGTACAGGACGAAACGCGCTACAAGAAAACTTTTTTCAACTCTGTCATACATTTTTATCAATATATATTTCATTTTCATACATACACATATTTATGTAAATGCATTGTTTATAATAAACAATGTTAACGACATTTACCGACTTGAATATTCTAGAAATTTCGTAGAAAATACATGTCCTCCGACAGAAATCGAACCTGTATCCTATACGGAACCGTCTTTTGCCTCGAAGTGCTATCCCATTTACTTACGTAGGAAGCGTCTGGTTCGCAATGTCAAATTACTATTTTTAAACAACAAATTTCACATTAATTTTTATCTCAATTTTCATTAGTGCTAAAGACAAGCCATCGAGATTAACAGACTCAAAAGATCTAGTTAAGTGAACTGATAACATAAATACATTAATAATAGGTTTTTCACGTACTTCCTTTGAAACCTGTCGTAAACAATATATCATAACTATGTATATCACCAATGGCTTGGGTCTTAAATTGTTCTATAACTGTACCAATTTAAATTCTCTCCGACATAGTCGCAAATGTCTGCATCACTTTTGAGCGTTGCTTCTGGTTGGTTGGGTCGCTAATTCTTCGATCCAGTTCATCGTCGATTCTACACACGTCTATCCGTCTTTTCCAGCCCACTTTCTGTTTTTTAGATACTGTAAAAGATGTATCCGATGAAGTCTGCCAGGTTTCTAGGACAAGATGAAATCGACCGTACTAGTCGGATTATAACAGTATTATAAATAACTTCTGCCAAAACAGAAGTCAACGTTATTCTTATAGACAATAACAAGTTGGCCTAATTCGATGTCAGCAACATTCAAAACTGTTGATGCTACGAGTTTAAACATTAAATAAACAATATGGTGGTCACTTGTTCAGATATTCATTTTATTTGTATTTAATCGAGTTCACCCCAAGCAAGGCCGTAAAGCCACTGAGATGGATGTGGAATAGTTAGAAACAGAAAATAGAAAACATTGCTAAAGAGCGAAAATAGAGGAAGAGTAATCAGGAGGACAGAAGATAGCGATTGATATTGCATTTAATTTTTTGCAGATTAAATTTGGCTGGAAAGCATAGAGAGCAGGAAGGGTGTTCCACAAGCCAGACAATTCTATGGGGTAAAGTAATTACTGCCGGGGACTCCTACAATTCGGGAAAGTCTCGTTTCTGGCGATTTCGTTTAACGTCTCTACTTACTGAATCTTTCTGGTGACTTTTCCTGGCAATTCTTACGATGACTTTGTGGGACTGGACTCGATTTAGCGACTAGCTCCAACTTGGCGGCGACTGACCCCATCTTGGTAGCGACTGACTCAGTCTCACTACAACTCTCCGAATTGTTTGTCGACTGCTGTGCTCCTAAATAAATAGAGATTTTCTCCAAATTCCTTGCTCAGCACGGTTTCATCCCCGACTGGTCAAGTCCAACCACGTCATTCCCCGGAAGAGGTCTTAATTTGTAACTGAGACCTGCCAATTTTGGTTCACACATTGCGTCGCGTAATTGTGATGACATTGTAACTTTAATGTATTATCTATCTATGTATCTACTGAAATTGTGAAGCGAATTATCAAAATAGCACTAACTAAAAATAAACAAATAAATATAAATAAAATATAAACTTATAAATATACAAGTATATAAAACACAAACTTTAAATAAATAAATAAAAGAAACAAACGTAATATAAACTTAATTTATTAATATACAAATAAACGAATAAATATTAAAATACGTACCTATGCGCGTGTGTGGACATGAGCAAGTGGAAACAAACACACAAAACCCACAAAATGAACAAACATAACACACCATAATTAACACCTCAATATATAACACCAAAGCAAAAACAAATAAACTACTAACCATTAAATAATAAAAATGAAAAATAAATAAACGATAACATTATATAAGGATGCACTTATTTTAATTACATAAACTACTTAACATAGTTAAGTCAACTGATAAGTGCATAGGTATCAATGTGTGTGTACTATATATATACATATATATATATATATATATATATATATATATATATATATAGGTAACTATACTCGTGTCGAAAAACCTTCGAACTCTTGATTTAACAATAGCCAAATCAATCACGAAGGAAAAAAAGGTTTTAAAAAAAGAATGAGCCAGGAACATGAAAGTCTGTCGAAAATAATCGCACAGATACAGGTTCAAGGCCCAAAGAAAAAAAAAACCGATACGAGTAAACAGCTAACTAAAGAGCTCGATACAAACGTAGAGCAGACCTAGTCAAACCTAATGAGCCAGACACACCTACCAAGGTTTCACTTAGGCAGATCGTCCAGCCGACCCTGACGATCTGCCTAAGTGAAACCTTGGTAGGTGTGTCTGGCTCATTAGGTTTGACTATATATATATATATATATATATATATATATATATATATATATATATATATGTTATATATATATACAGTAGCGGCCATAATATAAGGAATGGAAACAACAACGACATAAATATGTGTATTACTTAAAAAGTAATGCATGATTAGCAATGAAAGGTTTACCGAATAAAGATTAGGGTGTAATCCATAAATATTATACAAAGTTAAAAATTACATAATTTTCTTTTTTTTAAATAAGGATTAAATGCAACAAAGGAAATAAACTACTGGACAAAAGTTAAGGAACGATGTTAATAATTTGCATAAAATTTTAATTTACATTGTTAAAAGACTCGGTGGAGCTTTTCAAAAATAAGTAAAAGTTCATTTATCATTAGGACATTATTTTAAAGCAATATGGCAAATTCCACACGCAAAACGCTCTCTTTTGTAGAAAAAAAAAACTCATTATCGCTAACTATCAAGAAGAAAAGTCAATTTCAGAAATTTCTGATATTGTTCATAGGTCTAAAAGTGTCGTTCATCGTGTAATTAGCAGGTATAAAACCGATAAAACGTTAGATGCAAAACTCAAAACCGGCAGACCTTCAAAAACATCTCAAAGAGAAGATCGAAGAATTGTTAGAATATCTACAAAAAACCGTTTTGAAACTGCTACATCAATTGCCCGTAAATCTAATGAAGAGACAGATAATAAGATCTCAAGGAAAACGGTTGCTCGCAGGTTAAAAAAATGCAGGATTGCATGCTCGTATTCCAGCTTCGAAGCCTCTCATTTCAAAGCGAAACCAAAGGGCACGCCTGGAGTATGCGAGAGAACATGTTGTTTGGACTGACGCACAATGGGATATAGTTCATTTCAGTGACGAGTCCAAGTTTACTAGATTTGGTTCTGAGGGCAAAACTTACATACGCCGTAGAACAGGTGAAAGACTGTCTTCTAAATGTGCCAAGAAAACCGTTAAGTTTGGTGGCGGCAGTGTGATGGTGTGGGGAATGATTTCACCTGCAGGAGTTGGCCCTATCATCCGCGTACATGGCAATATCAATGCTGAGATTTACAAAAGGCTTCTTCAGCAGCATGTGGTACCTAGATAACACATTAATCTATATGAATCTCCTATTTTCATGCAGGACAATGCACCTTGCCACAAGGCTCAGAAGGTTACGGCTTTATTTGAAGAAGAAGGAATCGCCCTAATGAAGTGGCCAGCCCAGAGCCCCGACCTGAATCCAATAGAAAATGTTTGGAAGATAATTGGAGAAAGGGCTCAGAAAAGAAACCCGAAAAACCAGGATCACCTATGGGAGTTATTGAAAGACGAATGGGAGGGAATTACTGCTGATTTTTGCAAGAAATTAATTAGATCATGTGGTCGACGATGCAGAGAAGTCATTGAAAATAAGGGGATGTTTACCAAATATTAAATCTTTTGATATTTTGTTCACAATCAAGTATTAACAACATCGTTCTTTAACTTTTGTCCAGTAGCTTATTCCCTTTGTTCCATTTAATCTTTATTTAATAAAAAAACTATTATGAAGATTTTTGTAACTTTGTATAATATTTATGCATTACACCCTAATCTTTATTCGGTGAAAATTTAATTGCTAATCATGCATTACTTTTTAAGTAATACACATATTTATGGGTCCCATCTTCCAGACACTGGCTTTTGTACCCTTACTCTTTGGCCACGTTACAGGAGTGGTAGTTCCTCCTTGAGTGCATGTCGGTCGAAGTACCTCTTTTGGTTTTGTTGACGTTGTTGGATCGCGTCATATATCTGATCTTGATCGTGGTGATCGTTTCTGATTTTGGTTATCAGTGGAGATTGGATTCGTCAACCCATGAGTAGTTGTGCAGGGCTTGGAGTACATCGCCAGTGCATCAGCACAATTTCAGGCGTTGTTACCGACTATTTGGCTTTCTTGAGGATGGTCTTGACAGTTCTTATCTGGCGTTCTATGAAGCCATTTCCCTGTGGTCTCCGAGGTGAAGTGGTCTCATGGTGGAAGCCCCATTCTTTGGCGAATTCACGGTAGAGGTGACTTGAAAAGTGTGGTCACTGACTACCTTTGATGGTATGCCAAACTCTGCAAAGACTTGGCGTGTGATGTTCACTATGACATTGCTTGGTGAAGCAGGGTACTTGGAGTAATAGTCGGCTTTGATCAACTATTTACTTCCATGGAGATCAAACAGGTCTGTGCCAACTTCATCCCATGGCTTTGTTGGGATGTCGTGTTGCATAAGGGGTTCTTGCATTTGGGATGGCTGATGCTGTTGGCAGATGCTGCATGACTTAGTGAACTGTTCGATGTCTCTGTTTATGTTTGTCCAGTTGATAGAGTCTTTGGCGAGGAGTTTTGTTTTTTCCTGCCCTAAGTGAGCGGTATGAAGCTGTTTTAGGATGTCTTCTTGAAGTGTCTGGGGAATGTCGATTTGTTGTGCTTTGAGTATAAGATCATCATAAATTGAGAGCTGGTCTCTTAGACCCCAGAACACTCTGATGTCAGTGGGAAGCTACTTGATTGTCTCTGGCCATCCCGTGATGATGGACTCTCTCAGCTGGTTAAGCAGAGGGTCCGCTGTTGTACAGTTTCTCAGTTGTTCAATGCGATCAGAAGAGAAACGGACAGTATCAACCCGGACATCAAGCTCGATAGGGTCCAAATTACCAGGTGTGGTAGGCGTGATAGTCCATCAGCCAAGATGTCAGATCCCTTGTTATAGGTGAGCTTGAAGTTGTATCCCTGGAGTTGTATTAGCATTCGTTGCAGGCGTGCCGGGGCTGAGGTGAGCGGTTTGTCGACAATCATTGTAAGGGGTTTATGGTCGGTGACGACTTGGGAATTGTGGCCATAGAGCTATGTGTGAAATCGCTGTGTGCCAAATACGATGGCCAGTAGCTCACGCTCGATACATGCGTATCTTTGTTCCGTTTGTGTCAGGCTCTTGCTAGCATACGTGACAGGCGATAGAGTGACATCTGCATCCGGTTGTAGGAAAGCTGCACCTATCCCCCGTATACTCGCGTCACAGTGTATGTAAATTGGAAGTTTAGGGTCAAAATAGTGAAGAAGGAACGTTTCAGATACTTCACTCTTTAGTTCTTTAAAAACTTTCTGCTGATCTGGTTGCCATTGGAAATCAGAGTCCTTGTGTAAAAGGTCACGCATCACGGCAGTTTTGGAGCTGAAGTCCTTGATGAAGGGAGATAGTTATGTCATCACACCCAAGAACTGTTGCACTTCTGTTTTGTTACGTGGTTCTGACATCTCCTGTAGGTCATATACTTTTGCTGGGTCAGGTTTCAATCCGGTATGTGTATACAGGTTTCCAAAGAAGGAACATTTTCAGGCATTTAATCTTGCATTTCTCAGAGTTCAGGGTAAGGCCCTCTTCGGTAGCGACCTCCATAAAACGTTTTAAGTTTTCGTCGTGATCGTGTTCTGTTGATCCATATATGGCGATATCGTCAGCTATACCACAGGCTCCAGTGCACTTCTCGAGTATCCTGTCCATCTCAAGTTGGTAAATATCCTGACTTACACTCAGGCAAAATGGAAGTCTTTCAAAGCAGTACCTCCCAAATGGCGTTTGGAAAGTTGTTAGTGGCTGGCTTTCACGATCGAGCTTTATGGACCAGTATCCAGACTTAGCATCTAACTTTGAGAAGAATTTTGTTCCTGCAAATCGATGGTTGAGTTCTCCGACAGTCGGAATTTGGTGGTATGGAAGTATGGGAGCTTTGTTTAGTGCTCGTAGGTCTAGGCATACTCTTATTGTGTTGTCACGTTTGGTAACATATGTGAGAGAGCTTACCCAGTTTGTAGGTTCTTCAATGCGGCGAATGACTCCTTGTGATTCCATCTTGTCGAGTTCCGCTTTGATTTTTTTGGCGCATGGCTATAGGTGTCCTCCTCGGTGGATCTATGTGGCATGGCACATTGGGGTTAACAGCAAGGGTAGAGGCGCATTAGGTCAGCTACAATGAGTTGGTGCTGACTGAGATAGCACAGTTCATTGTCACTACTGATGTTGGAACGCCCAATATGGCTGCTCCTGGTACATCAACCACGTAGAATTGGGTATCCAGCCATGGAGAGTTTTTGTATTTGCACCTAATATTTGTGGCGTCATAACAGTTTATCTGTGTGTTGTTGTAGGCTGTTAGTCGGCATTGTGTTAAGGTGAGTGATGCGGGTATTGGATTTCCAGCTTTGTCTATACTTGTCGGGTACATCTTGCGGAATATGCGGATAGGCAGTGTGTTTGCGTGTGCCCCTGTATCTACGTTCAGGTTAAAAGTATGAGTGCCTGGGTGGTCCATCAACTTAATGCTTAAATCAACAAATGTCTCATTTCGAGGGCCTTTCATATTTGGTGATTTTCCACTGTTGGTTTCGATGGAGCTAAAGGTGAGGTTTTCCATTGCTGTGTCTATGTCAGTCATGACTTGGTCGTCATGTTTGGCGACGCTGTTGACTTTCCTGCCAAGCTCCCGTTGTGGGTGTCTCGACTGGGTACGACCATTAAACCAGGGTTTTCCTTGTTGTCTCTTGGTTTTGTGCTTCCCTGAGATGCAGACTGTAGCCCAGTGGCCTACTTTTCCACGTGTGTTGCATGTGTCGTTCTTGGCAGGGCAGTGTTCTTTGCCAAAACGGTGGCTGCGTCTACAATTTTTGCAAGCCTGTCCGTATTTTCTGTCAGTCCCTTGCCATTGGTTCGAGCTGCTCCATGAAGGCAGAGAATGTTTTTTGCGGGTCCTTGTGGTCGTCGTCTGTCATCGACCAACTGTTGTATCGGCGTAGGCCTTCTTCGCCGTTTGAGAGGACAATTAGCGGCACCTTGTCTTCGGGTTTTGTTGCTTTGACGGTGAAGTAAAGCTTCATACATTGTCGAAATAATTTGAAGGACTCGGCAATGTTTGGCGAGCCCCAGTCAAGACTAGGTACTTGTATTGACACTGTAGCCATGATATCTGCCCGTTAGTAGCGGTTATGTTGTGAGCCCGGCGTGGCGTGAGCGAGCGAGAATTTGTGTAGCGTGGACGGTTAAAAAAATAATGTACTGTTGTTTGTACTCACTGGTTTATTTGGGTACTGTGATTTCCTAGGGTTGTTTATTGTATTATCCTGTCACGCTGCCACCATGTCATGCCGTGTTGTGCATGGATGTGTATTGATAGATAATGATAACCCGAAACGTGTGTTAGTTACGCATGAAGGACTGTTATGGCGTATGTTTATATTGATAATGCGCATGCGTGTTTGTACATAGGGGTAGGCAATATCATTACAGTAAGTGTAATATAATTAGGTTAGAACCTGATGATGAAATCTATCTATGATTAATCTATCTCATCTTGTACTAACCTCCTTCATACTATTCGTATCTATCTATCTATCTATCTATCTATCTATCTTAAATGAAGACGAATAAACAGAGCGGTCTCGAAATAAAGTCTAATAAGCTTAGAAAGGGCCACGACATTAGAGTAATATAAATATAGAGTGAAACAGAGAGAAAAAGAGAAGGAGAGAGTTTGAATACTGACAACCAATTGTTTTTCTGTGGCATTAAAAGAAAAGAGTACGTATAAAGTAATAACCTTTTTTTACCTAAGCGCATCTACTTAGACTTATAGCAAATATTTCAAATCATGGGAAGTAAGATATTTCAACTCCCTTGCAATATCTGGGAAGCGAAAAGAAATAAACATTTTATTTTTTACTAGAAAAAATAAATTTACGAAGTGTATTTTTCTGCAAGAAGAACTGATTTTGTAAATTAAAGTTAAGCCTAAAAATAAAACAATGCTAGAAAGAAGGAAACAATGAAGAAAATGTAAAGCGAAAGAAATGGCCGATGAAAGAATGTAGAAAGGAAAGAAAGACTGGGATTGAAGTGTAATGAATAAATGAATAAATGAAGGAAGGAAACAAAAAATAAGAATAAATGAAAGAATAAAAAGAAGATAGGACGGTGAGACAGACGTGAAAAATAAAGAAAAATTGAAAGGTCAGATTATGTTAAAATAAAAAGTAAGAAAATAACTAAATAAGGAAATAAATAAAAAATAAAAACGAAAGAAGAAAAAAATAATTTTAACGAAACAAATAAAAGAAAGAGAAATAACGAAAGAAAGAAAGAAAAAAGAAAAGAAAGAAGTAACGAAAGAAAAAATGAATGAATAAAGAAAGAAAAGAAATAGCAAAAGAAAGAAAATAAATAAATAACGGGATCAATAAAAGAAAGAAAAGAAAGAAATAACGAAAGAAAGAAAAGAAAAAAATTAAGGATAGAAAGTAAGAAAGAAAGAAATAACAAAGAAAAAAAAGAAAGAAATAACAAAGAAGGAAAAGAAAGAAATAACAAAGAAAGAAAAGAAAAAAGAAATAACGAAAGAAAGAAAGAAAAAAATACCAGAATAAATAAAAGAAAGAAATGAAAGAAATAACGAAAGAAAAAATGAAAAAATATAGAAAGAATGTAAGAAAGAAAAATACTATGTTGAAAGAAAAGCAAGACAGTTTCAAATGAAGAGTGAAAACATTATATTTATAAAGGAAGAAAATCTGAGAAACAAAGGAGAGTAGGAAATAATAACGGAAAGTAAGGATGAGAAAATGGAATTCTTAAGAGAGGAGAGAAATAATCAATGAATGGACGACGGACTGAACGAAATGTGGATGGTAGAAATAAAACAATGAATCGACGATGGGATGAAAGAAAAGAATGACGAAAGGAAAATACTCGAAGGAAGAGTACTGTAAAATTTATGAGAAAGAAATGAGGAAGGCAGGGAAAAAAACGGAGGAAAAATGAAGAATTCGATAAATATGGAACGAATAAGGGAATAAATGACGCAAATTAAGTAAGCTCCTAAATATAAAAATATGCAAAGAAAAAAGGAACGATGAAGGGAGTAATAAAACAATGGAAGAATGGAATGTTATATAGTGGAATACATTATGAATGAAAAGACGAAAGATGAAGGGAGTAAAGAAAGAAAAATGATGAAAAAGAGAATCACGAGGAAAATATGCAACTAAAGAATAAAATGATGATAGGAGAAGTGAAACAATAAATGAATGGAAGTACAGAATGAAAAGAGCTATGGAATAAAGCAACATGAAGAGTGAAGGTGAACAGATAATCTTATGGTGAAGTGGGGAATGGAACAATAAAGGAAAGGATGAGGAGAAGATTGAAAGGAACGAAGAAATAAACAATTGAAAGTATAAATAAAGGAAATAAATGGAGATAGAATACAGTTATGAAGAATACAATGAATGAATGAAAGAAAGGAAGAAGAAATAAAAAAAAATGATGGAATGAAGGGTGAAATAAGGAAATGATAATTGACAGAGAATAGAACAAGAAATAAATAACAGAACGACTGGACAATAAATAGAGGACACGAGAATACACAAGAGGAAAAGAAACATGTAAGAAGGCAAGAGGCGGGAGCACAACCTTGAAAGGGAATCGAGTGCTGACTGAATTAAATATGGAACCGAAGAACTGGATAAATATGGTAAATGAAGGTAATTCTCAAAATGAAAACAAGGACAAAGAATGGTGCCAATGATGAAAGGTTAGGACGAAAGAAATATTAAATATTGTACTTAAATTCCTCAATACAAATTATTTCCAAAGATGCATTTCAATTACTTTAACAATATGGCAACAAAGATGAGGATAATAATCCGAATAATGTAAATCGTGTACATAATACCTCATTTCAGAAACATAGACAGATACTTTAACTCTTAATATGAAGGAAGCATCGATTGAGATATCAAGAAAACCAAAGAGAAATATTAAATTGAGAGAACAGCCATATAAAGGCAGGATATTTGAAATAATTAGAGTTGTGTCAATAAATAATGTTCTACTAGACATTGGTTTGTTTTACAGATAATCAATCTTTTGATGGTTTTCTAAATTTGAAGCATATTTTGGACTGTAAAAACAGTTTGTTTTGCGATGGAATATTGTATTAACACTTGTTTTGTGAGATAACCATGATATTCCAATTAAATATCCTAATATATACCTTTAGGTGTATGAAGGGATGGATTCATACCGTTCCGAAAGTAACGAATGCGATTAAAATTCGAACCCGACTCTCATTCAGAGCCGTTGTCCATTACAAGATCAGCACATGCACGCGACGAGACAAGATTTGAAAATTGTTCATGTCAATTTAGGTGACTATTTGTGTACTGACCAAAATACAATACACGCGGTTTCACAAATAGTTGCTAATGGTCAGTCCACCGACACACGGATGATATCAATGCAGGCGCGTCTACCATGACTTCTTCATCGGTCCTACTCATTCTCTGCCCTCTGTTAACAATCTAACAACTTAGAAATATATATGCTGACGATATCACGGTTTATGGGAGCATGACCAAAAAATCTAGATGGTCAGGAACTGATCTTTCCTCTAGCCTTTCACGCATAGCTCAATACGGACGAACTGGTTTGCATCATACAATAGTTCCAAAACCAATCTCGTTGCGTTTCATCATCACCGAACAGACCGTGAGATTTCACTAGGGATGATGAACAGTTTCACTAACGTTGAGGAACCTTACCTGTAACGGCTATTGGAACACGTTCACATCAGATCTGTAAGGGGAACTCGTTTATAAGACCTTCTGCTAGAGACTCTGGCAAAATGGAGATCCGACCAATAATGGAGTATTGCTGTCATATTTCAACTGAAGAGGCTCAGCTCTCACTTTCTAACTCCGGCCGAGTTCCAGTGTCTTTGTACAGTCTTGTGGGCTGTGAAATATTTTCCATTCCTCGAACCCTTCAAAAAAACATCCCTGCTCTACCGCTGTTGTCATAGTAAATGTTTGAACGAAATATAAATTCCCTGGGGCCACCAGTTCAGACATTCGCAACGAGGACACGCCAGGCCACGGACGAGTCGAATTATACTTTTAGTCTTTTCATATTCATACTAGTCGATTCATACTTAATCTCTTTATATTACGTTGGTTCCTCTCAGACTACTTATTCCCCAGAAATGTTGCAATATGGAATTGACATCCGAGGTGATGCTTATAATATGCAATCATTGCTCCACCACTGTATGCATTTACAGCCTCAGCATCCAGCCAACCTCTATCTTATATGAGAGAAAAATTGTATGAAAAAAAATAATGTAATTGAAATCTCTGTGGAGATTGCTTTCACCCGCAATTGTGGTATTCCCCATGTGAATGAGTGAATTTATATTATCATCGTAAAAAAAGATATTATACCTGCTTCTTAGATATATTCATATTGTTTCTTTCTCTTGGCATACGTTCGGTTTTCTCATTCGTCATTCTGTTTTTTTTTTTTTACAATGTCTATTTTCTTGATAATACATTGGACTTTTGGAATTGGCACTTGAAAATGCTTCGATATGGCAGTGTTGTATTTTCCCATCCTTGTGGGCAGTAAAACCCTTTAACTTATTGGCCTCAATATGTTTTCATCTTAATCTTAAGCATGCTGATTGATTTCCTTATAATTAGAAAGAACGAAAATTGCAGCTCTTGAAATGCTCCTCGATATAAATCTACATACGAATATTCTTTACATTAATTTCAAAAGAGATTAAGAAGTCGCTAATGTAAGAATGATAACTCCAGTCATTATCGTCAATGTTTTTTCTATAAGAATTTTGAACATGACTTCATTCTGAAAATAATACTTCAATGAAATTTAGTTTTTATTCATATTCATCATATATTCTTTAGTTCACTCATTTCTTTTTATATATCATTCTGGAGTAAAAATATTAATGAAGTCACAAAATGTTAATAGTATTGAATAATTTCAGATTAAAATGGATATTTGTTCATGTGAATGAAAGTAAAATTCCAAAAAAGTAACATAATTAAAAAAAAATCGTTTACGTAATCCATCAAATTTGTTTTCATTTGAAATTTAAAATCTAGGTATTTACTCTTTGTCCCCACTAACACGAGTTGTGGCACAAAGTCTTTTTTAAGGTGGGGAGCCCGAGCGCATACACCCGGGCCAGGAACAAAAATTGCTCGCAGCCTCCGCAACCTTCAGTTGCGCTGGCCTCGGTGTGAACACAGATCCCTCTCCCTGGTGTAATGAGAGGGCGCGGCCTCGGGCAGCTGTCTCCCAGGGCTGGGCACTTGTCAGTATATTTTTCCTCAGTAGTGACTCTGTCCTGTGAGTGCATTTTGCCCAAAGAGAGAGACGCAACTGAGAGATGATAAGTAAAGTGTTACAAACTAATCGATAGTGCGATTTACACACTTGACATTTAAATTCTATGACGAGAAATTTAAAAATGTTGTACATGGTGTTCCTAAAGTCTGGACATCTGCAAAACTACATATTTGCAATAAATGAAATATTCGACAACATTTTATTGAATTGGAATTTTAACAAATAACATCTTAAATATGATTTCCATCACTTGTGATGCAAAGGTCGATGCGCTTTGTAAGATTCACGTGAACTCAATGCAACAACTCCACATTGCCGTCTATTTTATCACATTCACTCTTTATACGTTCAGTCAAGTGTGTTGCATCTGTGATTTTCATTGAGTACTCTTTCTCCTTTAGCATACCCAAGAAAAAGAAGTCAATTCTTTCTTCTTTCGGCAAAACCATGTTTAATCTGTGGAGATAAAAATATAGTTAATGGGATTTCTTATCTGTCCAGAACATAGGTACAATAGATAACTGTAGAATAACTTGTGATAATTTCTGTATGAAATGTAGTAAATATAATACTTCTTAGATAATATGAATAGAAGTTATAAAGTTTTTGCTTGAATTACCACATTAAGTGAAACTATTATCGAATTTTCCTTGTCATATTCATTTCATTATAACTTTCTTCTCCAAAAGGTTGTTGACACACGCACGCAAATATTCATTCCAACAATATTCTAGATAAAGTCAAATAATTTGTGAAATATTTCTTATTTAAAGCAATAGCACCAATATTAATGTGTACAATTTTGATGCATAGTAATTGTAGATGCCATCCGTTCAGACGGTGCCACCAGCTGCGGTTCATACCGACACGCGTCCTCCAAGAAAAGCCACTGGAAACGATGAAGAAAGGAAAGAAAGAAGAAAATACCTAATAATAATTAATAAGAAAATATTGAATAATATTTCGAAAAAGATTTTCTTCTACAGGCGTTTTACGAGAAAGCCTTCCTTAGAAAAATTATCTGTCCTCCGGCAGAAGTGGTTGAAATTAAACTGTGATTCGTAGGTCTATATACTTTTTGTTCAACATATTTCCTTTAGGGCAATGGTTAAAGCGCTCGTCTTGCAGGTTTTATTGTGGAGCCTGCTGGGGCTTCCACTTTTATGATTCTGTACCAAATTAACCTATCTTTCAAAGTAAGGTTAGTCTGTTCACAATAACAATGATCCCGCATGAAAGCGATCTCACTATTATAATAATAGAACACTTGCTTCTTAAACAATACAATATATTTTATATTTTCAAAATCATTTCACCCCAAACAAGGCAATGAAGCCACTAAAACCCAACGGGTAACTGCATATCAGAGAGTATGAGAAAAATATTAAGGAGAAGGAATGATAAAATATTTGGATTTAAAAGATAATGATTGGCATTGTATATAATTTCAAACTTGACCGCAATACAGGAAGTTGGAAGAGATTTCCACAATCAAGAGGTGCTAAACAAGCAACTGTTGCCATAAAATTTCCTGTCAGATCTAATCATTTCAACTGCGAAATGATGAGACCTAGCTTCCAATCTAGAATTTCGCTTAAATTCGTAAAGTCTACATACCAAGTGTACTCATTAGAACGCTTACCATGAAAATATTTATGGAAAAAGCACGGGGAAGCTACGTTACGGAATGTGTGAGTGTCCAATACAACTGCAGATTTATTAAGGGTTCCTAAAAACATAGCAGAAGCAACAGACCAGATGTGACAGCAATATTCAAAGTATGGACTAATAGTAAATTTATGGAAGGAGATATAAGTTTGTGCAAACAATGAGAGAAGGAGTCATGAAAAGAAAAGGGGCGATGTTAAAAAAAAGAAAGATAAACGAGAAAAGCTATTACAAAGAATGAAAATCAGTAAAGAAACGTAGGAAAAGGCATGTGTTAGGGTTCATGTAACCGGAAATGCTTTGTTACAGCATCCATAGGGATAAAATTACTTGACAGAAAACAAGTCTCGAAACTAATTCCTCATCTGCTTTACCACGTGAAATGTTGACCAAAAACATTAAAGGACACACACACACATATATATATATATATGTATACATAACATAATTCAAATATCTTTTTGCATTATTTTTAGTAAAGATTTACGCAATGATTTTAATTATTACCTCGCAATTTCCTATTGAGTGTTATTGTTTATAAATTGTATATCGTTATTTCTAATAAAACATATAACGTGAAAAGAATATATTTTTAAATATTTCATCCCAAGCAACAGAATAAATTCACTAGGACGCAAGACGATACTGAGTGTTAGAGAATATGGGAAACATAACTATTAAGGAGAGAGGATAATAAAAGAACAATATTTATGAAGAAAAATAACGATTGGAATTGCATTTAAATTTTTGCAGATCAAAATTGACTGGGCACGAGAAACCGGAAGAGATTTAAGTTATTTTGTGTACCTATGTACCAGTGTGCAAACGAAAATAAGCTGACTCATTTTATAGTCCATGGAAGTTTAACCAATCAGAAAACTTGAAATATTCGATCCGATGTGTATAAAGGCGACCATTTTGTTTTTGTTTTTCTTGTCGGAATATCCACTGCTAACCTGTCAGATAAAAAGACCTGCAGAACTACGTTTTCCTACTCTCTCCGAATATCCACTGCCAACCTCTGATATGGAAGACCTTAAGAATTCCTGAATAGCTGCTACTAGACATTGTTGCTGTTACATTAAACAAATTAATTATCACGTCGGATTGCTACATTCAAACTACCTTAAACATGTATTACAATTTTGACAAATGGAAAGTGCGGAAAGAAATTATTAGAATAGAATTTACGGTTACATCGAGCCCTTTCAAGCGTAAAATGATGAGACCTTGGCGCCAATTTAGTATTGCACTTAAATTCATAGTCTTAGTAACATAACGGAAGTATTTATATGTAATAATATGACATAACGACATGGAGTGATTTGAAACTCACTGTTTCTTGATTAGTTAGCAAACACAATCCTTATTACAGAAGCAAAACAGAAATTTGTACTTACGATAAAAATGTATAGTAAAACGAGAAAGTGGAAACTCGTTCATGCCAAGATATATTTCAAGAAAATGCAGTCATGAGAGAAACAGAATACACTAGAATATGACTGAATGTAGACACCTGGTAAAATTCCAAATTAAATCAAATTTCACCGTAGAAAATCTACCTTTTTTAACAACGGCAAATCAAAAACTAATATACATTATTTAAAGCAGATGTAAAAGATCAAAACTAAACACAAAAGATTAAGAATCGCAAATTTCATTTAAACACAACACATTTCCTTCGTAATTTTGGTATTACCCCAATATGATGGATTATATAATGATTCATTTGTAGTTAGGTTTTAAATGGCATTAGCTCTTGATGGACACACGTAAGTAGAAAGTATGATTTGTATGCAAAAAGAATTCACGAATTAAAATATCTGATGATCACTTAAGGCGGGAAACTTCTCGTCAAAATTCCTTGTCTATTTTCATGTTTAAACTGTTTATATCTATCTATCTATCTATCTATCTATCTATCTATCTATCTATCTACCGATCTATCGATCTATCTATCTATCTATGGGAAATCGAGGTATAATTTTTTATCAAGAAAAATTCTAGGAAAAAATATGGAAATTTGAAAAAAGTTGATATTTAATAACAAAAGTAACTGAAAAACTGAAGGAAAGTAAAAAGAAAGGAAAGGAAATCGGTTATACACCAAAACATTATATTAAAAAAAAATTAAAAAATTGAACTTTCTCAGCGTCCTCTTTTCATCGTGCGCATATGTCGTCGCATTGTCATCGCATTAATATCACAAGAGTCTGATAAACTCATAAAGAACAAAACGCGACTTACGAAAACTTTTCCACTTTGTCTTAGTTTCTGTCTGTGTATCTATCTTGAACAAAGTAGTATCACAAAATCGCATCATAGATCCTGACGAGTGAATATGATGAGAACCGTCGTCTTTTGATCACACCCCATATTTTCTCTGCCGTGAAGAGTTTAAATGAAAATACGTTGGGTGGCGGAAGCACATACAATGTCATCTTGTTAGGTAATGAGGTGGAAATTCCCAAGACACACATAAAGAATATGACCAGTAAATATTACATTCATTGTCTTTTTTCGTCTCTTTCTTTAGTTGGAAGCGGTTAGTTAATTTGTAATAAAGAGGATTTTTCCTTCGTTCGCTGAGATTATTTAGGAAAGAGACGAAGAAAGCTCATCTCTTGACCAACCGCTTTCATTCTCCATTATACGTACTAATAATCCATCGCCTTTAAATTGATGTTAGTCTTGTCTTTTATTCAGGATCATTTAACAGCATATACAAATGAGCAATAGATTCTGTAAACAATGTCTTTTAAAATCAAGATCGGCTTAATTTCGATGCGTTACAAAAAGAGGCGAATTGTTTTCCTCAAAGAAAATAAATGATATGAAACAGTTCTTCATTTTCTGGGTGGATAACGAAGGTCAAATAAAATAGTAAACGAGATACACTCAAGACAACAATGATTTAGTACATTAATAGTTTGATCAATCTGCCGAATTACCTTGAATTTTTGGATTTTAAGTCTTGCTATTTTCTAATATAAAAAGCAAATATAATGTTGATGCACAGGTTTCCGATAAATTCTTTAAACAAACTCTATCTATCTATCTATCTATCTATCTATCTATCTATCTATCTATCTATCTATCTGCCATTTAATCGAGATTTATTTGATGATCTATGCGCATATGAGTGAAACAATGGGGAGTAGGCATGCAATATTTAGCGCAATCTAATTGTACGACTCTCTCATAGAATTTATTGCATCCATGACGTTTAATATTTTGGTATGTGAATGTGGCTAAGTATGAAATGTTGGCTCTGAAGTTCTTGGCATGAATAAAAGCCATTCCTACTTTCCGTAAGAAACAAGAATTTTCTTCTATAGACACATGGCATATAGTCATAAAGAATCTTCTGTGAGATCGTTATATTAAAAAATGGCTAAGAAGGAAGAAAAGCGGGAAAATGTCACTTTGGCTATTGTCTACTGAAAGAAAGTGAATGAGCAGCGTGCAAGACGTGAACACGAGCAAGAAAAAGGTATTTGACAATAGCAAAAACAGGTGAAACGAAGGAGAGATGAAGATCAAGCTCTCACACACTGCCATTCGTACGTTGGTGACTTTTCATCTAAAAGGATTTTGCGTTGATTTACAACTCCCCGGGGAAAGTCATTTGGAAAGCATTAGGCGCTGCCCAAAATGGCGACTGTTCTCTTTCCTCTCGTTTTCACTATTCATCGCTCGCTCTTTGTCTTTTCCGGAGGGAGTAAATTCTCCAAACGCATTCAGTTACTTAAGAGAAAATGTCCAAGTAAGGAAAGGAAGGAGAGAGAAAAATAGAAAGTAAAGAAAAGCGAACAGAGAAAAGAATAGAAAAGGGATGAATAGAATTGAAGGAAAGTTGGACAATATAAAATGACTGGTGAAAATTGCCAAGTTTAGAAAGAACCTTCGAAAGAAATAAAGTAAAAATCTAGAAATGAAGTAAAAGAAGGATATGTTAAAAACAATTAACGAAAAAAAAGAAGAAGAAGAAATGGAGAATGAAACAGGTGATAAGAAATGCTCCAAAATTCTGAACGCAGAAATAAAAGAAATTGTGGAATACGACTGAATAAAATATAGAAATACGTTTATGTATTCGAATTATTGAACAAAATACGGGATAATATAGAAATAGTACGTGTGTGAGAATATGGCATTAGGATATGAGGAACCTGAAATTGGTAGAATGAAAAACAAATGGGAAGAGATCGTAAGAAAAGATGGGAAGAGATAATATAAATTATTTACATGGAATAAAATATTATAAGAATGATGAACGGAACATATGAAGAGAAAATAAAAAAAGGTTCCAATCAAAGAGAAAAAGAGAAAATAACCAGAATAATAATTGAAACGGAGAATTGAGAAAGAATAAACAGTTCAGAATAAAGATGAAATTAAGGAATGGGAAAGGAAAAGTGTAAAAGAAATATGAATGTGACGAAGAACAGAGTAAAGAATGGAAAACAGTAAATCGCCAAAAAGAATAGTACAGATAAATAATAAATATATATATATATATATATATATATATATATATATATATATATATATATATATATATATATATA
>OZ038495.1:5744367-5811867 GCA_964036315.1 Acanthosepion esculentum
ATATATATATATATATATATATATATATATATATATATATATATATATATATATATATATATATATATATATATATATATATATATATATATATATATATATATATATATATATATATATATATATATATATATATATATATATATATATATATATATATATATATATATATATATATATATATATATATATATATATATATATATAATATATATATATATATATATATATATATATATATATATATATATATATATATATATATATATATATATATATATATATATATATATATATATATATATATAATATATATATATATATATATATATATATATATATATATATATATATATATATATATAATATATATATATATATATATATATATATATATATATATATATATATATATATATATATATATATATATATATATATATATATATATATATATATATATATATATATATATATATATATATATATATATATATATATATATATATATATATATATATATATATATATATATATATATATATATATATATATATATATATATATATATATATATATATATATATATATATATATATATATATATATATATATATATATATATAATATATATATATATATATATATATATATATATATATATATATATATATATATATATATATATATATATATATATATATATATATATATATATATATATATATATATATATATATATATATATATATATATATATATATATATATATATATATATATATATATATATATATATATATATATATATATATATATATATATATATATATATATATATATATATTGTCATACACAGACAGACTGTTTCGCTGTATCACAGCTCTTCAGTGTGGCTAGACGCCCGGTTGCTTCTGGCTAGAATCGAAACCGCTGAATTCGCGTCAGTCGGAAATTTTACCCTGAAGTCGTTGGCGCACGGCAGAGAAGAAGGTGAATTTAAGCGTATTTATTTCTAGATAAACACACAGTGACTGAGAGAACTCGATTCGATTTACCGAAGTGTCTTGCATTATTAGCCGTAATTGTCATTGTTTACAAACCCACAAATCCTCCCTAGAGAGCTCAACCGAAATAAATTTTTCAGGAGCAGATATATATATATATATTATGAGAGTAATTTTAATATTAGCCGTTTCCTTATAAGGAAACATTAGTCAATCACTGACCGTGCAATCTGTTCCAGTATGGATGGGGTTTCTTGTGTGTGTGTGTGTGTGTGTGTGTGTGTGTGTGTGTGTGTGTGTGTGTGTGTGTGTACCGGATATAACAGCAAAATTGTGCAAATCGTTTAACAGCATAATTTTTCAAACTGTATGAATTTTAATATGTAAAATAACACTAAATTAATTGGGTTTCTTTTTTAAGGTTTTTAGATAAAACATTTAGCCATCTTGACACCATTTGTGGAAAGAATCAACGAAAAATCCTTTGAGTTATTCAACTAGAAAGAGAAAAGTTTAAAATAGTTTTGTTTCAGAACCACTGACTTTCCAAATGAGCAATGGTGAGAAGCAAATGATCACTCTGGCCTTCAGTAATGGTACCAACATTTATACTCCGGTTTCCATCTCCAAAATCCATTCAGGAACAAACAAGTGAACAGGAAATAATTTTTAAAAAGAGGGACTAGTAGAGAGGAAAACTGGATCAGGAGGTCAAAACAGGAAGAGGGGGGTGATTATTTCAACTTAGAATTAAAGAGATTATTTAGAAATGATCCACCTCAATGTGTAAGATGCTTGGCACATGAGATAAAGTTTCAGAGCAGTGAAAAAAAAACTTGACAATGAAGTGTTAAGTGAAACGTGTGAGGTAGAAGGTTAACGAGTGCGAAGATCATCTTGAATAATTTAGAAAATGATCCTGGAAATATATATATATATATATATATATATATATATATATATGAAATTCAATCCTCCATGAGCTTCGGACCTTGATGAATTTATAATGAACATATCATTTTCGTTTATGATCGATTTCATCACGATTCTTCTTTTAAGATTGGAGAGTAATTATACATTGTTATTACTCAAAGAAGGGAGTAATGGAGTTATAAAAAACTCGGAGACTTCCAGGAAGATGTCTTTACCTTTTTTATGATGCAACGGTCCAAAGCTTAATCTAACAAATATTTTTTTCTGTTTATTTGTAGATCGCAGATATGTTTAGAAAACAATGTGATGTTCACATATTTTTCTGCTTTTAAAGGATGTTTTGTGTGCGTAGTTCCTTCGTTTTAAGAGTTCCTCAGTTGTTCCTATATATATTTCTACGTTATCTGCTGATTGTACAGTGGCTTGGTTTATTACATTGTTCTGCAAGCAATTACCGTTTAAAGGATACTTGTTTTTTATTCAGCGATGTGAATGTTGCCTGGACTCCACTAACTTTTTTGGTTGTTTTATAATGCCTTTCTTAAACCCAAGTTAGTAATATTACACAGAGAAGAGTACTCAGTTCAATTCGGTTTTAGCAAGACTATATGTAATGAAAACAGGACAAGAGATACTGTCTAGTGATCTTTTATTCAATTAAGAATGCTACCACTTGTCTACTTGACAAGCGGAAGTACAGCTTTTATAGTGTGGATTATCAAAGAGGAGATAATCCATATTCACAACACTATAGTTCACAATAATCTCGCCAAGTATCAAACTGATGGCGCTTATTGTGAATGAATGAAAATTGTTCGCTGCAGAAAAATTATTTTTAGTGAGTATTCTATCATAACGTTCATTATTTCACTGTTTCTGTCAACTTAAAAAAAATCAGATTTTGAGCTTCCCTTCTTCTCAGGTGTACAGATGTGAATCACAGAACAGTTTGTCACAGTCTTTAAACTAAGAACCTATAGTAATGTAAAAACTCAGATCGACTGTAGAAATGAAAAATAATCGCCCGGCCTTCGTCTAAAACGATGACTATTGGAGAAACAAAAAATGAAAATTGATTTTCTGATTAATCGAAAGTATATCTGTTTGGTGTAAGAAAGCAATATTTCAGCTGGCCACCTAGAAAGAGATATGATGAAAAGTATCCCCCCACAAAAAAACATCTTCAGATAATTGAAATTTCGAACAGTTGTGAATTCAATATCTGGACTACATCAGAGGTGAACAAAAACTTGGAGAGTCGAGTTAAAATGGAGATAACTGATACTGAAACAACCGAAAGAGGCAGGGCACGGGGAACTAGAAAGATCTACACCGGTTGACGAAATCAATGGTTCAGTTCGAAATTTCATATACTTTTATTAAGTTTGATGTATTTAATTGATTATTTATTTTTATTTTGATGCTATTGAACATCAGAAATGAGTTCGATTTGTGGAAATTCAGAATATAAGGGTTGCTTCATTTGTTAATAGAGAGAAATATTTTACAGAATTATTTTAATCATAGCATCCACAAATAAAGATTTTCTTTTTATATCAATTGTTTTTGATCGAGGAAACTATTTTGCAGATTAAATTTAATGAAATTGGTTATCACCTCTTATACATACACATACATACATACATACATATATATATATATATATATATATATATATATATATATATATATATATATATATATATATATATGGTATGTGACGCATGCATGTAAGTCTGTGTACTTATGTATATAAGATTATATCTAAATTCTTGAAATATATAACATATATGCTTACATGAACACGCATACATACATATACATATACTTGCATGCGTTTGTATGAATTTCTATATGCATATATATATATATATTTATATGTATATATATGTATATATATATATATATATATATATATACGTCTATGCATATATATATAGAGAGAGAGAGATATATGATTACACACACACACACACACACATATATACATATATATATATATATATATATATGTGTGTGTGTGTGTGTGTGTGTGTATTCACGAAGAAATTCCCGTATCAAATTTGAAATCATGTTCCAGATTATTGATTATTTAAAAAAAGATTGAAAATATAGGAGTTTTGATAATTTGCTGATTTAAATAATATAATACAATTTAATAAAGATAATTCAATTTAAATCATTTTCCAATGAAAAATACATATATATATATATCGCTCTTCCTCTCTCTGCCTCTCTCTCCTCCTCTCTCTATCTATCTTAGTGCGCTCTTAATCAGGAAAAAATGAGGACAGAATACTCAGAAACGGCAATTCCGATGGAATCAAAATTCTTGGATCGACTAAATATTGGTAGCATTTGAAGCAATTGGTATAAAGTGTAAGAATCATATCAATAAGTAAATGACTGGTCCACTTCAGCTGGAAAATTGTCATTAAGGGCATATTAATATGGAGATTAACGTTATATGGGTGACACTATAATGACTCTAAGATACAATGGGTTACTGAGAGTGAAAGAAAATTAAAAAAAACAAAAGAACAGGTTCAAGAATACAGAAGGTTAAGATAAACGTTACAGTTAAATGTAGATGTTTATCTTAACCTTCTGAATTGCCGTTTCTAAGTATTCTGTCCTTTACCGTTTTCTTGCTTCTGTGCCAGCAAGAAAACGGTAAAGATTTCCACTGGTGTGAAGTACGAGAAAAGAAAATCTTAGAATTGAACTTACCATTACATTAACCTATGTCAAATTAAAACTACGAGACCTAGTTACCAATCTAGTAATACGCTTAAATTCATGTTGTCGACATACCAAGAATTAAAGCTGATTAGAAGAAATGCTATGAAAATATTTATGGAAAAAGCACAGGGACAACACATCGCGGCGTGGAGAAAGTGATTGAATTCGAGATGCCACATCAGGACTGATAATATTGCAGAAATTTCTTTAGAGTTTACCGAGAATCTGGAGATATCAGAAGCATCAGATCAGATATGACAACAATATTCGGAGCTCAGAGGTATTGTAGCTTCATAGACGTGCAAGATTTGGCGAGAAAAAATGTCTGGCATAAAATAATGAACCAAAATCCCTAGCAATAGATCTAGCGGCAACTTCATGTCAATGGAAAACGTGAGACAACGAAAGCACAAGTTACTCTCCGGAAGGTTAGCATCAGCCATACTGATGGAAGGCAAAAATTGTTCTCTATGATGACGAAAATATTGCACTTTGTTGTGAGGCATAAAATTTACAATGTCGTGCTCACCGTTAGAAACGGAATGGGGTTATTTTTTGAGATCAGCTGTCAGTTTTACTTTATCGAACCGATGGAACTTAATATTAAAACAAGAGAAAAATATTTGGGTCATCATCATCAATACTGATTTAGGAACTGAATAGATTAGGTAGGTGGTTGATGAAGATAAGTAACAAGTTAGGGCCAAGGATCGATCCCTGGCGAACCCCAGCATTAATGTGAAATGATATAGAAGATGGCTGTTCACCATGTTTTCATATTGCGATCTGTTCTCAGTTTTAAAACGTGCTTGGTCAATTTAGTGTCAACATGAAACAGGCACATTTAGAGTCCGGACAAAATGAAAATAGATAAATATATTTCCAAAATGTTTATATCCTTAAGAAATGTTAGGGGTGGGGTCGGATGTGTCCTGGGCTATTAGTTCACTGGTGGTCAAACGGGAGCATTAAGCATATTATAAGATATATAAACCTTCTTTAGTGAGCCGCCAATCTTTCCAATTGGAACTTCCATCCTCTTTTGAGATGCCATATCCCCTTCAGAAACCTTCTTTTCCTTGAAGTTCTAAGCAACTTTCGACTATTTACCACCCCTCTTTGTCATCGCTCAATCATCCATTCATACAAACTCCTTTAGTATGGTTCCTTGTTTATCTCTGCCCACTTCCGCTGTCAGTTTGTTCTTGGAGAGTTAAATACTCCAGGCCAGCTTTCCTCATTATATCCGAGAATTTTCAACTGTTTTTTTTTCTGATTTCTAGAAACTTCACTGTCAATCGATATTGAATTTTAATTTATACGTTTTCTTAACTAGATTCTACATCAAATCAACCTTTTCTCTTCTCAACATAAGTTGTAAAAGGTGAAAACGTGACACTCGCAAGAATCAATATAATTCCAAAGTAGATTCCCTTTGATTATAAGTTGCAATAGCAATTAGTAACGCTCGGTGCTAATATTTAAAAATAGCTGGCCTCATCATCATGTTGCCTCATTTCTTTCCCAGGTAAGATTTATTTGAATTAGTCATGGCATAGATCGATCAAACAAAAACTGTTTACGCCGGAACTAAAAACTGCTAATCCCGTTTAACTAGAAGTATTATCGACATAAAATGCTTTTAGATCTTTATCTGAATATCAATGTCTCCCATTAAAAAAAAATTGTAATAGTTTTTGTAGAACATCGCCCTTTATGCAATTTAGTGATATATTCGTTAATAATATTCACTAAACCAAAAGTAAAAGAAATAGGCATTGCATTCCAAGTAGGAAGGCTTGCCTTTAAAATCCATAATCGAATCTCTAGCCTAATCCAATTCACTGCTAATCCAAGGCTAATTAATCACACAAATCGATCATTATACAATGAAGATACCAAGAAACAAATTAGCCAAAAATGCGTGTCATGTTAAGGACCCATTGAATTTATTTATCTATCTTTTTTATTGATTTCGTCCCAGGCAAGGTAGTTAAGCCACTGAGACACAAGGCATTACTGGGTGGGGAACGGTTAGAAAAGAACATTGTTAAGGAGCGAGAACAAGATAAGTGTAATCAGGAGGACAGTATATAGCAACTGACATTGCGTTTAAAATTTTGCAGATTAAAATTGGCTGGAAAGCACGGAACCGGATGGACCTTCCACAAACAATTACTATGAAATTATTTATAGAAAAGATACAGGGAGACAACTTTAAGGCGGTGGGAAAGGGACGTAAGACGTAAGAGACGCCAAAACAAGGACAATATCTATCTATCTATCTATCTATCTATCTATCTATCTATCTATCTATCTATCTATCTATCTATCTATCTTAATAGATATTAGCAATATGGAAGACAAAGCAAAATCCGAAAATAAGATTAGAATTACTTCATATAGGAATCGAGGCAGTTTCAATATTGAGTCAACATGTTATTAAATAAGGTAAAATCTGCAAAAAAAAGAAGACGTGGAAAACAGGAAAAATCGCAGTAGGAACTTAAAATTGGAAAGATATTTGCAAAAGAAGAGAGAAAGGATAACGCGTTGTTGAAGAATTAGCGAACATGTTAAAGACGGCATTATAAGTACTAAATTAATTCCTCCGAAATCGCTGCACACGTGTGGCCTTGTACAAGTCTAAACTATGCAAATAAATTTAAGGAAAGTTTATTTTATCTCTTAGATCAGTTACTAGTTGAGAGTTCAAGTCACATAGTTTTTCACGTTCTACTGAAACTGGTTGTTGTGAATTGCCTGCTCCCGAGGCCTGGTTAGGTAAAGTGAAGTCATTAACCAATCTATAGGAAATAATTTTCCTATATAATCCAGCGTGCATTTCGGTTACTGGACATTTTCCCGAGTGAAATACGAAAAAAAAACACCCGTATTTCGGAGGGCTAAGACACAGACACACACACACACACACACACACACACACACACACACACACACACACACACACACACACACACACACACGTACACACAAACACACACACACACGCACGTCGCGCGTGCGCGCACGTGATAGAGGAATTGAGGAAGGGATGACAATTTCTGGCTATTATTTTAATACTATTTACTTCATTCGGACTATTGCCCTCATCTTTGTTGCCATATTTTTTTACAACGTTTCGGCCGTTGTACGCTCCGAACTCACAGTCTTTGGGTCTTGTCACTGGATCTAACTAAAGCCATTGTCCACTGTGACATATGTTTCTGAAGAATGCCGGAGCGTACAACGGCTGAAGTGTTGTCATAAACAACGATGAAGACAATTGTCTGAATAATGTAAATAGTGTACATAATACCTCATCTCAGAAATATAGACAGATATTATTTTAACGTTTGCAACTAGAACTCTTCAAATCCCCAATCCTACAGTAGAGTACTTATTTGCAGTAGCCAATCGAAACATTTATTCAACTAGTTTTCTTTATACAAAAAACAAAAACACTTTTGTTATAGTTATCAACAATGTTAGCATTTTCTCGTAGGAATTTTGATCTGAACTTTACAGGGACATGAGAGACACACAGCTACAGGCAGGAATTATGCAATGTTGTCTGTGGTACACAACAGAAAAAGAGATTCACACTGCACTTAGCCATCAATAGTAATATCTATGATTTGGGGAAATTCGAAACAACCCTATCGAGACTACACAGTGGCCCTAAATGAGGAGGGGAAATAATAAAACGTACGTTCGGTATTACTCAACAAAGCTAGCAGAGGTAATGACTCGCGACTGAGAGGGAAAAAAGAGACAGGGCTCGGAGCCGAGGGAGTGTGGTGTGTGAGTTGAGAAATTATACGTGTATTTCTAGACATGTCAACATCACGGGTTACAAATCAATCAATCCAGCCGTGGGCAGTAGTTGTATAATTTAGAGAGGGCGGGCGCCAATTCAGGCGCGCATTTCTTCAAGAAAATGGCTGGTATCCCATCCCCACCACTAGCCTTGTGGGGGCCTAAATTAGAAATAATGCCCAATGCCAATGACGGGGATATGTGTAACCCGCTCAAAAGGGCCTCTGTTCTGAGAGAGAAATCGGGTATGGGTACACCGGAAGAGTCAAGCGTTGAATTGAAAGAAAATTTCCGAGCTTAGAGATATTGTGTTGCTATACTCCAACAAGGGTGTCTATAGGGTTATCAAGCATAAATACATACAGGTAGAAATGCTGGCGCAATATGATCATTCATCTCTGCATTTCCTTGCCTTACTTAGTTAGATTCAATCTAATCTAATTTGAAAATATATCATGAGCTTTATGAAGCTAAGGAAAAAAGACAAATACGTTACTCTTTGTGGTGAATTTGCTAATACGCTAGGCAAGCATACTATCATTTTGTGTTTTACCTTTATGTGCCGTATCCCACTTCAGGATGCGGAAGATCATAGTTTCCAAAACGTCCTATCCTTCGTGACTCTAAGCAATGTTAATTCCTTTACGATAATTTCCAGTTCTTGTTCAGTCAACCATTGAAAAATGTTTATTAGATAGATTCCTTGCTATTTCTCTCTGTAAAAGAAGGCAAATCACATTAAACTGCAACAGTTAAAATCCATCTCGCGTGTATCACGGGAATAAACTATGACGAGAGATAAAGCAGTCTTTGGACGAGACACTTATTAAAACATTATTAAAGACCCTGAAAAATTATTTTGAAGCGAATGACTTTATAAATTGCAGCACTGCCTGCCTGATTAATGAATGCCAAATGTTTCCTTATAAGTAAATGGCTAATATTACAAATACTAATAAGACTAATATCATTTCCATTTCACCCTTTCAGTGTCCAATATTCCAAACTCTGTTTGCTCATTGTGCCTCCTAAAGATTTCAAATTTTTCTTTGTGATTCTAAGTGTGCTCTTTTAAGTATTTATTTTTCTTAAAACTTCCTCATTGCTTACATGTACCATCCATGGAATTCTCAGCATCCTTCTGTAGAAAGACATTTCTGTTGCATGAAGTCATGTGAGTAAATTTTCTAGCATTCCTTATTAATGTAGTGATTGTGATTTTGGCTGGATGTTATTGCATCGTATCAAATTAAGTTACTTAACAAATATGTTTACGTATAAGTTACTCTCAAAATAAATGGTGAATTTTGAGCATAACAAAATCATTGAATAATTTTCTTAACGTTTTATGTTCGTAAGATACCTTCGTGTATATTAGTTTTAAATGATGAATTATTCAAAAATCCCATTATGCCACATCGTTATAACCGAATTATAAAATGTAACTTTTGACAAGACTTGGTTGACGAATAAAAGGCTCGAAAAGATGAAGATGAAGAGATTGAGGATGGAATCATCTTCATTTTTTATTCCTGTGTTTATGAGGTTCTTTTTTTATGAACATTGTGGTGATGAAACCAAAATTGAGATATCACACAAGCTATAGTTTAAGAAGACATGACATTGACTATAATTGAAGAAGGAACAAAATGGACGCGGGAATGAAGAAAAGCTGATGAGAGAAGCTGATAAAATGAGAAAAGGACGCAGAAAAGCGGATGGGAGCAAAGAAAAAGCTGCAAAAAATTGAAATAGAAAGAAAATAATAATTGCAAGAAACCTGGTGCGAGAAATGGAACAAAAAGTAATAGACTGAAAATAATTAGAAAGAAAAAGAAAAGAAATCTGATTTAATTTTCTGTCGAAATTGAGAGCGTAACTTAACTGTGAGACACTGACAAAGAATTGGAGCCCTTCAATTCCTTGAGTCATGACAGCACTCTCAGTTAATGGCAGAAGCGGACAATTAGTGACTTTTTTTTTTTTTTACTAAATTTGGTAAAATATTAAAAAGTGATTCGGCTCAAAATGGGAATAAAAAAATATAATTTTTTGACTATTCTTTAACTGATGCCAGTGCTGCTTCCGAGGAAAATTTAATCAAAATGACGCTAGAAATTGAACTGGATTATAAAATTGTAAGGGATTTTTTCGAATTAAAATGAATGTACTTTTTTTGCTCTTTGAAAGACAAGTGTAAGGAATGAATCAATTATAAGCTTCACTTGCGTAATGAATGATGGGAAAAAAAAGAAAACCAAGGAGGAAAAATAATGAAAACTATGAAAAAGATGTAGCTATTTCACATAAGATATAAGTAAGATTTTCAAACGTAGGCGATTTTAACTAATAAAGAATCGAGAATCTGTAGTCAATCTGCAAGGAAAGACTTCGTAGAATGGACACGTACACAATGTCATGTTTTATTGAAAAAATACGAAGAAAATGTAAATAATAACGGAATTATTCGTTTTGTTACAATTATTTTGCACAAGGGTGGAGGATTGATAACTTTTCACCAAAACTTGAAAAAAAAAAAATCTCTGTTGTGATCATGGGAGCATTCTTGTGGGAGCCCGTTCTAGGCTAGAAACACTCTGTGTGGAAATTACACCTTACCAATGGAGTATGAAGGCGATGAAAAGTGATTCGACGCTGTGGACATGGCTGGTGAGTCCTAGCTATGAAGGAGTGGCATGGTGTAATCAAAGAATGTAGTTCGCCCAAACATCTACCATGAAAATAGCAATAAAATAGCGAGAGGGTAAAAACATTTCGTCTCTTGGTTGTAGGGTGGACAACAATTCCTTACTTGTAAGGCTGCACAAATGCTTCTGGAGCTTGTCAAAGCGACTAAGTGAGGATTTGTTAGCTCCAGTCCAAGCATGATAGAAATGATTAATTTCTATTCTGATCTGACTTTTATGCAAATAGATCAATATAGAAGGAATCAGGTAATTTCCTGAGTGATACAAAGGACGGCCCATTTTCCCAGTATCTTTATCGGTGGACTGAATTCCGCTTGAGGTCTAGAGTGTGCTTGAGCCCTAATCGAAATTACAGGCAAGGAGTCTCGTTGAAAGTAAAACGTCCCTCATCAATGGAGAGAGATTAAGGGCCGCTAATGAAACGTTAGTATTTGCGTTGTATAACATACATTAATGCATTGCTGTCGACCTTGAATTATTTTACGAACGTATGAATGTTAAACACATAAAAATGTACACTATTTACATTATTCGGACTATTGTCCTCATCTTTGTCGCCGTATTTATTACAACGTTTCGGCCGTTGTACGGTCCGGACATCTTCAGATGGTTGGAATGCTGAACTGAATCCTTTATTTCGCTCACTGGGGTAGACTGTTCTCGTTCCACGTGCCATGTTTAATGGATGTCAGTTATCAGTTATCTCCTGTTAATTCCCCTGTTCAAGTTCTCCACTGCCTTAACCAGGTATTGAAATCATACTCTTTGGCTCCTGTCACTGGATCTAACCAACGCCTTTATCGACTGTGCCAGTGAGCGAAATAAAGGGTTCAGTTCGACATTCCAACCACTTGAAGAAGGCCGAAGCTGTACAGCGGCCCAAACGTTGTAATAAATATTACGACAAAGATGAGGACAATAGTCCGAATAATGTAATTAGTGTACATAATACCTCATCTGAGAAATATAGACAGATACATAAAAATGTCTCTATATGAAATATAATCAAGCAATCTTCAGGTGATTACATGGAGAGGATATTCAACAATATACACTTTGAGAGCGTCTGTGTCGTATGTCGACCGATTGGTATTTCGCCATTAATTCGCCTATTTCATTGACTAATGTGCTAACGGTAACATAAAGAACAGTCATCGACTGTGGTGAGATTATTATATACGTCGTCTCTCCAAACATTATACGTCTACATGCAGCGTAATTTCAGGACGAGACGATCAGGCTATCCCCTACGTCCTATCCTGTCTATGTCACCTTTCAATATCACTTCTTTTACATATACTGTCATCCATTTACACACACTCATTATGTTAAGAATAATAAAAGTGAGATAAATTTAGACCGCGCAGGACTTTCATCTACTTAAAACTTTGCCATATTAAACTAGACTAAGAGTGATATTCTTCCGTTAAAAAAAATATTGGGAATATATAAAGTGCACCTAACTATCGCAAGGTTTTCATTATCTATCTATCTATCTATCTATCTATCTATCTATCTATCTATCTATCTATCTATCTATCTATCTATCTATCCTTTACAGCCTGTTCATTATCTATCTATCTATCTATCTATCTATCTATCTATTTCAGTATGCTCATTACATTGTGTAATAAAATAATGACATTTTTCTTTTGTTTTTGGACAGTAAGGTTTATTTGCTTCTGTATAGACATCAAAGAGAAGAACCCTTATTCTCTTCAAACTTTGCGTGTATAATCCGAATATTGATGTTTTGAAACTAACCTTTTTGTTCATTACATTCCAGATGATTCAGTTGCTAAAAGAGAATTTTTTCGAACTTTCTAGAAGATTCGGGAACTTTCGAGAATTTCTAGAACATAGATGTGAGGATAAATACAGGGAATATAATCTCAACAGCTCAGTTTACTTTAGCTGTCTATACATCACTTAATATCTCTAAAAGTAAGTGTTGGATTTTGTCGTTGTTTAATGTTAAATTTGTGTTATTATTGGATTTTGTGACGTGTTTTATTTGCTGTTTGTGATACCTTGTTCGTCGGTTCCGTTTTGTTTGCGTTGTGGGAACGGCAATGTTATGGAGCAGTCCAAGTCCGTCGATTCGACACCTGCTGTTGAAAGTCCGTCGGTTTGCGTGGGAAAGTTCCCAATTATTGTACGGACCTGAAAGAACATTATGAAAACTTCATGTTTTTGATACTTTGTTATATTTAACTTTGATTTTTTATTCATCCCCCACCCCTATCATTTTCATACCATCATTAAATTTTTATATATATTTTATAAAATATATATATTTTCCTATGAAAAATTTATGTTATTGCGTGTTTTTGTAGGTTCCCTGTTTGGTGTATTGTGGTATATGTAAGAGTGAATGGTGAAAGATGAATTCTTGTGGTGAATGAGTAATATGAAATGAATGAATGCGTTGTGAATCACGTTAGTTAGGTAAAAGATAGTTAATGATGACCATCCTCACTTCCCCCTTTGGTCTTGTGTCACAATTGTTGTATTTTTACAACAATAAATCAACAGATTACTTTTAGCTGTCGAAATGCAGACAAGTCGTCGTTGATAGATACATTCGTCATAGATGGCATCAAGAGGTTGTAAGCATTTGGCAGACACAGTCTGTGGCGAAATTATCAATACAACAGCGAAAAAGTACTCTGTGGTAACATCTGCTAAATTGTGTGAGGCCTACACGACATATTTCAGCATACCTGTTGTGGATCAAGACAAAACCTTAGCACCTAATTTCATCCGCGAACTCTGCAAAAGAACTTTAGAAGGTAATAGGTCACGTTTTGCTTGTTTGGATAGTGGATATTTTAAACTATTTACATTATTCGGGCTATTGTTCTCATCTTTGTCGCCATATTTATTACAACGTTTCGGCCGTTGTACGCTCCGGCCTTCTTCAGGTGGTTGGAATGTCAAACTGAACCCTTTATTTCCCTCACTGGGGAAGACACATGGCACAGTGGATAAAGGCGTTAGTTAGATCCAGCAACAGGACCCAAAGACTGAGTTCAATACCTGGTTAAGGCGGTGGACAACTTGGAGAGGGCAATTAACAGGAGATTACTGATAACTGACATCCATTAGACATGGCACGTGAAACTAGAACAGTCTACCCCAGTGAGCGAAATAAAAGGTTCAGTTCGACATTCCAATCATCTGAAGAAGGCCGGAGAGTACAACGGCCGAAACGTTGTAATAAATACGGCGACAAAGATGAGGACAATATTCCGAATAAGGTAAATAATGTACATTATACCTCATCTCAGAGATATAGACAGATACTGGATATTTTAAGTGAAAAAATTTGAAAGTTTTTTTAATTTAAATATTTTTTACTTTTATTTCTTTATTTATTTTCTATCTATCTATCTATCTATCTATCTATCTATCTATCTATCTATCTATCTATCTATCTATCTATCTAACTATCTATCGCTAGCACATCATATATCGTAAATAATAGAAAAATAGTGATGCGTGTATAGTAAAATGATGTCAAGTAAAGTTGTATTCTTGACCTTTGCAATTGTGTTCAGTCATCTGTCTGGCTCACGACTATGGCCATGCGTCAGATTTTCAAAGTAAATTAATTTTTATATACGTCCGAATCTAAGGACCCTTCCAAGCATGATGTGATATCTTTTTTATTTCATCAGACCATGTGAATTTGTTTGGGCTGGTAACTTCTCACCCCTAAACACACACACACACACACACACACACACACACACACACACACACACACACACACACACACACACACACATATATATATATATATATCTTTCAGTAATCCGTCGTATCCGACGTTAATGCTTAAATAGTAGGGAATACGCAAGCGTGTTTATGTGCACAGGCTTCGCTCCCACCATCTTCGCTCTGCCACAGATTAATCCGGTGCCATGACAAAGCACGCGATAACCTCTGGAATGAGCATGAAGAGACATATCTCTTCGCCTTCTACGTGTACCAATTTCGAAAACAGATTTAGTTAATATTCTATATATTGTTGTAGTAGTGTGGTTACTCCTAATTCCTTCAACACGGTCATTAGTCAAACTTTGCACATTCCAATTTATAATGAAAGTTAATAACAATTCGTTTTATTAAATAAATATATAGAGCATGACTGTAATGTAATAAACACTTTGGCTACGGACGACAGATATTTTTACGTAATAAATATTTTATATATTTTAGTAGCCATTGATATTTGGAAAGTTAGGTTTCATGATTTTGCAGTTAAAATGACAATAGATGTAGCCTTGAGTTCTCTGCTAACAATGTCTTCTCTTACTTTCTTCTCTCGTAATTCACGTTAGTTCTTCCGCTCTCTTGATTTCTAGTAAACTTTGACAATCGTTATATTTTATCTTCTAAATTCCTGTTATTTCTCTCTTTAATAATGTTTTTCTTTTTCTTTTTTCTCATATTCTTTTACATTCAATGGCTTAATTTCATTTCTTGTCCAAAGTGGTTCAAAGAAAGTTTGATTGTGTGGAATCATTTGGCTTTCATTGACTGAGCAGACACAATTTCTCTCGCTTGAAATTTAAGAAAATGTATTTCTCCTAAAACCATTTTTACGAAATTTCTTTTTTTCACGTCCAGGAATTTTCTACGTGGCATCGAATTCTGATGTTTATTACACAAAGCTGAAGAAATATCTAATAAGAAATACAATTTATTAGTTCCAGTCAAGACTGGAATGACTGAAAAATACTCACCCTTCCCACGTTATAAACGAAACAAACACATGCATGCTGGCATTTATTTCTACCCAATAAGAGAGAAACTGCTTCTGTTTCATTTGACTTCCGGTCTTGTCTTGAAGCCAGAACGCTGCGATCGATCGCTTGACCATATCCACTTGTCTTTGGCACCATTCTTAGCTTGTGAACGTTTTGCGATATTAATCTTGCTTTGCCTTACATACTTTGTTTGATTGTTTAATATTATTTCCCCCCTTTTCTTTTCTTTGTCATTATTTATTGCAGAATCCTGCCAATTACTTTTAACAATGACTAATTACACTACTTAATTAATAATAAATAATAATATACGAATGTACGAATTACGGAGGAATAATTTTAACTGTGGTGTCTGTATAAGAACAATGACCGAAAATTTGTAGAACATTTTCGAATATACGTCACATAACATCATGGAAAAATCTCGAATATTCTGCAAATGACGTCATCAATTAATTCTTCGTACTTCTGGAAGTTTCTGGAGTCACGATCACGTCTATACATAACACAAATGAATAATCTTTATCTATAAAAGGCAGAATATGTGTGTGTGTGTGTGTGGGTGTATGTGTGTGTAACGAATGAACGGCCGCAATTTTCGACGGATTTGCACCAAAATTTACATGCACATGCTCCAAGTACACTTTGCATTTCCAAACTCCCATCGATAGCGGAAAAATCGATTTTTTCATGCTACTACGGCAGTTTTCATGTAGTTTGCAGCCATTTTCTACTGGCCAGAGTGAGAGCCTATAGCTGGCTGCCACGAATAGGCAGGAAAATTCTATTGGCCAGCGTGAGAGCCAACAGCTGACTGACACGAATGTTAACTAGCATGCTTGTATGCCAAAAAAATCGATAACTGCATTCGTCACAAGTGGGAAAAATTTAAATCTGCATGGCACTTTACTCCAATTGGCTCATTCGCTTACTTAAACTCAACGTTGATTCTGATTCCACAGAACTGGGTTGCGCGTGAAAAAGTATTTGTTGTTAACATTCTTTTTTCATTCGGTTTTTCCAGTTACGAGACCGTTTTTAAAGCTGATCGTTTTGTGTTCATTTTGTTTAGTTCTTTTTTCGTAACAGATTTAATGTTTAGTATAGAGCTTAGAAAAACTTCGCAGTGTGAGATAGGCAAGAAGTAAGGCATGTAGCAACATCAGCACGGCAAAGGGCACACTTTTAAATGCAAAGGAAGGGCAAAAATATTTTAAGTCAATTGATAGCGATTGCTGTATGAGTCGTACGATTTTTTAATCAAGCACGGGCAACGCCGGGCCATGCTGCTAGTAAGAAATAAAAATCAAACGTAGTTTGCTACAAAAGATGAACCAAGTTTGACCCCCCATTTTAAATATACCGATTAAAAAATATTATAGGGCGATACCATTTGAAAGGAAACAGCGCGTAGAAACGTACTAAAATTCATAGCGTGTCTCATTCTATCGAATAGAGAAATAATTAGGATTTTAAAATCGGTATTTTTATCGTGAATCTATAGGACAGTTCCATTAATATAAACAAAAAAAGAAAAAGACAAACTGAAATGTTATCTCGCACCCCTTGGAGCTGTGACCACTCCTGGTTGGGAAATGCAATTTTAAGACACTTAAGTTTGTCTTTACTATAAAAATACAATCCGCCCCGAAATCAACGAGAGTTGGAAAAGCACGAAGATAATGCAATAGGAATTCGTAAAAATGGCTGGAATGACCAATTTTGCTATCGAATTTCGATGTCGAGGTTTTACAGTAAAGGTCACAGAGAAAAACTGGGAACATTCGTGTCATATCTACATTCACAACGAGTCAGTTTCCAATAAAATTCTTATCTTCAAGTTTATTGCAGAGACACTTATGGAATTTTATAATCTCACAAATGATACTAGCTCTTTTTGATGGTATGCTTTGACTTAGACAACTATGGTAAGTTCAATTCTTCCTGACGAATAAAAATGGCGAACAGAACAATAGAAAGTTAATAACGAAAATATATGAGCAGTTCTGCGAATAAAATTACTCCTCCAAATAGAGTCACAACATGTAATATCAGTTATATGTTAACATGATATTATCATTGTTTGTTACGTAGTTTCTTCGTCAGCGATAAAAGCACTCTGATTAGGTCCAGTGCCAGAAAGAAAGAAAGAAAGAAAGACAGAAAAAATGCGATAATGTTCTCATTTGTTTAAAATCTGCTGTAATGAAATAATAAAAAAACAAAACTTGCCAATCTTTTTCATTTTTATTCTTTAACTCTTTTAAATAAATAAACCTGCATTCGTATATATAATCTTTATTGCAATTTTGTTAAGGTCGTTAATGTATCACGGGAATTTCCTAGACATTTTGTAGTCGTGGAACTTGCAGAGAGTTTCTTTATTTAATAAATATTATGACAGGTTAGAAAATACAAATAAGAAATCGTGAAAATTTCACGGCTGCTACTATAGCATTTCAAGTTCAAGTTGAGAATAATCAAGTTGGATTTAATCAAATTCAAGTTGGGATTAATCAAATTCAATTTGGTTCCACCCAGTTGTAAATGTACAAGATCAGAAATTCACTAGATGCGTCATCAATTAAACACCATATATGCATATTGATTAAATTAATCACGATCACGTGATTTTCTTTACCAAATAAAATATTTCGTTCTTTGTACCTGAAACGATTGTTATGTCAGCCGTTGGTAAAATAATATTGAGAAAGTCAAGGCAGCTGATTTGAAGAAGCAAATAAGAGTAGCATACGATACTAATGGAGACTGGCGAAGTCTTACGGACAGTCTTGGAATTAAATAATGCCGATGGATAACTAAACGTGATGAGCCCGAAAAGCAACATGGTGGATGGTGGCGTTCTAAAATTGGTGCTGTACACAAGGCTTTTATTGAAGATTGTGTGGAGGAGAACCCACAAATAACGCTGAAGCAGCTGGCAGATTAGATACAACAGATATTCAATATGGTTGTGAATTTCGAATGTGTTTGACAACATTTGAATGGACTATTATTCACACTCAAAATGTTTACAATGAGCCGGAGAATGCGAATAGCGATATCAACAAAAATAAACATCGACAGAAGAAGAATAGTCAATTCTTAAGGTTGGCATAAAATCCGAGCTAGCTTTGAAGCTTCCTCGAGTCTTTTCATACGAAGGATGAGGAAATGCAACACGAATTGAATTTCGCATTGCACAACTTGAGCAAGTGATTGATAATAATACACCTCTAATAACCCTGCCTAAATGTACTGCTCTTCTGTCATAAGTTCAGCAGTTTATTTAACCAGCCTTGAATGTTGAGGATATGAATTCTTGACATGCAGGAGTACATTGATATTCCATAATTCAAGAGTTAATGACAATAAATATTTGCTAACTCAGCTTCATTGTTATGACTGGTTTGTTTTGTTGGAAAATAGATTTTCCAACTTGAAACTGTTTAGTATCAATTTGAAATTGTTTTATACCAATTGGATATTGGTTAGTCTCAATTTGAGTTTCAGTAATCCCAACTTGAACCAGAAATGCTATAGTAAAATGTTTACCAAAATAGACAGTAAAGTGACTAGTATACAATTTGATAATTTAAGTAGAAATTAGAACTTTGTATGCATTATATCTAAGTGGAGTAATAGATAGCGAGTTGGATTGAGAAATCAGATAACCGAGATCGAATTCCACTCAAGTCCGTTATATTTCCTTATGTTCTAATATCTTTAGGAAAGATATAGATCCATGAGCCCTCGCCAGCGATTGGTAAACAAGGTCTTATATCCTTGGGTAGCAACCGGTATAAAAGAAAGAATTACACACCTGAGAAGGGTCGTTTCGTGTACGCCCTAGGGCTAATGACACCATACTCCGTGGTCTTTACTTTTTGGTGAAGAATCAACCAACATCATAGCGAATGGACAAATCAGTCGGGTGGAAGTTGATCTTCTGCCCTCAGATCCTCCCAACAATAGAAACTGATGATATGACCGTTGCGATATTTTAGCTTCCGATAAATTAAAAACATTCTGATAAAATATTTACGATAAAACACAATTTCTGTTTGAATCTTTGGGATGAGGATTTATCATAACTTACATTCGGTCTATTGTCCTTATCATTTTAGTTATTATCACAGAACTTCGGCCGTTGTGTATTCCGGCCTTCACGAGGTGTTTGTTGATCCAGGTAACGTTCAGGATATAGAAACTGAAAACTTTATTTAGTCTACAGGCCAAAATTGTTCTCATTTCTTTCAATTGTGTATGAGTCACAGTTTTCACGGTCCTAGGATTGAACTAACATTTGCCATGTCTCCAAATCCACGAAACAACACTTGAATCCACTAAACAGTAATCCTTATTTAAATAATTTAAATAAATATTCTATAGTCGGATGAACACATCTCCCCACAAGATCTCTCCTTCAAAGTTAGTTCAGCTCGCTTGATATAAATCACCATCCTGGTGGTTGGTTGAATTGTTTGCCAATAAACATACTCCATTTGAAAGTTAAGTAGAAATTATTGTATGTGATAAAAAAAATGAAAGACAGGTGTTACGCTTCGAGTAACCAACAGACAATCTGATACAAAAGCATTTGTGAAAAACAAGACTGATAATGACGTTACATTGCAACTCTCGCTCCAGTAGAAGATCTCATTAATGATATTGTATTTTCTATCAAGTTATTTCCACCTTCAGATAAATGTAACTTTTTTTTAATATTTACCAAATGTATCAACATAAAAGACACAAAAATATCCATGTAATACATTGGGTCGTATGATAGATTTAGAAGCCAATCTCTAGGTTCCTTTGCAGTTGATGTTTGTATTATGGATTACCTGAATAAATTGTCATTGTAGAGATAGATACGAAATACATTGACACAAGGACCAACATATGGGGTGTTAATGTCAGGTAAGCATGCAAGCCAGTGGTTCTTAATGAGGCGAGTAAAAATTGATAGTCATAAGACTTAGTTTCGTATGGCCAAGGATATATCTGTCTAATATCGAACTAACTACAAGGGGACACTGAAATCGGAAAAGAACGAGGCAAAATCACAGTTCTCTGTTTATAACGTTCAGCATAGCATTTGTTAATATAGTTTTATTTTTAGAGAAAATATCTTCTTTCAAAATTGTAATTAAAAATTCAGTTTATCACATAATGTCTATACGAAACATGTGATTGAGTAGCTTCGGGAAAGTTTATAAATACACGTGAAAAGCTATTGACGCATGCGCACTCACAGGTGCCTGCATTTAATTTGGTTGGTTGTTCGCTGTTTTGTTTGTTTTTAACGAGCTGCAGATGTTTTGAAGCTAATAATAATAATAATGATCTCAGTTAAGGGAAGTGGAGAAGTGAGAGAAGAAATCAGTTTATGATTGATACAAACAGGAATCCTTACAAAATTGAGTTTGTAATTAGCAAAGAAGAGTAAAATATTATATTTGCACATTAAGATCCTGAGATAGATTTTTATTTTATCGTTTTTTCTTTTTCAAATAATTTCTGATTCTAAAGAAAATTCAAAATTGATCAAGAAAAACAATCATATAGTAAAAGACATTTTGTCAAGTTTGTGCCACGTGCGTTCTGTAATTTGCGGTTGACGATAGTGTAGTTGAGGTTCAGAAGATAGTGTTTATATATTGTATAAATAGTATAATTCAAGCAGCCTCTGTTAAAACCGTTTCTTTAGATAAAACAAAAAGAAAATGATGCATTTCCTACTGGTTGGTAGTTTAGGTCACCATCCTAAGCTGTCATTCTAGGTAAATACATACAGTTGTAAAAAGTAATAGGTTTAGTATTGGAACATAATGCGAATACCTTATATGTATTTGTATATCGGAAGTAGTGGATCAGTGGAATTTTAGCGTATATCTATAGTTAAAAGGTGGCAAAATCTGTATATGCTAGTCTCACCGGTCACTTTAGATGTATGAGAATTCAACAGCATGGTCTGTATCTGTCTATATTTCTGAGATGAGATATTATGTACACTATTTACATTAATCGGACTATTGTCCTCATCTTTGTCGCCATATTTATTACGTTGTACGCTCCGGCCTTCTTCAGGTGGTTGGAATGTCGAACTGAACCTTTTATTTCGCTTACTGAGGTAGACTGTTCTAGTTCGACGTGCCATGTTTACTGGATGTCAGTTATCTGTTATATCCTGTTAATTCCCGGTTAAGGAAATGGAGAACTTTGAGAGTTCTCCACTGACTTAACCATGTATTGAACTCACATTTTTTGGGCCCTGTCACTTGATCTAACTAACGCATTTATACACTCTGCTTGAGGACATATGTGTATGAATTTCTGGGTATTATAAACCCAATGTCTTCAGCAACCATTTTTACCAGTTCTCATATTGCAATTATTGCTGTTATCCTTGTCCTTTGTTCTATATCTGTGTTTGTCGTTTACTTACAAGGCCAGCTTGAAACCAATACAACAGACCCACATATAGGTCAAAGAACACCACACTTTGTGAAGGCTGCTGGAATGTTCTCATGGCTCTGCTTTGTAATACGGAGATGTTAAATGCAGAATCCCTGAATTGTGATTTGATGCCCACACACTTTCACTTGACTCGATAGGAAACTACCTCCAAAAAGTACCACAGAGGCATGTCAACATAATTTAGACTTTCTATAATTCTATCTCTATCTTTTCTACAAATATTTTCGTGGCAACTGCTTTGACGAGCTGTTTTCACTAGCACCCCATTTGCATGAATCTAAGCGTGCTACTAGTTTGGCATAACGGCTCCACACTTTTACTGTCGAAGCAGTTAAATATAAGCGTCTCTCCTTCTCCAAACGCTACCTCTCTCGTACTTCCCCATAGTGGAACACTTTTACTCCTACTTGTTTGCCTGATGGCTATAATCTTCAAATATTCAAATGTAACGTCAATCGAAATCTTCTGATGCCATTATTCCGATTCCCATCCTTCTCTTTATCACTTCATCAAACACCTCTTTTTTCTCTTGCTTTCACTTTCTGTAGCCATATGCGTGCTAGTCGCACCCCCTATCTTGATTGAGATGAAATGCTTATAAAAATATGGAAGAAGTGTCGATTACAACCGTATTCTTCTCCCCCTGCACAGATTTCGAAACGAACAAAAGGTTTTTTTTTTTTTTTTAAATATCAATATCTTAGCAAATCTGGAATACTATACTTTAGCTTTAGCGAACCACTCAGACTAACCAGTTGCTTTGACCGGTAAAATCTTGTTACTATTTCCAGGAATTATCGGTAAAGAAATCTATTTTTATCTACATCAAAATGATTTCGCTTATCTCTGTCTTTTCTACAAATATTTTGATAGCAAAATTTCTGATGAGCTACCTTTACTTTTAGCCGAACTGCATGAATCTAAGCGTGCTACTAGACTGGCATATCGGTCCCATTCTTTCACCGTCGAAGCAGTTAAATGTAACCCGCTACTTCTACTCTAACAGCTTCTCTCTTGCTTCTCTACTGGAATTCCCTTCCTCTTAATTGCTTCCCTGATAGCTATAATGTTAAATATTCAAATGTAATGTCAGTCGACATCTTCTGTTGTCTTGATCCTCATCTCTGTCCTCTATAACCGTTCCTCTAACACTTTAATTTTTCTCTTGTTCTCACTCTCAGTGACCATTTGCTTGGGGTGACAGGCTTAACGAATTCAATAGGGATCATCACTCTTTCCTAGAACCCTCATATAGTTGGCTATAGATGAGGATAATCGATGTTATTTCATCCCTCATTCGCACTATAATACCAGTCAAGGGAAATTCGACTACATGATAAATGTCTCTGTGATTTCAATTTCGCACTTTGAAAACATATTAATATTATTGTTACGGTCCAGGTTAGAACCACGGAAGAACAACACGAACACAAGAGTAGAAATAAAGAAAATATATTACACGGAATAATAATACAAGATGTGGAAGGTGTTAGTATGACTGTCAGTCTGGTTTGGAGTGAACTACTATCGGCTCGACGCGATTCGTCTCTCTCTCTTGAGAGGCGTAGTATACATAGTGTTAGGAAGAGTTCATTCTGTAGTTATAGGTAAGGACCCATAACAATTATATATTTTCGCTTTCAAATTACAACCACAGATTGTACAAAAGACATAGTAGGTCCAATATATATAGTGGTAAAAAATTAGCGCCACGATCATTAGGTGTAGGTTGTCATTTCACCATTGTTAATTCCTCAAGAAATTTACTTATTGCTAATATAAACCAAAGACGACTATCTCATCATGCGGTTGGTTTGGAAACTTCATACAAAACATACGACTTTGTGACTGAAATTGTGTAGATGAAAGTGTTCGACAATAAAATCACCGTTTTTGGTTATGGTAGCACGATAGGACAATATTTATGGATTTGTTGCATTTGACTTACAGAAACTGTAAATAAGATTTGCTCACTTGCAATGAAAATCAGATTGGTTCTGTGGCTGTTGAAGGAACAGAAATGTGCCTGATTAAGTGTCTGCAACAAATATCAGTTAGCTAAAGTAGAATACTTTTAAATGAGAGCTAGAATACTTTCTTAGGCTCCAAATAAAGCTTTATTCAACAGAATTCAATAATCAACAGTATTTTTTCCTTGTTAATCCATCTTGTACTCTAATACGTACATATATATATTCCTGCAAAGAGTGAAATGTTTGTGTCTATATTTATAAGATGAGGTCTTATATACACTATTTACATAATTCGGAATATTGTCCTTATCTTTGTCGCCATATTTATTACAAGGTTTCGGCCGTTATACGCTCCGGACTTCTTCAGGTGGTTGGAATGTCGAACTGAACCGTTTATTTCGCTCACTGGGGTAGACTGTTCTAGTTCCACGTGCCATGTTTCTAACAGGAGATAACTGAAAACTGGCTTCCACATTAAGCGAAATAAATATACACACACAGATACACACACACACAGAGACATATATATATATATATATATATATATATATATATATATATATATATATATATATATATATATATATATATGTACTACAATCATTGTCAGTTTTAAGCGTTACAAATTCAGATGGTCGCCGAACATTATTAATCTATCTATCTATCTATCTCTCTCTCTCTCACTCTCTCTCTCTCTCTCTCTCTCTCTATATATATATATATATATATATATATATATATATATATATATATATATATATATATATATATCCGGCAGAATTGAGCCCATGTCAGTCACTGTGTGTTTATCTAAATCTAAAAATAAACACGCTAAAATTCACCTTCATCCCGGCCGTGCGCCGACGACTTAGTGGTAGAAGTTCCGACTGACGCCAATTCAGTCGGGTTTCGAACCTAGTTAGAGGCAACCGGACGTCTAGCCACACTGATGAGCTGTGAAACAGCGAAACAGTCTGTCTGTGGATGACAAATATATATATATATATATAATATAGAACATTATGGTTATGTATATATGAATATATAGAGTTGCATATGTATCTCTTTCTCAATCTCTCTCTCTCTATATATATATATATGTGTGTGTGTGTGTGTGTGTGCATCCTTGTGTGATAATATATATCTATATCTAAGATCACACACACGTATACACACACACACACACACACACACACACACACACACACACATATATATATATATATATATATATATATATATATATATATATAAATATGGGGGGTCCCAACACTTTAAGCTGTATTTCAATTCTCATATTGTTTTTCAACGCTACTGATGTATCAATATTCTTACATTAAAGTCCAAGTCCGTAAGTGCTTGTCTCGAGCAAAATTAATAAAACAAAAAATACTAAACACACACACACACACACACACACACACACACACACACACACACACACACACACACACACATATATATATATATATATATATATATATATAAAAGTGAACATAGAATTCAACACTTAGAGGCGACAGTCTGTTTCATGCTAGATGCAAACATATTTACACACGCTCTATCTCTGATATTGTGCACTTTATGCAATAAATATAGCTCACTTTAAGACTATATTTCTTTATACATACATATATATATATATATATATATATATATATATATATATATATATATATATATATATATATATATATATATACATGTAACTAGAAAGGAAAGAAAAACATTTCTTGGTTATATATATATATATATATATATATATATATACATGCAACTAGAAGGGAAAGAAAAATGTTTCCTGAGTGAAGACTTTACATTTATCACGAAAGCAAACTGATGGAGACATAGAATCCATCATTTTCCTAGTGATGCTTGGGGATGGTACTCTCATAAACATCAACCCACAATCCTATTAGCTTGGTTTAAGTTTTAAACATCCTTTAAATAAATTTTGCATGAACCAAATATTCTTATGTAGTTTCTGTGTTCAAACCGAAGACGAACATTATTTAAAACGATTTTTTCTTTTACTTTCTCTAAACTTTTCTTCGTCAAATCTTCATTTGTTCTTTCTTTCTTTCTTTCTTTCTTTATATTTCGGTTCGAATTATCATATTCACCTTTGTTATTATCAAAATAATCCAAATGTATAAAATGATAAACTATTCTCACAGAAATTCGGACAGTAATATCGAATGTTTTTTTACTTATTATATAAGCAGATATTTTTTATAAGAAAGGAAGTGGAAGCGAAGATAAAAAAAAACTGAAGAAGGAAACAAGTTTTAACAAAAAAACTGGGGAAAGAAGATAAGTATTAACCAAAAAACTTGGAAAGGAAAGATATGTTTTAAATTATCTATTACTATTTACATTGTTCGGACATTTGTCATCATCTTTGCACTCTCCGGCCTTCTCCATGTGATTACGACTTTGAACTGAACCATTTATTTTGTCCACTCTTGTAGAATGTTCTAGGTCCTTGTTTCATGCCTTTTCTGGATGTCTCAGTGATCTCCCTTTAATTCAACCCTCCGTATATTTTTTCACCATTGCAGTAGCCAGTTATTGAACTCACAAAGCTTTGGGTCAAGTCACTGGATCCAGCCAACGTATTCACCCACTGGGGCATGTGCCCTTGAGGACATCAGTATATGAACTTTTGGGACTTGTCTTGTATTTTAACCAGAGCAATTTTGTTGTTATCATTACTTTTGTTTAGCAATCCGTATTACTGGTTTCCTTATACTAGTCATCTGAAGAAGGCCGGAGCATACGATGACTGAAACGTCGTGAATATGGCAATAAATATAATAACAGCAGTCCGAAAAATATTAATAATTACAATACCTCATCTCAGAAGTAGAAACAGTTATCTTTCTTTCCCCAGTTGTTTGGTAACGTTTCTTTTTGTAGATTTTCACTTCCCTTTACATTTCTTGTTTGTGTTTTTCTTTTTTTGTTGTTACTTCTTCTTTTCCCAAATAGGTTCCTTTCACCTTTGCATTCCTATTCTGACCTCTACTTCCACAATAAACAAGACCAGCACTAACAATTACAAGAAAGTAATTCTCGTCAAGTTTCTACTAATTCACTTAATTCAACGGTTTCTGTTATAGCCATTCGTTATTCTTAGACTTTATTCAGTATTAATAGCAAAGAATTTGACTAGTATTGCTATTGCTTTTGAAATAATGAACAGAAGCTTCGATGAAAATACAAGGAAAGAAAATAGAAAAAAAAAGAATGCCACATCAGAATCTGGAAATCAAGGCAAAATCAGCAAAATCAGGATTGAACAAAATTGCTTCGTTTCCTTCGCAATAAAATCCGATTTCGCTTCTCGCAACATGATGTATGACCCTTAATGACAAGTTCAAAGATTCTATTTCCTTGAGTCAGCTTTTTATTTCAACTTCTTTTGGCCATTTTTAGAAAATGATTCTAATGCCAAGTTCTATTTGAACAAGATTTTTCAGAGAATTTCTTTCGCTCTATTCTTGCTTCTTACATGATCCCGGCTTTTCAGTTTCTTAATTTTCAATATCTTTTGATAACATTGCCCGAGTTTTACGTCCATTTCTTTTCTCTTTTTTTTCCCGCTCATTTCATGACTAATTTTCGCCACCGGTTCCTTTTATTCTGCGAAATATTTCTTTTTCTTTATCTGGTATTTTTTCTTTTTCTTCTCTCCCTGTTTCTACATTTTATTGCTTTTAAATCTTTTATTCTTCTCATACTTTTTGTAATATTTTTAAATTTGTTTAAATTTTCTTAAATTTATTTAAGCATTTTACACACATTCCGTCCTTTCTTTCATTAGACATTTTAATAATTTACATTTGTATTTGGGTTTTGCTTTCCATAGTCTTTCTTTATTTTCTTTTACTTCCTTACTTCCTTTCTTTGCTTTACCAACTTAGGAGTAGACAGGTTTTTTTTCTATCGTCAGGTTTAAACTGCTCCTTGTTTCCTGTTTAGAATTGTTTAGAATTGGGTTTCAGCTTTCTTCTAAAGTTTTCTTCAGTTCTATACTTCTGACGTCTAATTTTATTTACTATTTCAATAAGAGTAGATTGGTTCGCCTATCGCCAGGTTTACACTTCTCCCTCGGTCTCTTCAAGAGGAATAAAGATTTATCTCTTTTTTTCTGTTTACGAATACGTTTTTGGTCCCTGCTAATGTCTTATCATATTTCACGCCCGATATCCCCTTGCGACTTAGTGGCATTATCGCCTTGCTTGCGCTGAACTGATTAAAAAACAGAACATTCTTGTGACTTTCTTTCTTTTTTTCTTTCTTTATTTTCATTAACCACTTGTTGGTGTTTGTTTGTTTCCCTTGTTCTTAGTTTTTACTCTCTTTTAAAAATGCTTTTTTTTCTTTTTTCTTTTTCTTTTTCCTTTTTCTTTTCTTTTTTACCTTTTCCATTTTTCTTTATTTTTTTTCATTTTTTCTTTTTCGTTTTTCTTTTTCTTTTTTGTTTTTCCTTTCTCTTTATCTTTTTCCTTTTTTGTCTTTCCTTTCTCTTTTACTTTTTCCTTTTTTCTTTTTTGTCTTTCTTTTTCGGTTTTTCTTTTTTGTTTTTCCTTTATCTTTTTCTTTTTCCTTTTTTCTTTTATGTTTTCCCTTTCGCTTTTAATATTTCCTTTGCCTATTCCTTTTTTCTTTTTGTTTTTCCTTTCTCTTTTTCTTTTTCCTCTTCTTTTTTAGTTTTCCTTTTTTCTTTTTCCTTTTTTTAAATTCCTTCCTTTTTCAGACCCAGGTTTTGGTTGTTTGTTTTCCTATTTCTTTCATTCTTTTCATTACGCACCTTTCGATGTTTGTTTTCTTTTTCCTTCCAGCCTTCCTTCCTTTCTTCCTTCTCTTCTTCATTACTTTCTTCCTTTAAACGATCTACATTCTTTGTTTCTTTCTTTTTATCCTCTTTTTTAGTCCTAGGTTTTTAATACACATTTCTTGTTTCCTTCTTTCTTTTTCGTTATTTCTTTCTCAAACATTTCATTCTTATTTTCACGCTCATTTTTTTCTTCCTCATTGTTTGTGCCCTTTCCTATGTTTCCTCTCCATTTTTTGCATATTTTAGATCATAAATCTAAAGGAAAAGGACAGACGGAAGGCAGATTTCCATCTTTCTTCCGTCTGTCCATTTCCCCTCTTACGCAAAGTAGCTAAGCTTCTTACTTTACTTCCATCTTTTCAACTCTATAACTCCTTTCATTTCCATAAAATATTTTGTCCAATTCAGTTATATTTTTGCCATTTATTCTCATTCTATTAGTTTTAATTTTCAAACGCTTCTTGTTCTTTTAAACTCTCGTCTGTTTCAATTGTTTTCCCCTGCAGTAATATTTATTTTTTCCTTTCCCATCATCAATCTTACAAACAATAACTATACATTATTTTTTTTCCACATTCTTTATTATAAATGTCGTGTTTTCTTTATTAATTTCACTCTAACTGGTTGTTATAGCAGAACAATTAGCTAGTCTAAAAAATGCCCTTTTATAAGTGTGACGATTTCAGTCCAATGTTGAGCAAATATTATTAATAGCATGAAGTTGATTTTTAAAAATACCCAAATTCATTTTCCATGACAGGTTTATCCAAGTTTCTTCTTTCATTTATTTCTTTGTCTCGTCAGTTTTTCCTTCACCCCAATTTGAGCTCGATGTGTAACTCTCTTTAGTTCCATGTTTCTTACTGTAAACTGTTTATTATTATTATTATTATTATTATTATTATTATTGTCGTTTATTTCCCACGATCTTTTATCACTCACCTTCAATTCTCTTTAACATTTAGTAAAGTGATTTTCTTCGGAAACTTGATCTTTTATTGCATATTACGCTTCTTTGGCACTGATTAACAGAATCCAATTCTTACATTCTATCAACCTTATCGCTTCACGCTGCTCCTCGAATACAAATTCTTCAATTAAGCCAAATCCTATTCTTTTTATCAAACGCATAAAACTCTAATTTTATCCCGCATTAAACTCTTTATTACTTCTTGAAAGGGTTTAATCTTTCTCAACAGAAGTCGTTTTACACAGACAAGCACATACGCATACACACACATGTATATATGCATATGTGCACATGTGTGTATATATATTCATCTATACATGATATCACATTGAAAACATTAATTAATTCATGACGAATTTTTACTCTGACATCAAGTGTAATATATATATACACACTAATATGTCTACCTGAGGATGGTCGTTCGAAACGACTGAAAGCCGGCTCGTACAAAAAAATAAGACCAGATAAACCCGGAATTTATGAACAAGGATCACACCATTCATTAACAGATTCGAAGTTGGTTGTAATTTATTATTAAATATTGTTTGTGAGAGTGATTCTCGCCATATAACTAGCTTCAGTATTTGTTTTTCGTTTGAATGATTTACGTTACATAAATTGAATACGCACTACAAAACCGATATATATATATATATATATATATATATATATATATATATATATATATATATATATATATATATATATATGTGTGTGTGTGTGTGTGTGTGTGTGTGTATCTGTCTGTCTTTATGCGTGTATATATATGCTTCGGGTACATAGAACTTGTCACCCGGCGAAGGCAGTCCATTTAAGAAAAGGAAAGGTTTATACCCAATCATAGGAAGGAGTTTGAGAATAAATCCTGAGGCCAAATCCGGAGCCGAAGTTCCCAAGACAGTCCGATGTTAAGTTAAACTCTTGCGACAATCCCGGTGCCAAGCTGTATTGGCCTCTGACGTTCCCTTGAAAAAAATGGGTGGCATGGAGAGAGGAGACATGCTACTTGGGCAGCTGCCGAATGATGTTAAAACTCTTCCCAGGACACTGGAGAGAACATTCCAGCTAATTGCTATGATCTTCTCCTTTTTCGACATCCACATGAGAAATGCCGAGAACAGAGACAAACACTGTATATTGTCTTCATCGACAGCATTCGATTTTGAGAGGAGGGTGATCTTATTCAAAATATTCGACAGGATCTTTTGTCCCCTGAGTCTCCTCAAGAATATCTAGTCATTTCCTGCAAATATGGATGGCGTCGTATATTTTAGCGTCTCTTATTCAGAAACTGTCAATATCTGAAGCGATGTAAAGCACGTTTATGTGTTAGCAACTTCCTTCAACCGATGGCGTTTACCTGTTCACATGAACAAAGGGTAAGCTGTTCAATTTGTCTCGGTTGAGGACGAAATGCAACGTCCGTGAGGAGTTCATTCGAGATGAGGTTCGAAGATGACGCAGCACTGTCAGCGCACGATGAAAAGCAACTGCAGTGACCAATGTACAATTTTTTAAATGTCCACCAAGAGTTCAATCTGACTATCAGTCTGATGTGGACCAACGTGATACGCGGAGGCGTTGACCATCATCCCCCATATCAACAAGTATGGTCTGGAGGTGGTTCAGGAAATCACATACCTCGACTCCACCTTTCGGACACACCCTCCCAAGACATAGAACTCAACAGACATATCGGACGAGCTGTCACTCCTTTCGCCTGCGTGATTTCGTGAGAGTTCGGGAACAGAAAACTTTACTACAGACAACAAAATTGCATCGACACGGCAGCGAGATTTAGAGCCTCTGTTCAAGAATGCGTGATGCCACAACGCCTTTCATCTTCTCTCTCTGGGACACATTCCGGGAATCAAATGGTCCAGTCGGGTCACCGATCATGTAGTTCATAGTCGTGCTCATCTACGCCCGGCTCCAAAAGTGCCGACCAGGCTGGCTTGGACATGTACACCGTATGCCATTTGAGAGGGTTCCAAATGTACTTCAGTCCGGGGAACTAGCCGGGGGACTCCTTAAGGACTCCGGAGGGTTGAAGCAAGAAGAAGAGAAATAGAGGCTCCAACTGAATGCATGCAAATAATTTCTCGGCATTTATAATGCTCATTGTGTAATAACATATCTAGAAATGGTTTCTTAATTAACTAGACATATAAACATATAGATAATTCTATGAGATAATTCAATATCAATTTACAGATCAATAAACTATCAAAAGAATATATTTAAGCCAAGTGAGATAAGGATCATTGAATAGCAAGTAATGTTAGATCCCGTTTAAAGTTTTCACATATTACGAGAGTCATTCAATAAATAAGGTGAATTTTTCGGTATAAGGACTTCTAATACAGATAGAAGCTTACTTTTTCTTTCAACGTAGTCTCCCAGCACTGTCACACACTTTTCCCATCTGTGCACAAGCTTCCGTATTCCCTCAGCGTAAAAGTCTTTGGACTGATGTCTCAGCCAGTCGCTCACAACATTTTGACTTCATCGTCACTTTTAAACTTCGGGCCTCTCGTGAACGTTTTCAAGGGACCAAACAGGTGAAAGTCTGAAGGGGCAAGGTCTGGGATGTAAGGGGGATGAGAGAGCAGTTACCAGCCCAGCTCGTTGATGGTCTGCAACGTTTGGGCTGCTGTGTGAGGCCTTGCGTTGTCATGATGCAAGATGACTCCTGACTGCATTTGTTCCAACAGATAAGCTCAAAGTCCTTGCAATGTTATCCACTGCCACCCTTCTGTCAGACTGAATGAGGTCATTGACTGATTCAATCACCTCAGGAGACCTGTATGTCTCCCAGGCCTGTCTTCATCCTCAACACTGCTCTGTCCTTCTTTAAACAATTTAGCCCACTTGTAGACATTTTTTGCTGCAAAATGTGGCACCGTACACAGTTGACATTCTCCTATGAATTTCAACTGATTTGCCCCCTTCAGCAACCAAAAACTTGATACCTGACCGCTGTTCAATGCTGGAGCATGCTTCTTGGTCGGCCATCTTTGTTAATCGCCAAAACTCTCAAATTTTTTTTTTAATCTGCAAAAGAAATTAAATCCATGTGAAAAAGAAGTAAAACAAACAACAAAAAAAGAGAAAGTTTCTATCTGTATTAGAAGTCCTTTTACCGAAAAATTCACCTTATTTATTGAATGACCCTCGTATATTTATTTTATTGACATTCTTACTCTCCATAACAATAATTCTTTTTAACATTTTGCAAAATAATGTTTGAATTCATGCATTGTCATCAGAACAGAGATATTTGTGTGTGTGTTTGTGTGCGTGAGTGCGTGTGAATGTGAGAGGGCAAATTTATGTATGTATATATATTGCTGATTTTGTTACATTTATGTGAGGGAATGTTTTTGATATTGCAACTGGCAATTTCCCGCATTAAGTGAACAGCGGATAAGAATTTAAATTTAAATGATTCCATTGGATAAGGAGATAAACATTAAATTATAATAAATATAAACAAAATTAAAAACCCTGACATCTAAATTTAGAAAAAAAAACATTAGTATTCAATTATAAATGATTCCATTGGATTCGCCTCATCAAATTATAATAGAGAATGAAAAATAATGAAAAATGCACAAAATGCAAAAAAACATAGTCATTTTTACCCAGTTGCTGCATGCGAAATTGAGCCATAATTCAATTTTAAAGGGTTTCCTCCTTGTTCTACTCAAGAAACTAGAATTGAAAATGAAGAAAACGGAAAATAGAAACATAACGAAATCACATTTATGTCGGTTAACTTAGGCAGAAGGGAGTGAGAGAAAATTCAGTTTCAGATCTTTAAATTGGATTATACTCATTAAGTCGGATTAGAATATGAAGAAAACCTAAAATGCCAAAAGTCGTCAGATAAAGCCGAAACTGTTATTCCCAATGCAGTGTTAATTTCTACGACATCAGTGTTTAAACATGCTTATATATATATATATATATATATATATATATATATATATATATATATATATATATATATATATTATTTATATATATATATATATATATATATATATTTATATATATATATATATATATATTTATATATATATATATATATATATATATATATATATATATATATATATATATATATATAAAGAATGAAGAATTATAGTTTTAAGGTATGCTATATTCATAGGATGAAGTGCTTAATATCAGAGATAGAGCGTATGTAAATATAAAAGTGAATATTGAAGTCAACACTCAGAAGTGACAGACTGCTCCATGCTAAACGCGATCATCGGGCCTAATGATTGCGTTTAGCATGAAACAGTCTTCACTTTTGAGTGTTGACTTCCATATTCACTTATATATATATATATATATATATATATATATATATATATATATATATATATATATATATATATATATGTATGTGTGTGTGTGTGTGTGTGTGTGTATAAAATGCTGAATACCAGAAAAATCCAGCTCATATAAATGAAAAACAGGACACTGAGGCATTGTGTAATAGCTTTAATAAATATTAATAAAGCTGCTCTACTGTAGAGTACTGAAAATGAATCTTGTTTGAGAGATCATTTCATTTTTATTACTCCTTGTACCATATACTTTTGTACCAGCTACTAATACCAGGCGTTTTGAATAATCATGCAAGAGGAAATTTTACAACTTATAAAAATAACGATACCAGTTCAAATAAATATTTCACTGACGAATGTTATACAAGTTTTATGAACTTACCTCATAGTGAAATCAATTAGTGTAAGACCGGCTGTTTTATAGGCTGCATTACTGTGTGTTTAGTTGTTAATTCTTCTGCTTCTTAAAGTGTACATAAAATGCTCCCTAAATAATGTACCCTTCCTAATGTGTATAGAGAGATTGGTAATACAGATATCTAGCTTTTAGTTTTTTTCTGTGTGGGTAAATAACAATAGGGAGAGTCAAATCCCCAAATCCTAAATGACTGATATTGCGCACAAACAGGACCAAACAGGAAACATTTGTCTATTTATCCTATATCGATTATATCCCACGTGGGATATATATATATATATATATATATATATATATATATATATATATATATATATATATATATATATATATATATATATATATATATGTATGGCGTTAGTTTTGTCTTTCTTGCTGTCGGCTATAAGATTTTCTACTCTGTCTAATCATCTCCAGTTTGTTTCGATCAATTACTATTATATACTCTATTAACACGTATATATATATATATATATATATATATATATATATATATATATACCCTTTGGTAAATTAATTAAAACGACTCCTTTAGTCTTTCAACACATAGTAAGTTTTAGACACATTGATGAAATTTGTTTGCCCTTGAAAAATATCTCGTCATCCGTGATTGCATCAGATTTTTATCACGTTCATGCACTATTGTCTCTACAGTCGATTAGTTTTCCTACGTCCATTGTCTGTTATCGACATTACTCTAAGGAAACCTACGAAAATTCTAACGTTTCACGAACACACTGGTAAGCCACATCAGTGAGCAAATCAAAGTACTATAAATTAAACTCGGAATCACTCCTGATTTAAATCCAATCGAGAATCTGTGGTCAATCCCTAAGGAACAACATCGTGGAATAGTCATACGAAGAACTAACATGTACACTAGGTCATGTTCCCTTGGAAAAATACGAAAAAAAGTAAATAATTACGGAACTATTCATTTTGATTCAATTAATTTGCACAAGGCAGTATATATATATATATATATATATATATATATATATATATATATATATATATATATATATATGTATATATATATATATATATATATATATATATATATATATATATATATATGTGTGTGTGTGTGTGTGTGTGTGTGTGTGTGTATTAGTCGTTACTCGCCCGCATCCGAGCATCGGAATCGTCATTCTCTCCCCGTATTTCATTTCTCCCCTCTGGTGGCATTGGCGGAGATGGCTCTGATGGCTCAGCCTACTTCTGTTAGTAGTCAAAAGGAGTTTGACGAGGCCATCCGAGTGAATTTAGGTTCTCAACTCTGCACGACCTGATCGGAAGCGCCTGGTTGCTGCACAAAGGGGATTGAGACTGTCCTGATGCTTGGTCTGTGAAGGTCCGTCTTTGTTACGCCAGCCCGACTTACACTGCCCTTTTCCGTCGGTCTGGTCGTTAAGATCGTTTAGATCTTTGCCTATTCCGCCTTTGGGGTTTTCGGGGTTGGTCGCATATAGTCTCCTTTATTTGGGCAGCAATTCCTCTTTTAGAAAAGTTACAGTAAAATCGACTGAATAGGTATTGCGATTAAGCTTTTTATTTAATTTTTCTTGTGTTACTTGTTAAATATTTTAAAGATTTTTGTCTGTGTTCGTCAGTGATAATACTGTCTTTAAATGTTGCATGTCAGTTTTAACTGATTTTATTTATATAAAACCATCTAAAAATAACATGCATAGTACCATTTCATAGAGAATTTACCTTTGAATTTATAGATTTTGTAGAGAGCTACTGACAATTTCTCGGCTCAATAAATCTGACGCTTGTTTATTTATACTGATTTTTTTTTAAGTGTGCCAGAATATATCTTTTTTCTCACTCATACGGAGCGCCTCGCAGATAGGTCTATGAATATGGATTTGCACAAAAATTACCGAGACAAGCGAATGTAATTTGACCTGGCTGATATTGATCGGTTATCTGCAGACCTGTTGGCAATTTCTTTCATCATGTGTATCGGTTCAGTATACTTATAATGAATTGTATTTCTATATCTTGTCTCAGTCTCCTGTGGACTGTCCATAAAAGGAATAAAATCACAAAATAAACGTTACTTTAATCGTAGAACTGAGATATCATGAAATTTGTCTTACATTAATTTTCAGAGTGTGTTACATGAAAAAATTAATCTGTATCCCTCCCATGTAAGGTAGTAAAGCCACTAAGACACAAGGGATTACAAGGTGTGTAAGAATTAGGAACAGAATCATTAATGATGATCGAGAAGAAGAAAGAGTAATCAGGAGGACAGTAAATAGAGATTGGCATTGCATTTAAATATTTGAACATTAATGTTGGCTGGAAAGCATGAAGCCGGAATGGAGTTCTACAAGCGAAAAAAACGAGAAAGATAAACAGATAGCATTGAATTTACAGCTACATCTAGCCAGCTCAACTGTAAATTGATGAGATCTCAATGCCAGGCTAGTACAGCGCTTAACTCTAAGCACCGTAGCGAAAAGATCATGCGAACAATTACCATTAATAGGTTTATAGAAAAGACACAGAGGGACAACGTTTGGAAAGGAACTGAAGCCGAATCGCCAGATCAGTACCAACAATATTTCAGATTCTTCTCCGGATTTTATCAAGGGGCTCAAGGTGAATAGCAGGCGCACCGGATAATGAGTGGCATTCATAGACGAATGGTAGACTTATAGCTCTGTCACATTTCTGACAATTCTAAGGGACACATACACATATTCAGTGAAGAGATAAGCACATGAGAAGAATAACATCTATGTTACAACTACAGCTTTCAAGGTCATAGGTACGTTATCAGGTATGTCGACATCGGGTATTTGATTTTTTGAAAGCCGGAGTTATGAACGAGTAGACCTGTAACGTAATAAGTCTAATGACTTATTATGTTACAGGGGAACATAATTTAAAGTATTTCTAATATGGTAGTGCATTTAGGGTGAGGTGTTCACTTTAAGTTGTGTTGAATGCCTATTTGGCCGAGGAGAGAATCATGACCAAATGCCGAAACTATAGAGACTACTAAAGACTTCTCGATACGCGAATTGAACAGGCATTCTAACATATACGAGATATGTTCAAATCTGGCTTAAATTGCAAAGAACTTTAATGATAGTAATATAAGGACCTCAGGACCAAGCGCATTACGTAGACGTTATGCTTATGGAGTTTGGTAACCGCGCACAAACCATTTAGAATGTTCATGATAACGAATGTCCAACACTGAAAACATCCTCAATGGACACGTGATCAAAGGACTTGCACCGTGTTTCAATAGATGATGATGACCTGGTCTGAATAAGGCGGAGATTTAGGTAGGTGTGGGTCGTTATTATTGGAAATCGATGGCAGGAAGATGACGTGTTAGAAATAGCAAATCGGTGGGAGCAACGCCATTGTTCATTCTACACTCTGCTTAGAAACACTATGTCTTATCATTGACGTGGAAGCTGTTTTATCAAGTACAGCCTATTACAGTCAAATCCTTTATGTCAACTATTTTCTGCGATGTATGGAACAATGCGTTGTGCCACGCAGCAAAACTATTACTGAAATCTATGCAAAGTCATAAAGGGAACGATATTGTATAACTCATGGGACAAACGCATTCAGATGACAATTTCATTAGGCATTTATGTTCCTCCAACCGTTGTGTTATGCAGAATATGCACAGCGCAATTGTCAGCATTGAAGTGTTTTCTGTTCATAAGAACCCAGTGCAATTTTATAAGTCTGGTAGAATTCGGGCCTAATCTAGCAAGAGGTGTGGTGAAATCACATGGAAGATCAATATCTGATTAGGAAGACGCTCATAATATTTTCCCTCAACTGTAAAAATGCATATATATATATATATATATATATATATATATATATATATATATATATATATATATATATATATATGTATATATATATATATATATATATATATATATATATATATATATTCACACAACACATTTATACAGGAAGTATACACACACACATGCACATACACAAGCAGGGAAATACACTCATACATATATATATATATATATATATATATATATATATATGTGTGTGTGTGTGTGTGTGTGTGTATAAATATAAAAGTGGACATGGAAGTCAGCACTTAGAGGCGACAGTCTGTTTCATGCTAGTGCAATCGTCAGGCGACTGGTGCTGTTATTTTTCTCGGCTATTTATATAAGGGTCAGTGGTGCATTATGGATAGTCTATTTTGGCGGTTACATATATGTGTATATATATATTTCATGAAAAATGACAGACAACATATTTCTGTTGAAGGTTGTTATTTTGTTACTGTCTTTGTCTTGTATGCAAACAAATTATTATAAAAATGTTAACAGTAGTACATATAAAATATAAAAATATAGTTGTAAGGTATGTTATGTGTTAGTTTTTTTGTGTGTACAGCTATGTATTAGTGAGCCAACCAAAATGAGCTGACTCATTTTATAGGTTGCCAATAGAAAGATAACCAATCAGAAGACTTAAAATTCAATCCCACGTGTATAAAGGCGGCCATTTTGTTTTCTCTCCGAATATTCACTGCCAACCTCTGATATGGAAGACCTTAAGAATTACTGAACAGCTGCTACTAGATACTGGCGTTGTTTCATTGAACAAATTACTTACTACTTTGGATTCTACATTCAGACTACGGTGAACATGAATAAAATTATATTTATGGTTAAAGTGCTCAATGTCATGGATAGAGCGTATATAAATATAAAAGTGAACACTGAAGTCAACACGCAGCAACGGCAGTTGTGTTTAATGATTGAACACAATCTTCAGGCTTGTAGATGGTGTTTAAGTGTTGCCGTTTAGTAATTTTTTCTCACTAGTCTATTTGCTAATTTAAGGATTTAATTTATTACAATGCGTCCAAAGTTTTCTCAATGTCTCTCTCTCTCTCTCTCTCTCTCTCTCTCTCTCTCTCTCTCTCTCCATAGAGATAGGTTGATGTGTAAGTGCACATATCCATATAGGTATATAAATATATTTTTGCATACTATTAATTTCAATATAGACAAGATGCGTGCGAGTTTTGGGGAAATCGACAATGAACAAATTTATTTAGCTAATACTCTGGTTCCACTGCGACCTTCGAACTAATTTCATTGTCTACCGAAGAGTATACTTGATCGCACATATGAATCTAGATCAGCAAATATGTCTACTATAGTTAAGCTAAGTTTTATAAATACAATTAGGTTTATTTGTATATCTGTATGATTTTATATATGCGATTTGGTAGTCGTGTGTTATAGGAGATATTTCATTTGTATGTATGAACTGAATTCTTTTATATTCGGACAATGATGCAAGTTTTTCAAGTTTGTCGGCATCTAACTTAAAAGGTCATTCGTGTCTGTCAAGCAAAATAAAATTCAGTGGACCAATTGTGTTTTCTCGCGTAGAAGAGCTATATTCAAATGGAAATGTGCTGCGAATGTTGTTGGTATTGGTCTCCCTTCTTTTTATTTAGTAGGGTAAGTAGGTCAAAGGTTACTTTTTGCCACTATTCTGATAATGAAAAGAGTATTTTTTGTACCAGAATCGAACCAAACTAACTCGTACTTCAGAGTAACCCGTGATTGGTTCGTTCTCTCTAAGGTGGAAAACAGTGGCCGGCGAAAATGACGAAAATATCTTCTTGTCTGCGATAATAAATTAGATTTACATTGTCTAGACATGCCTAATTGTTTTATTGACTTCCTTATGCCAACATATCGATATCAGATGACGTTAACAATCTTTTACGCATCATTAGGCGGGTCGTACATAACAGTGCTTTTAATTATCTTCATAGTTAATATGATTCTTTTGAATCAAAATCGTCGTCGTAAAATTACGAGTATAAAGAGTGTTGTTGCATATAAACTACTTAAAATGTTATTATAAAAGGGAAGACTTTCAATATAAGAACGCCAAGGATGTTGGCATAACTTGCAGGACGCATATATATTTATATAATAAATACACTTTCTTCTTATCTCAGTTTTTAGATGTAAGATACATATTTGTCAGTGTCGGATTTTATTATGCAACTCTTACATACTTTGTACATAGTATGTTAGATAAATATATATAATAGATTATGTACTTATTTTCTAATTTCAGATCTTTAGACGTTGCCATCTGTTTTAATAAACATATAGTCTCAAGGAGAAACAGAAGACATTCAATACGCAAAATACGAAAGCGTTTAACACATTTCAGCAAACAACGACACATTTTAAACCATTGACAAGATAGGAAGAGTAGAAAATCTGGTTTTAGGAATATCACTGAAAAATATAAAAAAAGTAATAAGCATCAAAATTAAATTGGCAAGCAAGTAAATATTTGAAGAAACTTGTCTTGAGAACGTAAAGAGAAAAGATAGAGCATGCTATGATTGGATATGGTTGATTTCTTTAACGGCATAATGGTTTACTGATACAAGCCTTACAAATTAACCTATAGCTAGGGGAAAAGATGTGGATTCATACCTTTCTCAAGAGTATATGAACGTAAGTGAATATAACGAACACAATTAGCATTTCCGAGCCATTATACAGTACACGATGCGCACACCCAAGAGTATTCCTAAGAGATCACCAATTTAGATAATGACCAGTCTCAACGTTGCTTAACTTCAGTGATCGTACGTGAACCGGTGTTTCAACGTGATGTATTCGTTAGCCAGAATCCTAAGAATATTGGCTAAAAACAAGAAAGTAACCAAATTATCAATCAATTATTAAAGTATCTATCACATGGAAGAAAGTAAAAATTAGGCCAAGAACTTCATGAAAAATATTTTTTTTAAAGTAGCTTTGAGTCATGAATGCACAGGGATATGGGTTGTAACTGGTCGGTCGTCTAGGACGTGCTTACTTCATTAATAAAAAAATCGGTACGCCTTAGAAGAGAAGAGTGAGGTGTTGGGAGAACATTTTCGACAAGTAAAATCAGAAGTTTTTTCAAAGATGATATTGTCAAGATAAATGTCGATAAATATTGAAACTTTTGTGCATGATGTATTTTGATTAGTGCACATCTTAAACAAGAAGCTTTTAAGTTGGCGAGTGATTGAATACATCTATTTTCAACTTTGAATTGAATATGGCAACTTTCATCAAAAATATTCCAAATATACCCCATATATAAACTGGAAATTACGCGACATATTGGTAGTAAGTACATATGATAAATATATATTAGAGAAGATACGGAAACTGAACGTAGAATAGGTTAGAGTTAGTTTTTCCTAATGCCGCAGATTGATACAAAGCCAAAACAATAATCTAAAAAATTCTCACGTACTTAAATAGCCCTCAACAGATCGAGACAGTCAAATGGATGTCAAGCATGCAGCCAAACTAGTTCAGAAATCTTCTTTTTAGAATAATGTTTATTTCTCGAGGTAGAGGGTTAGAGATTAAGCGGCAGAGTTTACAACGGATGGGAAAATACTTGTTAACTCTAAGACTTGAACAGGGTAAGATTATCGTGATCTGGAGAGCATCCTCTTGGGAACTGTTTCCGCCAAGCAGCGATTCGTGGGAAGATCTAAACTGTATACAACCGCTTTCTCAGATCAATGCTTAAAATGGCTTCGCGTGAATGAAGCATGTAGGTCTTAGCGAGGACTGTCCTTCTTCAAACCTCATGGACTAGCACCACAGAATAATAAGGAAAGGACTCTAACAAATAACAGAGACGCCGTCGCTTGATGACTTTCATCAACAGTGACAACTAAAATGGGTATCACAAACTCGAAGAGAAAACAATGATTCAGTCAAATTACTTCCGTTCTATAAAAAATGTTATGAAGAAAGTCTCCATCAATATTCAAAAATAGTGGAAAGAGTAATAACGGTTACTGGACTTGAGAAACTATTTTCTTAAATAATTGTTTTAAGGGAAAGATTTTATGATCTTCAAGCAAAACATCACTGGCAGTAAAAGCCAGTCCCGCATTATACTATCTGATATCGTTTTATAAGATCAGATTCAATCTTTGTTTAAAATATAGAAAACCAAGACCATAGTTGCTTCATTACATATACATCTTCCGCGTTTTCTATGTTAAGTATTGTATTTTTTTTTAAAAAAGAGGAAGACAAGTGAGCGTCTAAGAATTTGTAGACATCTGTTAGAAGATAAATAGCTTCAGTGGTTTTTACGTGATGTTAAGTTGGTTGGACCTTATGGCCAATTCCCGTATATAGGCACGCTAGCATCGGGGGAATCGGACACTAATTAACAGTGACGGACGACAAATAAAGAGACCGTATATATTTAGGAAGCTGAGAGTTCAAACAAAGAGATACAGAGAGTTAATTCATGGATAAGCTTTATTCCAAGCATCTGTAAAGGAACGTTGTAATGGACCCAAACAGATGCACACACACACACACACAGATACATACATATACGCAGAAAACGTTTTACCATTCTATCTCTAACAACAACTACGTTTTCTCGCCAAATAATTTGATTCGTTTTGTAATATTTGGTTCCTAAAGAATAAATAATCTTGGAGCAGACGTAGTGGTTATATTTATCTATTTGAACAGTACACTTGTGGAGTTTAGATGTCAATCTAGTAGAACACTGAAAATCATTTAGTGGGGGTACCAAAGAAAACAGATCGTCAGAACAGTTGCGATTTGAATATTTATATAACAGACAGAGGGAAGCTACGATAGGTCGAGGGAAAGGGACTCAAGTCGAGATGCCATATCCGGATCGATTACATTACAGAACCTCCTTTAGATTTTGTCAATAACCTAAAGATGAGTAGCAGGCGACCCAGATCAGATATGGCAGCAGCATTCAATTCACGGGTGGATGGTAGATTTGCAAATCTGAAAGATGGACTCTGACTGAAAAAAAGTTTTCTGGCACGACCTAATTTTCCTTGAAGTAGATTAAGGGGGAAATTACTCAATTTTTTGAAGACTACAATCTACAAAGAAACTACTGATAACAATATAGCTGAAATTTGGTGGGTGCATAACACATAAAAGATTCCGATGCCGGAACATTAAGTAATCCCCCCCACCATCAAATGTTAATGTGTGGCTATATGGTCCACTTGTAGTAACATTACATAGCAATCTGTAAAAAAAATGTATTAATTTGGTTTTTCGATAAATTTATCAGGGTAGCAAGTAAACCGAAAGGAGTTCCACGGGTGAGAAGTGCGCGAGAAGAAATTGTTGGAGTAGAAGTGACGGTTGCATTTAGCTGTTTGAACAGTAAACGGGTGGCGACCTAGATGCTAATCTAGTATCACGCCTAAATTCATGTAGTCGGGGCACCAGAGAAAAAAGATCAACAGGGCAGTTGCCATGAGAATATCTGCAGAAAAGACGGAGGCAAACTATGTCACGTCAGTGAGAAAGTGACTGAAGACGAAATGTCATATCAGGATCGATTACATTACAGAGCCTTCTTTGGATTTTGTCAAGAATCGCGTGATGGAGGTTCTTGCGGGAGCACCTGACCAGAGATAGAAACAGTATTCAATTCATGGACAAATGCACGAAATGTAAATGTACAAGATGTGCTCTGTGCAGGATAATAAATGTCTTTAATATTAGTTGCCCAAATTATTCTAGCCTATGCAGGATTGTTAATACTTATACGGAGATCTTTTGACATTAAGTAGCGTGCTTGTGGTGTATGCGCGGTGGTGTAATGGATACCGATTCAGAATAAGAAATCGCAGAACCGAGTTCGAATCCCAATCGAGGTCGATACATTCATTTACTAGATTCCTGCTTTTTTTAAAAGGTATAAATAGAGAGAATTGAATTCTCTCAGTCTGGCTTGCCCAAGATGCACCATTGTTTGGTTTGGTTTACGGCATATCAACCTCAATGGGTTATTTAATGCCGACAAAATGTTTATTGCTGGTAATATGTTTTTCTTAAAAAATCTGTTTCTGGGAATATTTTCTTTGAAGAAATCTGTAGCTGGTCATTTTTTTTCAAAGAATGTATAACTGTATTGCTGGTATTTTAAAAGTATTGCTAATAATAATTTTTCCTTCAAAAATTATTTCTGGTAATTTTTTTTTATTACAAAGTATTTCTGGTATTAAAACCTATTTTTCAAAACCTAAGTTTCAAGTTTTCAAGTTTGAGTGTTAATTATTTGCCCATAGCTGGGACCCTAACAGGTGCTATCAACTCGGGTCAGGGTGGACCTGGGAACACCAGCAACTAAGAGGTGGTTCCACGCTCCTCAAAACCTCCTGATCAGAGGCCTTGCTGTTGAACGTAGCTTATCGTCTTATCCAGGACGCGGATGTAGTTTATCGTCATACCCAGGATGATGATACATCATTGTAACGTTTGGTGTAAACGGGATTCGTGATCAGAAATGTGAAGGTTCTCGGTCATTATATTTCTACTTCATCAGTGCGCCATTTTATTTTTGCTCTGTTAACTGATATCACTCACATGTAAGAGAAAAATGCAAGTAAAACATATCGGACATGCATAAATTGGTTTTTGTTGATCGCATCATTCTCGGCAATTAATTATTCCATGTCTGCCGTAGGAAATGATGGAATTTCTTTGTCAAGGAAGGTTCGAAAAAAATCGGATCAACATTCGCGAAATTCTTAATATATAAAAACACTTGACCATATTTTTTGAATAATCGGGTGTACAAAAAAAATAAATGAGTAGGCGGTCACTTCGGAAGAAATTTGTGGAAGTAACACGCGTGTACTTGAGCCCATCAGAACAATATAAAAATGAGAATATTTTCAAACTACCTTAGAACAGTTCATTTGCTTGGCAAGATAAATACAACTGTGTCTCACCGCAGCCTGCTACTTTGTCCGCTAAACGAACAGTATCAAATTACGATTCCCATCGTGATGATAATGCTTTCAACACCACCCGGCTGTTGATACTTCACTACAACTCGTAGAACAAAACACGAACGATTCAATTATTGTTTTCAAATTTTTCCACAAGTTCTTTTGTTGTAAAAGAAAAAAAGAAATAAAAACTTCTATATTTTGTAACACTTATGTTAATCCTTTCATTTTATTAACATTACTACAGTTGCTGTAAATTTGGCGCTTCAGGGCATTGTTGAAAATCTTGATTAATCTTTTTTAGCCAACTTGATGCAGTTGGTTCCGAAGAAGCTGTGAATCAGATGAGAATTGTTTTATATTTGTTGCGATAAAAATTAAAACAAGGTCAAATGTATATACAAACATGATTTAACACGCAGATATTCTCTTAGAAAAAAAAAAAAAACAGCGTGTAGACATCTATCCACAGCAGACATTTCAGTATCTCAATGAGATATGTGCCTTAGCCTTCAGCTGACCACAGAGAGATAATATAGGGAGAATTTTGTAATAAGACAGTTGTTTGAACAGATTTTGAAAAAACAAAAATAATTAAGTTTACGATGAACATTTTCGATGTAAGACTTCAAGACTTAAGTTATACTTATTAAAAAACAAGTTATAAGTTATACTTATTAAAAAAACAAAGCGTGAAAAATACTGTGACATTTGATTCGTTCGAATTTTACCTGGAAATAATGTTCAACGCCTTAAGTTTATCGCGCTGTTACCTGTTAATTCACTTCTGCAATGACTTATGTTTATCAATGCAATCTGAAAACAAATTAAATAATTGCAGCTGATCAGTTATTAAATCTTTAAACGATGGAAGGATTTGTGCACAAACTATTCAAAAACAAAGTAGTTGATGTTTTAACGGATATTTTTTGCTTTTTCAGACTTAATTATATTAAAATATATAAATTATATTTTAACTGTTTTATATTATAAAGGAAATGGGGAATAAAACTTGAATTGAATATTATTTAAAAGAATGATAGTCTTTGAGGTATTACTTGCAGATGTGCGTTCTTTGTAAAAGTTGTCAACATTTTAGACTTTTTCTCCTTAAGAAGTGTGCGTGCAGACCGGTGGGCTTGTTTCCTTTAGCTTCGCTTGCAGTGAAATAACCCAAGTAATGACAATAATTACAAATGTGACCTTATGAATACTAGAATCTATTAAACTCAAATCATTAATGAATGATGCCTGTATCGTTTGAAAAAAGTTTAAATCATCAATTACGAGGGTGTGCTGAAAAGTTCATCGTTTAACTATGAAGATTCTAGAGCTGGCAAATCCTGCATGCATTGATTTCAACTATTCTTATTAATAACAGCATTGATATTTTCCTTGTACAAGGGTGGGCTAAAAGGTTCATCGGTTGACAATTAAGGGGTGATGCTCGAGCTGTGAAATCTTGCATGCATTAATTTCGACTCATCTTATTAATAACTGCATTTTCTCTATACATGTACAAGAGTGAGCTGAAAAGTTCATAGTTTGACTATGAAGGAGAGATGCTAGATCCGTGCAACTTTGCATGCATTAATTTCAACTCTTTTTATTAATAACGGCATCGTTCGTTTCCATATACGAGTGTGGGCTGAAAATATCATAGGTTGACTATGACGAATCTCTGCTAGAGCTGTAAAATCTTGCATGTATTATTTTCGACTATTCTCATTAACACCTGCATTATTGTGCTTTCCAGGTATGAGCATGTACTGAAAAGTCTATAGGTTGATTTTTGATGCTAGAAATGTGAAATCTTGGATGCATTTTATTTCAACCCATTTTTATTGATAACTGCCTTGTTGCGTTTTAGTTTAACTGATGTCTTACTGGTCAGGGTAACGTCTGCTAATGCTACCTGTCGTTTAAGGAACAAATGCCAATAATTGAGGAACTGAAAATATAACAATATAACAAATAACCGTAAAAGTTATCAAATAGAGCTTGTACTGGGATACAAGCTCATTTCAGATCTCGATAAAACCGTATATACGACGCATCGCTAAAGATAATGGAAAAAAAGTCTCGCTTCCGTGTGCATCTCCGAAAGAACCTACGAATGTATTACTTACCACCCTTATTTACTCTGTTACAAGAACTTCATTCAGTATAACTCTATCTCGAGTGGCTCTTGGTACTTGTATTTGGTAAACGATATTTTTTAAAATAGTGTCAGTTACATGGTATTTTTAATTTATTAAAAAAATAATCGCTTTCATATTAATATTTAATTCACTGGAAATGATTAATTTAAAAAAATATCTTTTCAGATTACTACCCAAAACCTTTAAAAGAAATATGTATAACACTGCGTATCCGCTCTATGGAATATGATCTTTTATATACTCTGTATTTAATACACAAATAGAAACAATTGGAAAATATTCCACAAGTAAAGATAAAATAATCAGTTTTCTTCATAATGTTTTGCTAGTCTAGCATTCCTCTGAATCAATAAGAAGCAGATGGCTCGGATTCCAATAGAGTAAGAGAAGATACTTTGCAAACACAGTCAGCCATATGACAGTGAAGCCGACAGTCTCAAGAAAGGAATAAACAAACGTGACACATTCGATTCTCTGCGACAGATATCGAACTTCTAAGGATTATTCGTCTGAAAAGAAAGGAAAAGAAGAGAAGAATAATCCCTATGGATCGGATATATGGGGACCAATTTACACCCTAACCAAACAGTAGACGTTCATCCAAATATGCCTGCAACACATCTTGAAAATAGGTTACCTATAAAAGATCTCCAGCCGGAGTCAAGAATACGTCGACTCTATCCCAGTGGAGACGGGTACCCCTCAAAAGTGTATATCAGTTCACTATAAAGTATATATATTTTTAACAGATGTCTGGCTTTCTATTTTACAACAGAATTCGGTATTAAATAAATATTAAATGGTTCATATGCAAAGCAAACCATAAATATTTGGGGCACCAACTCTAAATAAGTAAAATAAGTAAAAATTAATGTTACTTATTTTTCTTATTTTATATTAGGCTGCTGTCAAAGTAAAATTTAAATTTCTAATTCCGACACGAACACAGGCTATACACCGGGGTTCAATAAGACTAACGTACTTCTCGTTAGTTGAAATAGATATATACCCCCCATATGAGGTGATTTGTGATTTTGTTGCGTAATACACACATACACCCCCCACATACATATATATATATACTATATATATATATATATATATATATATATATATATATATATATATATATATATATATAGATAGATAGATAGATAGATAGATAGATAGAGAGAGAGAGAAAGAGATAGACAGACAGACAGACAGACAGACAGAGGAACTAATATATATATATATATATATATATATATATATATATATATATGCGTTTATTTGTGTGTGTGGTTGTGTGTGTGCGTGCATGTATGTATAATGTCATTTCAAATAAAATTATTTACAAAAATAATGTTAGTGGGTTGAAAATATAAGAAAGAATCATGCATAGATTTTTTTACATTTGTCTGCTTCTCTTATGGTTTTTGTTTCATCAGCTATTAGAATAAACATGGTAATGACACTGTTTGACTTTGGCATTGAGATGGGGTCAAGGTATGTTTTAGGAATATCATATCATCAACAATCACTTTCTTGCTCATCCAGATATTTTCTTTTATTATCTCCATATTCGATCTCAGTAGTGACAAATATTTTCAAATATACTTTAAACTCACTGCGATCATCCTGATATAAGCAAATATTTCAGACAATGAATTAGAATATAAACATAAAACAAAATATTAGACGTTGGAAATTGTACAGAAATAAGTCAGTCTTTATGACAGAGGTCATGGCCTTGAAACTCTTCTTCAATTTGGCAACATCTCCAGCTTCCAATAAAGTTCAGGAATATACTAAATATTCGGCGATTCGAAGATTCAATTAATAACGTGTTATAATCGAATGTAAATAAGGGTTCTTAACCCTTTGAGTTCTGCGTTGCTGAACAATTTTAACCCTTCTGCTTCAGCTACTGAGTCAAAATTCGCAAATAATTGGTATGCAATGTTTCACGATAGATATAAAAATAGTTACAAGTGTTTAACCACCGTTCAATCGGTAGCAGGGCATTACGTCATTTTTCTCTACCACCGGTAAAGCAGTTGTCAGGGCTCAAAGAGTTAATGCCCCGGTTCGGCTCTCGAACACCGTAAAACCACTGTCACTTTCTGACCTTTATTTTCGAGACGTGTACTGGCGTACTGTACTGTAAGTACACAATTCAATCTCAGTTCCCGTTAAAGGGATATTTTCTCAGTAATTTGCTTCGATCGAAGACGATTTTCAATCTTATGAAGATTTGAATGAAAGGAATATTTTCACTCATCTGATTATTTCGTTGGTGCATAATTATCAGGCATTTTTTAAACAATATTTATTATGAAAACGAAACATAACAATTCAACAATAACATTTTTAAATGAGTATGATTATCGACACGCATTTTTATAAACTGAAAATGAAATAATATTATTATAAAAAAAAGTAAAGAAGACAGCAATTCTTATTAATAAATGACTCCACAAAAACGCCTGTTAATTATGCACCAACTCAATACATACCAACAAGATTATGCTATAATTGAAAGAGGGAGAGAGAAAGCGATAAATATATATATATATATATATAGAGAGAGAGAGAGTAGACAGTATTTGAAATGATTAATGTAATGCAATGGTATTAGATGTAATTTACTATAATATTCACAACTGTATGACCAAATAGATTATATTTCAGATATGGCTTCTCAGTATGTAAGCCCAAATTGATATATAATGTGATTACTTTAAAGAAAATTATACTGGGTCATATCCAATCTAGGCAAAGGTTCACAGAATGTCATTCCATAAGCCAGTGGCACAGGTACAGGTTGCTCAACACGGTAACATAGGCTGCACGAATAACGTGTCCATCCAGTGAACAAACTTACCTGATATCCGGCAAGACAATCAATCACAAATGATATGATCAAGCGCTTGAAAATCAGTATTATTAATATTTGGTGAGAAACATTGCAAAGAATATTCCGGAATATTGCTGGGCCAATGTCTCCTCTTTACGTTAAAGGCATCAATGTTATCTAAGTATGTTACCCTTTTTTATGAACAACTGACTGACAAATTGTCCAGTGAGAGAGATCTCATACAATCTTATCATGCCTTTTTCGAAAGGAAGTCGCATTTTCCATGCCCTGAAGATGTATTTAACAAAATTTACAACAGATACTGGATACATGATTTTAAATGCTTTGTGTGTAATGTTATGGCATTGACTGAAACCTTAACAGTTACAATGTAATCCTCACGTAGAATTCAACACGTTATTATGTTTTCAAATTAGTTGAGCTGGAATTTATCTGATTTGTAATTCAAGGTATTTAATCAAATAGACATTAGTATTGTGTCATTAAGGCGGTGCTATCAGAGTTTGTTCAAAGCACTGGAACTGCTACAAAGCAGCATGCATCTGGTTTTTTTTTCATACTAATTTGTTCTCTACTCAAAGAATTATCTTTGGTCGGTAATGTCCTAACCAGGAATAAAGAGATGAAATGTTCTCATTAAAATCCTTGAAAATAATTGAATTTCGGCAACATGAAAAGAAACAAACGAAGGAAAGCATGCAGAATTATAAAACAAACATTCAAATCACAAGGTTTTTTTTTTATATGAAAAAGTGAACAAAGGGCCATAACCAAATGGAAAGGACATAAATGACAATGATGGATTCACAAACGATGAAATCTTTTTCATGACTGCCTGTAAAAACTTATTTCAATTCCGTTTCTTGTTAACTTTCTACACAACTAAAAAAAAATTGGAAGGCAACCACCATTATTACGAAATCGAGCAATAACAACGAACTTGAAAAACAGATTTAAGAGGAAGATTTTATAAATTTCAGCCAACTGTAACACAACCTGTTTGGTTAATGAATATGTCCTGCTTAGAAACTGAAAGTCTCACTGTCAGCATTTCAGACGACAGGACATTAAATCTGAATGTGCATAGAACTTTATTCTAATGCAGTTTCAGTTAAGAATTACTTCAATGTGGACAAATGTATTTCAGAAAAGAATACTGTTTACTTGATTTTTTAAAAAACTGTTTCCTCTGGTGATTTTCGATTTGACTAAATGTCTAAGATAAGGAATCAAATTAATAATTTGCTCTTTCGTGGTTAAAATCCACTACGAATGTTCTGCTATGTATTTAAAATTTATTAGGTGACGTCAACAAGGTAATCTTTTGGGGAATGATATCCTTTTCTTATTGTTTCTTTCTCCATCTTCCAACTTAGCTCATGCATCATTGAGGTCCATTCAAATAATTTCACTGACGAAGTACTTTTTAGTTACTCAAATATATTTTCTATTATTTTTAAACCTCCTTTCTAGTAAAATATTTATATATCTGAATTATAACGATTTTAGCTACTCGGAAGAGAAATTGTTCCATCCAATCTATCAAACTCTTCTCTTAGTGGGTACCTTGTAACTGTTTCCAAATATGTAAATTATAATACAAACAAATTAATTGAATAATATAATGGTTCATATATAGACGGTCTATGAAAAAGAAGCAACTTTTTCATAACAACTTTTGGTCATGTTTAGAGTTTAATTAAATAATTCCAACCAAAATTATTCGTTGAGATTGTTAGAACCACTTAAATGAAGAATCTTTCAACTAGCTCCAATCCCACCTCTCTAGTAAACATGGCTATTTTGACAAGAAAGCGCCTTTCCTCTTTTTAGTAGGGAAACATACTTGTAAAATATGTTTTATGATGAAAAACAAAGTAAAATCCAAACAGTTAAGGGTTGGAAAACTGTTAGAATCAAAACAAAAGCTGAAATAGCTTTTTATTTGTAGACGGCGATTACAGGCTATATTGACCTTTTTTATTTGGATGTTTTTCTGGAAAGTAAAGTAAATACCAAACACCAGTGCAAAATTTTTCGATGTCACAAAGTTTGCTTATATAAAATATTTTAATGATAATCAGTAATGTCATTAAAGAGCAGAAATGACTTTCTTCAACTTTCAATTATAATGGTCAAAGCCTTTTAGCATTAGGTAGCATTATAGGGAGATTTTTTCATTATTAATCAGGTTTCTTGATTAATAATGCAAAACCTTAAATGCTTTCAAATACCAGAATATCCTGCAATGTGAATTAAATCTAACTATGTAGAAAACAATGTGATCGAAATGTTTGTCTCCAACGTGGAAATACTCAGTGCTGTTCTTCTATACCAAGTAAAATCTATCCGATAGCAAACCATTCTGTAATAATACTCTAACCTGGTCAAGGAAGACAACTAAAACCATTTCCGAAAGCGAGAAGCGCGAGAGAATGCATTATTAACATACAACTACATTTAGAACATTTAACAGTAAAATAGCGCGACCTAACTGCCAATCTACTCCTGCGTACCACAGAAGAAATCTCATCAGAACAATTACCAGGGAAATATTTACAGAAAACGCACAGATAATCTATGATATGACGGTGTGAATGTGACTGAAATCGAGACACTTAGGAACGATGACATTTCAGATTATTTAGCTTGTATTAAGAATGTCTACATACAGAGTATAAACACCAGATCTCATATGGCAGCAACATTCGATGCAGAGATGAATGGTAAACTTATAAATTTGCAATACATTTTACAGTTATTTGAAACCAAGGAAACCTAAACTGTGGATAAGAAAGCACTGTATTGAAGCACTAATGTTATAATTTTTAATTTTTTTTTTTTTTTTTTTTTTTTTTTAAGCGTATACCCCGAGCAAGGCCGGTGGCCACTATCACGCAAGGGGTTAAACCTCTAAATATCTCCTTCTCTAACATCCGCGGCATTAGAACCAACTTCTGCAGCGTTGAGTCTTTCCTCATAGCTAAGTGCCCGGATATACTCGCCCTGTGTGAGACCAATCTTAACTCCTCTATCCCTTCCTCCGATCTCTCGATCCCTGGATACCTCCCACTCCTCAGAAAAGACTCTCTAACCCACATGCATGGTCTGGGTGTCTACGTCAAGGACCATCTCCCTCTGGCTAGAGAGACCTCTCTCGAATCGCCGGATCATTCCTACTTATGTCTCCGCCTATCTCTTCTCAATGCTGTAAGCTATCTTTTCTTCCTCTACCGCTCTCCATCCTCTCAGGACTGCGGGATACTCGATGTCATTTCTGACAGCGTTGATAAGGCCCTCTCTGTCCATCCGTCCGCTCACATATTTGTGTTTGGTGATTTCAACGCCCATCACAACCAGTGGCTACAGAACGCTACCACTGACCTCGCTGGCGTTCATACTCTTAACTTTTCAATCTCTCAATCCCTCACCCAGATAATCGATTTCCCCACGCGTTTTTCCTACAATCGTGACTGTAAGCCCTCACTCCTCGACCTGTGTTTTACCTCCATCCCTGAGTCGTGTAGTGCCACGCAGCTCTGTCCTATCGGTAACTCCGATCATGCTGTCGTGTCTGTCAGTATCTCCTTCAGCCCAACCCCCTGCAAAGAACCTCCTACCACCAGAACCACTTTCTGCTACCAACGGGCTGACTGGGACTCGTTTCGGGACTTCCTCCGCGATGTCCCCTGGGATGCTGTATTTAAGCTCCCCACTCATGACTGTGCTTCTGAGTTCTCCTCCTGGATCAAAGCCGGTATCGAAGCTTTCATCCCCTCCAGGAAATTCAAGGTCAAACCGCGCTCCTCCCCCTGGTTCACAGCTGCTTGCTCAGCCGCCATTGCCCATAGGAACCACTTCTTCCACCGTTTTCGTAGTGACATGTCCGACTTCAACAGACGTCTATTTACCTCTGCACGCAATGAGTGTAAGCGTACCCTCGACAATGCCAAGGCACTATTTGCAGCTCGCATGCAGGAACGTATTGCATCCCGCAAATTTGGCTCCAAGGACTATTGGCGCCTCTGCAAGAGCGTTCTGAATAGTAACAAACCCTCCATTCCTCCACTGTTCAATCAGTTTGAGGTCCTGACCACCTCTGCCGACAAGGCCGAATGCTTCGCTCGAAAGTTTTCTTCCAATTCTATGCTTGACTCCTCTGGGGTACCCTTGCCTGACTTCCCTCCCAGAACTGAGGCCCTACTGGACGGCTTGCACATAACCCCGTCGTCGGTACTGGGCATTATTTCTAACTTAGATCCCCACAAGGCTACTGGCGGCGACGGAATACCAGACATTGTCCTGAAGAAATGCGCACCTGAACTGGCACCTGCCCTCTCTAAATTGTACAACCGCTGCCTCAAGGACTCCTGTTTTCCTGACTGCTGGAAGTCCTCTACCATTGTTCCTGTCTTTAAGAACTCTGGCGACCCCTCCAACCCTTCTAAATTACCGTCCTATCAGTCTCCTTCCCATCTTCGGCAAAGTCTTCGAGGCCATTATCAACGCCGAAGTGACTACTCACCTGATATCCCACGATCTGCTCTCAGACAAGCAGTATGGTTTCCGCTTTGCCCGGTCTACTGCCGATGTGCTTACGGCCATCACTGAATTTGTCTACCAAGCTATCCATAGTAACGGCGAAGCCCGTGCAGTGGCCCTTGACATCTCCAAGGCATTCGATAGGGTTTGGCATGCCGGCCTCCTTCGCAAGCTCCGGGGTTATGGTATCACAGGTCGATTGTTTGACCTAATTCAATCGTTCCTATCAAACCGGGATTTGAAGGTTGTTCTCAGTGGATCCTTCTCCAACTCCTATCCCACTACTGCTGGTGTTCCTCAAGGCTCCATCCTTGGCCCTACTCTGTTCCTCATATTTATAAATGACCTTCCTGACGCCATAGACTCCCAAGTCGGTATCTACGCTGACGAAACTACCATTTACTCCTGCCTCAAGCACAAATCTACTGAGGCGGACAAAATTAACCTGGCAGCTCAAATTGAAAAAAGTTAAAAAATAATATATATATATATATATGTATATATAAATATATATATATTATAAATTAATTGATTTAAAATATGTTTTCTTTCGCTACACAGTGATAACCATGTTTCAAAAATGGAAGCTAAAAGCTTCGAATTTAATCTTTTTATTAAATTAAAGACATTAGTTCCATTTCCTCGTCAAGCGAATTTTGGAGTAACTTATTTTTATTTACATTGAGCACTATTGTGTAAAAATAAAATATCTATAAGATAACCGGATTTTATACCTTACTGTTCTTTCTTATATATATATATATATATATATATATATATATATATATATATATATATATATATATATATATGCCTATCATATTTCTTACATAGATGTGTATATATGTTTCTATTTTGGGATATATTCATCCATCCTTTTATCTAGCCCTCTAAATATATTGATTAATTTTCTCTTGCCGCCAAATAACTTTTATTTTATATTGTTCAGATGAGTATTCTGTCAGATATAAGATAAAATAAAATTGAAAATGATGTTCCAATTCATTCATTGTCAATTCAGATGGCAACGGGCGTCGTTTTTAATATGATTCAAACTTGCGAGGAATGTCAAGTTAACTGCGCATTTTTAGCAGCAAAGATGGCGGCGATTGCTCAAATAATGCTGAATAATTAATAACTGCGCATAATTTTAACAGGAACATTTTTGTTTCGTTTTTGCAAAAAGGTTAGCAAATTCCCCGAGTAATACTAAACCAGGGACACATACATATTTCTGATTACATTTTAGGAGTTCATACTGCATGTAGACAACTTACTATATATGACGCCAATATCTTATCAAATGTATAAAACTTAACTCATATAATATTTCAGCTATATCGTGTTTTAAAGTATTATAATAGATAATGAATGCATGACTTTTGATGAACTTTATTTCAAAGGATAATTCACCACCTTTAAAATATTTTTAAATACAGAATTGGACAGCACAATAAAATATCTCATTTTTGTGAGCGGCTTGATCGCAGTTAAGGCCTATTTTATGGAGTAAAGTTATTATTTTCAAACAAGTCTCATGAAAGCCCGAAACTAAATTTCTCATACGTAACATGATTATTAAACTCCTGACTTTGTCATTTACTGTACTTGAGTGGGTGTATGTCGTTGTAGCTTTTCCCAAACGTGTATGTAAGAGACACTCTTTCTTCCCATGCAAGCTCAGCTGGGAAAATGTAAACACCAAGTCTGCGTTCACAGCAACCTTTAACTTTCGTCAAACTTACAATAATCATAATGGTAATGTTAATTACGACAGTGATAACATTTGGATAACCTAGTTTTATTCATTTCTCTTTTAAAATCGATCATTTTGGTCTTAAATAATAACCGAATTTAAGTTTACATACCACCTTTATTTTCCAAAATGCATTTAGAAGAAGAAGAAGAAGAAGAAGAAGAAGAAGAAGAAGAAGAAGAAGAAGAAGAAGAAGAAGAAGAAGAAGAAGAAGACGAAGAAGAAGAAGAAGCATTATTTACATTATTAAACAAAACAATGGTTTCCCTTTTAGGTGCCGTGTGTAAGAAAACTTCATATGGAATTGGTTTTGTTATTTCGTTTATTTTGAATTTTTAACGATACAGAAGTAAAAAGATTTCCAATAACATCATCGTTATATAATCGATAAAGAGTCGTCTTATACTACAGATATAGGATAAATTCATGAAAATTTGCTATATTTCTTCTACCTCACCTTATACGCAGAAATATACGCTAAAAATACACACATACACACATTTAAACATATATTGTTAAATATAACAGACAATGAATGTCTATTTTGTCTGATCACATGCCGTTCAAAACTTCGTATGGTTGCCTCAACTTCGGATGAAAATAAAGACAAAATTTTCCGACATTTGGATATTTTTAGTAAGCTGGTCCTTGATCTAAGCTTTCGGCTCACATGAGCTACCCTCACAGTGGTTATACGGACATTTAAACAAAGATATTTACTATCAAAGATAATATCCTAAAGATAAAGAGGAGAGCTTGGTTCGTTTGAACGGGGTTAACCATGATTTTCTCTTTTAGGTCAACCTACGTCACATCGGGGTGGTTTCCTGCAGAGCCGTCTCCTTGGTTAGGTTAGATAAGCTTCAGTGAACTTAGTTAATGTGAGTAAGTGTTGTTCCTGGCCTTGGTTATGATTCAAGTCGAGATTACCAACCCCACCAGTTTGTTTTGGCCCCACTTTTTTCATCTCGACTGGGTCAGCATTATATATTCCCATGCCCGTATTATTTTATCCCTTTCCCTTACTCGTAGCGAGAGAGCTTCTTGATTTTGTCCAATGGGCAGAATACAGCGGCCTCTCATTTTGAGGGCTGGACGGGCCCTACTAATATCAGTTATGTTTAGTTTACTTTGTGTCGAGTTTTAGTTTATTATTGGGTTCATCTCCCTCCCCTCTCATTCTTCATTATTAGAATTGTATATATATAATTATTATCATTAAAGATTTAAGGCATGGGGCGTGTTTTGTAGGTTTCCCTTGAGAGGATGCGGTATTATGGTAGATAGAGAATTGATTGGCGACGGACGCGTTCTTGTAGTGAATGTGAAAACTGTATTGTGTGAATGGGTCGTAAATCAGATTAGCTAGGTATAAGATAGTTGGTTACAACCAGCCTCAACCCCTCTCCTTTTTCGTCTTGTGCCATAATTGTATTTTATATACAATAAATATATCAAAGATGATATCCTGTTATGTTTATATAGAAGATTGCTATGCGACTATAACGGTCGTAAATTCATAATTCATGACGCAGGTCGTAAATTCATGAAGCGGTCCTATGACGCCATACGAACCATATATCTAGATGCAATCTAATGTGTTGTGTCATAGTTGTTTAGCGAACAAACTGTTTTGATTCATGGCTAAGTGGCCAGAGCAGTAGATCACTTTTGCGTTCTTGATCTGCGCGTCAGCAATTTCCTGAAACAGTGAATTAGGTGTTCGCTTAAGATTGCAGACGTTTCAGGGATTGAACCATCGAACTGTGATTTGGTTCGGCACACCATTCAAGAGATGTTAACTATAACTCTCAACATCTGAGTTTAGGTTTCATCAACATTAAACTCGAAGATTTTAGTTAATGTTCAAGCAGTGACGCCATGCTTTATCATCACAGGAAAAATATCCGCTTGAGTTTGTCTGACCGATCAGATTACAACGATTTCATGGTAGACAAGGCTTTAGATATGTGAATTTTCGCATCCTTTTAAGCAGAATCTATTTCGCTTCCTTGGTATGTAAAAGATCCGATAAATTTTATTGATTAACCTGAGATATTTTGTATTGAGCCTTGCTTGTTGAAGCCTATGAATTCAGTTTTAGCGACATTCACATAAAGTCCAGTATCGTTGGCAGTATCTTCTAGATGATGCAAGAGATCCGTCTCTGAAGTGATAGCTAGGTCATCTGCATAGTGTCATCTGTATGTGTTATAGTGGAAGACACCTAGTCTATAGGTAATAGACTCTCCCACATATTATAAGTAGGAATCAGTAGGTAGTCGAGAGGAAGTGTTTAGCGATTACAACTCGATTACTCTGCGTAACACTTATTTACAAGTTCCTAACGTTTCTGTACGTTTACCCCATTTAGGACGCATTTAGTCCGACTACAAGTTCTATTGTGGAAATAACTCCACAACAGTATGTGTCAACGTATTTGTAGACTTGTGAGTTTTGATGATAAAGTAAAACCGCCATTAGTCGAAGAATGTTCTCAATTCGGTGACAAGGGAGATAACAAATAGAAAAAGGTGCAAGTGAAGTTTCCATCTTGCCGAAGAAGCTCGTATCAACATCTGCGGAGCTAACCAAAAATTTGCAATTTTTGTGCCGCATCATTATGGAAATTACTTTCTCAGTAGGGGGATGCCATATGCTAGAATGATCTTCTCAATTTTCCCCTCTGTATAGAATCGGAGGCTTTAGTGAAATCCATAAAAAGTAATGTGGTCAATAGATCCATTGTTCTGATGCCGAACACTAATCCGCCGAAGAGTCCAGCGGTTGATCTATTTTTTCGTAAAGCCTTTTTGATTTTTTTGGAAAAACCGATTCGACCTCCGGATTTATTCTGTTTGAAACGACTGAGTTATAATTTTTCGCTACAATTGAGGTGAGTGCGATTGCTGTATATTATATATGTTGATATTTAGCAGCCTAACCATGAGGCAGGATGTGGCACAAGGCCGAGGTAATGAGGGGCAATCCGAGACCTTAGGCTTCGTATAAAACGGGGTCGAGTAGCTGTTTCCCGAGACGAAACTATGCCCTTCGAAATAGCCTCTTCTGGAGATCCTTTCTGCCCGGAGGCAGAGAGTTGACCAGCACAGCTGGCACAGGTCTATTCGACTGTTAATATTTAACACCCCCCTACCCTCGATGGATGTATATGGCACAAAGCCGAATTTACCGTGGGTTCTCCGAGCCCGTATGGTCGGCCAAAAATATTCCTTTAGAACCTACCTAAACGGGTTCAGGGCCTGCCTACCTCCCCGGACGAAACTTTGCACTTCGGCAAAGCCTCGTCCGGAGTCGTCTCCGCTGAAGGCAGAGAGCTCTACAGTTATATTTAACAGCCCCCGATCACGAGGGATGTATGTGGCACAAGGCCGATTTTACCGTGGGGCTTTGGAGCCCATTGGCTAGGCCGAAAATATTTCCTTAGAACCCGCCTAAACGGGATTACGGTCTGTCTACCACCCCACAAACGTAACTTCGGCAAAACTTCGTCCGGGTTCCTCTCTGCTCAAGGCAGATAGTTCGACAGTAATGAACAATCTGGGCGACTGTTAATATTTAACAGCCCCCACAAGTGGGATGTATGTGGCACAAGGCCAAGTTTACCGTGTGTTCTCCGAGCCCGTAGACTCGGCCAAAAATATTCACGTAGAACCCGCATAAGAGTGTCCGGATCTGTCAAACTCCCCGGAGGAAACTTTGCCCTACGGCAAAACCTTGTCCGGGTTCCTCTCTGCTCGAGGCAGATATTTCGACAGATGAACAATCTATTCGACTGTTATATTTACTTCCCACCCACGAGGGATGTATGTGGCATAAGGCCGATTGTACCGTGGATTTTCCAAGCCCGTAAGCTCGGACAATCATATTCCCTTAGAACCTGCCTAAACGGGTTCAGGGCGTGTCTACCTCCCCGTACGTAACTTTGCCCTTCGGCAAAGCCTCGTCCGGGTTTCTCTCTGCTCAAGGCAGAGAGTTCAACAGTTGAGCAATCTGGTCGACTACCCCCCACGAAGGATGTATGTGGCACAAAAATATTCCCTTAGAACCCGCATAAGTGGGTCCGGGCCTATTTACCTCCGCGGACGAAACTTTGCGCGTTGACAAAGCCTCGTCCGCGTTCCTCCCTGCTCAACGCAGAGAGTTCGACAGCACAGTGCGACCAATATGGTCGACTGTTCCCCCAAGGCCTTCTCTCCAACTAATCTTAAATTAGGCGAAAGTGTCCAACGCAGACTCTTTAGAGGGAGGATACAACAGATGGTAAAGTATGTATAAATCTATTCCATTCTATGTGATGTGACAGAGTTGGGCTAGAATTTCACTGAAATCCTGGGTATTCCAAATCTCCGAAGGATTGCTTGGCAAATCCCGACGCTTCCATAAATTTTGTGCTTTTTAAAGCCGTTTCAAATTAAAAGTAAATGTAATGTTTCCAAATCAAGATATATTTATTTATTTGCTCGACCTTATTATCTAAAATATCAGATACATTTCCCAATAAATTTTTAATATGGTCTTTCAGCCTGACTATTGGTTTTTACCTGGATTTTTTCTTGAATTTTTGCAAATCATCTTGTTGATACTTTTCGAAGCAAAAGCAGATTGTTTGTTGGCAGAAATAGAGTTGATGAGCCTATACACTCTGTCCTTTTCAAAACCTGTCACCTTTTGGTGCACATTTGAATGCTATGCATATTCCTAGTATACGCTTACGTGAGTGGCTAACATGATGGAGATGAGTGATACTTCATACAATTGCAGTCCAGCTTTACTTTGTTGGGGTACTGTTTCCTTTCACAATAATAATAATAATAATAATAACAATAATAATAATAATAATAATAATAATAATAATAATAATAATAATGCAATTGTAATAGGACAGACATTGTTATTAGAGAAAGCAAAAAATGCCTTACCTTATTGATATGGCAGTCCATACTGACTGCAAGGTATCTTTGAAGATCTTCAAAAAGCTATCAAAATACAAAGACCATAAAATCGAAATGTGGCTCATGAAAACATCCCTGTTGTAGTTGGAGTCCTCGGATCGACTGTAAAATATTCCAATAGACTCAGTGAAATGATTCCTGGTAGCCCATGCCTTAAAAATACAAAACAAATATTCTCACGAGTACAGGTCACACCTTACGAAAGCATTTATCTATGTTAATATGTGTATTGTTTGTTTTTCTTCTAATTACTCAGCCATTTTTAACCTTAAGTCTCTAGGCGGGACTTGGAAAGAAATATCTACACGCCAGAAATCAAAGGAAAACAAAAAAAATAAAAAGAAGAAACAGGTATGAACAATACCAAGACCCGGTTATAGAGATAGGAACTTTTATGCGATTTACAATGCACACAGACAGAAAAATCAAAGCTAATCTCCCAGACATCGTGAAAAAAGACCACAGAAACAGAATGTACTTTGTCATTGAAATGGCACCACTTATAGATTCTTAAAAAAAATACAAGAATCTTGAAGTGGACATCTAAAAAATGTGGCACATGAGGATATCAATAATTCCAGTTGTAGTGGGAGCCCTCGGTTGATTGAGAAATGTTCTGAGAGAGGCATTGAAGGAATTCCTGATAGTCCATTTCATAAAGAGTTAACACATATTCCATACACAAGTAGAGCACACGCATTACGGAGAACTTTATCTATGTAAAATGTGTGTGTGATCTTAGATTTTGTTTTTTACAAACATTTTACAAATTTTCACTTTATTCTTTATAATGATTAAGCTCTAAGAGATAAAGAATTGGGCTGTACACCAGAATAAATAAAGATAGATAAATAGATAGATATAACAATTTAGACGTAGAAAAAACATCTTTTCCTAGAGACATCAGAGTTCTTCATGATAGGCTGTAGGAAAATTTTCTTCATAATAACAGCAAAGATGGTAATAATAATAATTATAATAATAATAACATCAACAAAAATAATAATGATGATGAAGATGTTGACTATGATGATGATGGTGACTGCATAAATTTGCTGTCTACAGAGGTCAATCATACTGTCGGAACACGACTTCTCAGAGGAGGCTGACCTCTAAAGTTAGCCCGGTCATTTGCCTCTGAGAAGAAGACGAAAGAAAGAAAAAACTGCGACCTCAGGACCTTACTCACAATGTTCTACTGTGATGGACCGTAGCATATAAATAATTGGTTTAAAGGGTAGGTGTAAAAACGCGAACGCCACCCTTAACCTTAAAATTTCACTGGCACAGGTCTGCAGGCGCTTACGTAGACCTACGAAAGTCGCAGAAAATGCTCGTGAAGATAACAGAAACGCACAAACACCGAACCCACCCCATATATATATACACACACACACACACACACACATATATATATATATATATATATATATATATATATATATATATATATATATATGTTGAAACTAAAAACACACACATACATATAACTCATACACGCATATATATATGTATATATATATATTGACCCTACACACATACACATACACGAACACACACACACACACACATATATATATATATTGAACCCACACACACACACACACACACACACACACACACACACACATATATATATATATATATATATATATATATATATATATAATAATGGACTCTCCCGTCGATTTCGACGTATGAGCATCTGACAGCTTATTTGATTCAGTTATGAAATTTTGTGCGAGAATCTTAAGTTGCATTTAAGACCCGCTAGAGATTTACAAAAGAGGCCACATCTAGATCAAGAGTGAAGATTGTGAGATGAGATCACTGTTAGATTGGCTGACCTTTTAGTTCTTGCTCTCGCTTCTTGAAGATTATTCAAACAAGCAGATTGAAAACTACCGAGTCCACTAAAACACGTTGATCTCCATTCTACCCGCTTCAAGGCTAAGCGCTCAAAGGTGTTATGTGGTATATTGACAGCTGACATAAGAACGATTCAAGGTAAACCGCCAGAAAAACACATAATTGATTTGATTAAAGTTGTGAAGGCTTGTGCAGAACCACCCACACTTTTCGGAAGTATTGATAGACTCAGTCGGTGCAAATAAATGCCACAGACGAAGCAGACAATATACCTCAGGCTTTCGTGTAAGAGTTTTCCATCTTCTAGACCAATCATGTTCTATGACACAAAAGAGCTTGGTCAGCCATGGTAGACACTATTTTCCCATAGCTGGGACCCTAACAGGGCGGACCTGGGAACAACAGCAATTAAAATGTGGTTCCACGCTCCTCAAATCCTCCAGTCTTCCGATGAGAAGACTTGCTGTCGGATGTAGTTTATCATCATACTCAGGACATAAATATATATAGAAATAAGCAGGGACATTGAGGAAAAACTATAATTTGAAGAAGAACTAATACTCGACGGGAAATGTCAGTGTATTTTCAGAGAGATTTTTGCATGTGTAACTTAAAAAGAAAAGAAATATGCTTAGCACAATATGCTGCATTGAGTTCGTCTTCGGAAGTGGCTTGTTACTTATTCATGCCGGCCATTACAAAGCCATGTAGTGGATGATTTAATATGGTACTGCAAGTTTGATTTAATTTTGACAAAGCAGGCGCATTCATATCATTGTCAGGAGGATACATGCTGGGAAACCATTGGTCTATGTGCGAAAGAAGAACATCCTGCTGGAACAAGTCAGCGTACTTGGACAACGCACTAGATTTGGACTGTGGTAATTGAATGTATTCAGGTCGTAGTTTATTTCCTGGAACTGTTGGACCAAACCAGGAGACTTTCCATTTGCTACTGGCGACTCATTCCCTGTCTGAGGTTTCGAGATTTTTCTTGAGCATGAACATAAAAGACTGGTTGTCTCTGAGTCGCTAATCTTACGACCATAAGTGTCATTTTTCATTTCTTATGTCAGATGTGAATGTGGCGTGTTGATACGTTTGAAAGATTAATGAAAATTGTGCATGCCACGTCAACTTACGCTACATCGCCTTCCATTTAACGGTCTTTCACTATCTATCTATCTATCTATCTACACACACACACACACGCACACACGCACACACATATATATATATATTATTTTCCATTTCATTGCTCTTTTACTGTCCATTTCCATGACAAAAAAGAAATTCAACGAGATTTTCCGAATGATATGGGATGGAATTTCTTCTACAGTCAGTTCTGGATGCTCAAGTTGATTACAAATTGACACGTAAACCAGGTATTTATGTCAAATACGTTTTCACCACTAGAGTATCGATTATTGTGCATTTTCAGAAAAATCTTGAAGATATCAACTGATTTGAAAGTTCCCAGCACAAAATTTGTACAAATGAAGAACTCTTTCTCGAAGTGAAACATACTAGACAACCATTTACTCGCAAAGTATAATCTTAATTTATGTTACTGAAACCAGTACACACACGGATGGAGATATAATTTGTGTATCAACTTTCTTAAATAGGAACAGTCAGAATTTAGAAAGAATAAGAAAAATATAAAGGAAATAAAGAAAAAGTATTCGAAATAATTATGAACATAATAGTTTTAACATTAATCTTAGAAAAAAATAAATACCCACCATATGAAAAATAAGAATCTCCCACACATATATTATTTATAAATACGTTATCGAGTGGCCATAAATAAGAAATATACCAAAAATAAAAACTCGAACAATTAGTGGACAGTACAAATGAATAAATATTTAAAGGTGTACGTGAAGAATAGATAGAATTCGTCAGAAAAAAAGGAAAAGAGTACGCAAGTGTTACGTGATATCTGTCCTTTTATGTGGCAGTGAATGCTGGACATTCTCCTCAACATGAAGAAAAGACTGAAGCAACAGAAACGTGCTTCTATATAAGGACATTGAGGACACCAAGGACCGAATATTTGAGCATTGACGAAGTTTTAGAGAAAATAGAACAAAAAAGGAACATCTTCTTAACACATGGAAGAGACAGTTGAAATTTGTAAGGCATATAATGAGGTAAGAGTGCTTGGAAAATCTGATACTCACAGGAATGATTGAGGGCAGGAGAGACAGAGGAAAACAACACCTAGGGGGATTGAATAAAGCGATGCCGGAACAAGGTTTAGGAGAAATTTAAAAAAAGACAATATATTAAGTGATTTGAAGGACAGGAAATTGTGGAGAGCCATGATCACCTACTTCTGAAGGGAAACGGCACATAAATGATAAGAATACATCATATACCAAAACCAGAAAAGATAAATAAAAATAGAAAATGAATATAGTTGAATCCACCATACAAGAATAATGCTGCTACAAATCCTAAAATATGATCAATTTTTAAGAACACATCGACAAATATTTTAATAAATCACATAAATTAAACAACAAATTTAATAGAAAGGTAATACAATTAGTTGCATAGAAAAGATTGAAACAGTAATAAAAAATGAGAGGAAATAACAGATACCAACAATACAAAAGAAAACAATATTAACGAAATGTAATTTTATAAACAAATTGAATGACCACTACAGGGAAATGGCAAAGAGACAAATATATGAGGAAAAATTGTGAAAAAAAGGAGAGCACAATGGAAGAGAGGATTTACATGAGTGTCTTTGGAAAGATGTAAGGAAATATATCCAAGCACGGTTATATTCAAATAGGAAGGATATAAAAATAACACAATGTTGTCAATATATTTACCCTGAAGATCCGTTTAGGATTACTTTAGGCTATCGCTCTACTTAGTGTATTGGGCACTTTACGTAGTTGTCTTCTTACTCTTTTAACCCGTTCTGTTTTTTTCCTTTGTACTTGGAGCTTAAACACTTGACAATTGTTTTCGCCTTGATTTAATATTTCTTGGTTCTTTCTTTTTTTATTTCCCATTTTCCCTCGGGTACCGATTTATTCTACAGCAAGTTTAGCTATCTGAGGTTTTTCCATACGAGTACCACCATATATATATATATATATATATATATATATATATATATATATATATATATATATATATAATGAAGTAATTCATCGAGTCTGAAACCTCAACAGAATGCTGAAAGCACTGTCACAGAATGCAGAAAGCACTGGACGGCCGTTTCGTCCTATATTTGGGACTCATCAGCAGTGCGCATCCACTACCGAGAATTGAAACCCTGACAGTTAGGTTGTCAAGCGAACACCCTACCAACTGTTCTACGGTGACGAAGAGGTAGCAAATCAGACTCAATATAGCGCCGCTCACTCACATTATTCCGTGGTGGAACCCAACTGAGATTCTCTGTAACCATAGGACGGTGCCCCCGGGAGCCACGACTACTATCACCA